>CM077166.1:123773614-124155218 GCA_039583875.1 Platanthera guangdongensis
CAGTGCCTGCAGGAGACCCGCAACCTTGTTGATCTTAGAGGAAAGCAGTGCTGCTCCGGCCGCACCTGCCTGTAAGATCAATTTAGGCTGTACTCCAGGCAAGAGGGTGGTAAACCTTTCTGTTGAGCTTACATCCTCTATGACCCCGTGAGGAAAGCAATGCTACTCCGGCCGCACCTACCCACTTGGTCACACAGGCCTGTATCTCATTCTTCACAGGAAGTTGACAAGGCGCGGACTGCAAAATTTATGTCCGCTCAGTACGCCAATACCTTGGGTTGATTTTACATCCTCTGTGACCCAGCGAGGAAAGCAATGCCGCTCTGGCTGCACCTGCCCGCTTGGTTACCTAGAGTTGTGAGTCATTTCAATCTCTATTACGGACTGCACTATGGTGTCCGCACAGTCCACCAAGTTCGGATTGATCATGAGGTTTTTTATGACCCGACTATGAGAAAAGCAATACTACATACAGGTGGTACCTGCTTGGATTGATCTTTCTTAAGTCGCAAAAATTTATTTACATGCGGACTAGAATTGGAATCCATCAGAGTCCGCCAGTAATGTCCTTTTTGACAAGTTACCAGGACTTGGCGAGCTGCAAATAAAATATAGCAGCCTGGATTATTTCTACCTTAGTTATCATCAAGCTATAGATCATATCTATTAAAATGCGTGCGAACTGTGAAATTATAGCCGCCCGATCCGCAGGATTTGTCCCCGGTTTGTCTTTTCAGCTCGCAGTTTAACAAAAAATATGAGGCCGCATTGCTTATTATCATTAAGCTTAAAAGGTTTGTTGACAAAGAGAATCGCGGGCTATTATCGGAACTTGTCAGAGTCCGCATGATTTTTTACTTCGGCAACCAACTAAACTTTGGTCTCATTCTTTTTGCGGCGAACAGTGGTCAAATTTATAATAAATTTTCCTAATTAGCAAGTCAGAAACTTATGCGGTATGGACGATATATGCACTACGCGGACTACTACATGGAGATCGCATTTAACTACGTCAATACATTTCAATAACAGAAAACATAGAACATTGGAGAAAACACACTGATACTGGAATATCCTTTTCTATTTAATCAAAAATAGTTATATCTTTCGTGTATTCAGCGGACTCCAAACTTAAGTCCGCTCTCTTTACAAAAATGTTAAAAACAAAAAGTACATTATTCTGCTTCAGCAGTCTTCCGTTTCTTTTCTGCAGGAGGGCTTGGACTTTCGACATCAACTTCTGGAGAATAGCCCTCCGAGCCACTTCCACTACTGCCATTTGAACCTGTGCTGGCCACGAACTTGCTATGCGAGCTCTCGCCAGCAGAGGAAGATATAGAGGCGTCGGACTCGGCGGACTGATCTCCGCCTTGCTGGCTCGAACCAGTATCGTCGACAATTATCTTGGCTTCTCCTCCTTCTTCGTTTTCCTCTTCTTCTCCTTACTCCTCAACAATGACGTCTTTTCATTTGGCAGTCCGCTAAATTGCCGCGACCTGCTCTTGCAACTCGGGGAAGAGCTGCAAAAAAGGGACACCATCCAACCCTTCCTTTGCGAAGCCGCCGCGGACAAATCGCTCGATAGCGATCTCAACAGTTTCCTTCACAAAGGGGAGCATAGCGGCCTTGAAGTTATCATTTTCCAAGTCGTCCGCAACCTGCAAAAGGCAAAGGAACGCATGTCAGCTCGCTGCGGACTTCAAACAGAGCACCATAAAATAGCCAAGCTTACCACCAGCTCTTCTTTCTGCGCAGCAACTATTTTCCCCAGCCGCTTGTTTCTTTCCTTTACCAACTTCACCTCTTCCTGAAGTTGGTCATTCTGCCTAAACAGATCCCTTATCAGCAAACAGACGAAGTGGTTGGTAATGGCACTGTTCGCGCTTTCCTGGGCGGCCAGCAGAGGGAGGTCGGCAATGACAACCTTTTTCAAGTCGATCAAGTTGCGTTTCCCATAAAGCACGGAAATCGTGACATGAGCGTGGCGGGTGATCTTCGAACTCTTCCATGATGGAAGCGGTGTCGACAGGCGGACATGCTTGTTCTTATTATGCCAGTGGATCATCGAGTTTCCCCTGAGATCCTTCTGGCGGTTGCCAAAGCCCTGCATCGCAAAACTTTTTGAAGAGGAGCAGTCCGCCGTGAGATCCCCCTCTTCTTTCCTTTTTCTTGCGACTTCCTGTTTTCTCTCCCCCCGCTCCTCTGGTGCCTTCGGTCGTGGTGCCACCAGAGATGACCTTTATTTCTCAGTTTCAGCGACTTAGGCCTCCGACGTATGATGGCAAGGCAGATTACATGGTCTTAGACGATTGGATGATATCAATCGAGGAGATGTTCTCATACTCCGGGATCACTGATAATCAGAAAGTGATGTTAGCCGCATATCAGCTCAAAGGGTTGGCAAAGGGCTGGTGGCTGAGGGAGAAAGAAGGTCTGAAGGACGGGTGTTCCTGGGAGTCCTTTAAGGAGCTACTTCTGAGCAAGTTTCTGCCATCGGTCGAGAGTGACCGTCTGATGAATGATTTCCTGCACTTAAAGCTGAGGCAGCTCACGGTTAGTGAGTACGAAATCGAGTTTAGTAAGCTAAGCCGATTTCCCCAGACTTGGTGAGTTCCGATGAAAATAGAAGCAAGCGATTTCTGGCTGGGCTAAGGAGTGACGTCCAGCAATTAGCAAGTGCCTATGCGATATCAAGTTATGCTGGTATGGTGGAAGCTGCCTTAAAGGTAGAGTCAATTGATAACGCCAAGAATCGAGGTCAACAACTGAGAAAAGATAAAAGAAAGTCTGATGAGGGTAAGAATACTCAGGTCGCTGACGCTGCTCCGAGGAAGAGAAACAAAGAGGTATGCAGTTTCTGTGGCCGACCAGGCAATCCATTGGAAAGGTGCTATCAAAGATTAGGAGCTCAGAAGAAAGAGCAGATTCATGCGATCCAAGGTATCCCAAAGAAAGACTTGCTTTGTTCTGTATGCAAGAAGCCGGGGCACGATGCTGCCCATTGCTGGAAGAAGGCGAGAAGTTGTTTCTTGTGCGGTCAAGAGGGTCATCTCAAGTATCAGTGCCCGCAAGCTCAGCTTACTCTGCAGCCAGTTTCTCTTCAGGCTTTGCCGCCGCCGCAGCGAGTGGACAAGGGAAAAGGAAAGTTGAACGTGGTCTCTATGGAGGAAGCTCAGGCGTCCACGCAAGTGATATCAGGTTAGATTCTCCCCTAGTTTTAATGTTTAGCTCATAGTTATAGTTTTGAGCGTTCGCTTCCTTAGTCGCGTGTGCAATTTTATAAGTTGATTTAAGGTAAAGAACCGCTGGGCGCGTGTTCTGTTCGATTCCGGCGCTACCCACTCATTTGTGGCTAGGGCCTTCGTAGAGCATTACCGTTTGGATCTCGATCATGTTGGTGATGCGTTCTGTGTCAAGTTTCCTTCAGGTGAATCTATAGTTTCGGATCAGGGTATTTAGAGTTGTCCGATTTTACTAGGCGATTTTCTCGCGATTGCTGATTTGAAGCTGTTGGATCTGGAAGACTTCGATGTGATCCTAGGCATGGACTGGTTGTCCAGATATGATGCTGTGATCCAATGCAAGGGTAAACGCTAGGACTTCAGGATGGAAAACGGTCATCCCGGGAGTGTTTACGGTTATCCGCGCCAGGATTCTCCAACTATATCGGCGGTATGTGCTCGGAAGCTTGTAGATTCCGGATGTTTTGCTTGTTTGGTTTCGGTTTTAGAAACCAAGGTTAGTTTGTCGTGTTTGGAGGAGATCCCGGTGGTTCGTGATTTTTCTGATGTCTTTCTAGCTAATCTTCCTGGTCTCCCGCCTGATCGAGACGTGGAGTTTGTTATAGATTTGGAGCCGGGTACGCATCCTATTGCAAAGGCGCCTTACCGGATGGCCCCACGTGAACTGGAGGAGTTGCATATCCAGTTAGACGAGTTGCTTGAGAACGGATTTATAAGGCCGAGTTCTTCGCCTTGGGGTGCTCCCGTTTTGTTCGTCAAGAAAAAAGATGGATCGATGAGGTTGTGCATCGATTATAGAGAGCTAAATAAGGTAACGATCAAGAATAGGTATCCGTTGCTGAGGATAGATGATTTGTTTGATCAACTGCGAGGCAGCGCTGTGTTCTCTAAGATTGACCTTCGTTCGGGCTACCACCAGTTAAGGATCCGTGAATCAGATATCCCGCGGACTGCCTTCCGTTCCAGACATGGACATTTTGAATTTTTGGTGATGTCGTTTGGTTTGACCAACGCACCTTCTGCTTTCATGGACATGATGAACAAGGTCTTCAAGGACTTTTTGGACAAGTTTGTAGTCGTATTTATAGACGATGTGTTGGTGTATTCATGCAATGTTGAGGAGCATGACCAACATTTGCGTCTAGTTTTATCTGCCTTGAGGGACCATAAGTTGTTCGCCAAGCTAAGTAAATGCGAGTTCTGGTTGCCTCAGGTTTCTTTCCTGGGTCATGTGGTTAACAAGGACGGAATCTCTGTCGACCCAGAAAAGATAGCCGCAGTTATGGAATGGATGAGGCCTGCCACACCCAAAGAAATAAGAAGCTTCCTAGGGTTGGCTGGCTACTATAGAAGATTTGTAGAGGGTTTCTCTACATTATCTGCGCCATTGACCAAATTGATGCAGAAGAATGCAGCATTTGTGTGGAGCGATAAGTGCGAAGAAGCGTTCCAAGAGCTAAAGAATAGACTGTGCACTGCTCCGATATTGACATTGCCTACGGAAGGATTAGACTATGTCGTTTACGTGGACGCATCCCACGTGGGTCTTGGTTGTGTGCTGATGCAAGAAGGAAAAGTGATTGCGTATGGGTCAAGACAGCTTAAGATTCATGAAAGGAACTACCCTACGCATGACTTGGAATTCGCAGCAGTTATTTATGCATTGAAATTATGGAGACACTTGTTGTATGGCGCGCAGTGCAAGATTTATACAGATCATAAGAGTTTGAAGTACGTCTTCACTCAAAAGGAGTTGAACTTGCGCCAGCGCAGATGGTTAGAGTATGTGGCTGATTATGAAGTGGAGATCCTATACCATCCGGGTAAGGCTAACGTGGTAGCCGACGCCTTAAGCAGGAAGACAGGGAAAATTTTCAATCTCTCCACTGAGTTGTTAGTAGAAGAGTTCCTTTTAATGGATATTTCAGTTGGTAGATGTGACTCGCCAAGCAGTTTGGAAGTGTCTGAGCCTTCATGGATTTCTCTTACGAGGCATCATCAAAAGGACGATCCTGATCTACTACACCTTCATAATAGAACTGAGAAGGGGGAGCTGCCTGACTTTTCGATCGATGACACGGGTACTCTAAAGTACCGCGGTAGATTTTGCGTCCCCAATTTTCGAGATATTCGAGTTAAGTTGTGCAGTGAGGCACACGGTTCAAGTGTGGCCTACCATCCAGGGTCTACAAAAATGTATAAGGACTTGAAACATATTGCCTGGTGGATTGGGATGAAGGGTGACATTACAAGGTTTGTGTCAGAATGTTTTACGTGCAAAAGAGTTAAGGCTGATCATGGCAGGCCTGGTGGAAAGTTAGCGCCTTTAGAGATTCCAACTTGGAAGTGGGAGAGTATCTCAATGGATTTCATTACTGGTTTGCCGAGATCTCCCTGAGGGCATGACTCTGTTTGGGTGATTGTTGATAGATTAACAAAGTGTGCGCACTTCGTACCCTTTTAGATTGGTTACTCGATGAAAAAGATAGCGAAACTATATTTGAATGAAGTTATCAGGTTACATGGAGTACCCGTAAGTATAGTATCAGATCGAGACTCCAGGTTTACGTCTCGTTTCTGGAAGAGCCTTCAAGAAGGATTGGGAACTGACTTGAGATATTCTACCGCATATCATCCACACACCAATGGTCAAACGGAGCGTGTTAATCAGATTGTGGAAGATATGATCCGTTGTTATATATTAGACCACGGAGGAGCGTGGGATGAACGCTTGAGGTTGATGGAGTTCGCATACAATAAAAGTTATCAAGAGAGTCTGCAAATGGCTCCTTTCGAAGCGCTATATGGAAGACGATGTAAAACTCCTCTATTTTGGGCTGAGGTTGGTGAGAGGCCGATGTTAGGTCCAGATGCCTTAGAAGAAATGGAAGTCTCTGTAAAGCTTATTCGAGAGAAGCTTCGGATAGCTCAAGAGCGATACGAGAAGAACGCCAATCGGCGTAGGTCCGTTTTGGAATTTTCTGTGGGGGACATGGTATTCCTTAAGGTTTCCCCGATGGTTGGAGTGAAGAGGTTCGGTAAGAACCATAAGTTGGACCCAAGGTATGTGGGACCATTTGAAATTGTGGAGCGGATTGGTGTGTCAGCCGACAAGTTGAAATTGCCCGCAAATTTTCCTGGCGTGCACAATATTTTTCACGTGAGCCAACTCCGGAGGTGCGTGCTAAGTGACAGACAAGTTCTGGATGCAGTGCCCCAGTTGGAGCCTAACCTTTCCTACGTGGAAGATCCTATTCGTGTTTTGGATGTGCAAGATCGAGTGTTGCGGAGAAAGACAATACCGATGGTAAAGATTCTGTGGAGAAACCAAGACGTGGAGAGCGCGACTTGGGAGTTGGAGTCAGCTATGAGGGAGGCGCATCCTCATATGTTCTCCTAGCTGTGCTCGGTAAGCATTCGATAACCCTTGGTTATTTTCTTTTCCTTCTATGGTAGAAGTGTTTTATGCGTAAAGTTTCGGGATGAAACATTCTTTTAGGGGGCGTGACTGTAACGCCCCCGATTTTCCAGTGATTTATTTAATTTCTTATTTGACGTATTATGACGTCAGAGCGTTATAATAGCGTGTGTTGGTCATGTGACGTTGTTAGAGCGTGCTCTTAGCTCTTTAGGTTCCCTGCGTGGCTTGGTGATGCCTGGTAGCAAGATTCCCTAGCGAGCCGGAGTCTGTTTGGTGAGTCGGTGAAGCCTCTTGGGGAATGCTTGTGTTTTGGCTTCGGGATAAATTTGCCCGAGTTTTGTTCGTCGGATTTTGTTACCGACTTTGTCGTTAGCGCGTTTTGCGTTCGTTAGGTTTGACCGGCCAAATTTTGGGATTTGCGTCGGGAGTGGAAAATTTTACATTAGGAAATTAGATCGGCTAATTTTAGACTTGCTCGTCAAGTTTCGTCGCGTTACGAGCATTTTTGGAGCCTCGGCGCGCGATTGAAGTTTGTATGTTTTCGCGTACGCCGTTAACTTTAGAAATTATTATCTCGAAAACGGTGCCTCGGAATTCGATTTCGACTTCGCCGTTGGATTCGTAGCGTCGTCATTCGCCTACGGTGCGAATTTCGTTCGATTCGGCGCGCGTTTGGCCCTCCGTAACGATATAATGTTATATCATTTTTTTAATAATTATAAATATTATTATTATATATATATAAAGAATATATAAAAAAAGAAAAAGGGGGAGAGGGAATCGGTGAGAATGATTCTCACCGAATCAGCCCCCCCCCCCCCCCCCCCCCGTGCCTTTCCCGCCGAACCAGCAACCCCCCCCCCCCCCCCCCCCCCCCCGCTTTTTGTTATATATGACCAACACGCACTAACAAGTTGAATTCGGCGGGTAGGGGGAAATAATTCGGCGGGTATGGGGAAATAATTCGGCGGGTTTTGGTTGTAGAACTTGGTAGTTTCTAAGTGGTGTTGTCGGCTAGTTTTGGCGCCGAATCGTGGATCCTTAGCATGTGGTAGCTGGGTTTCTGAGGGAGTATGGTACCGGGGGAGTTCGAGTCGTGGCCACCACCATTCCCTCCTTTGGACATTTTGAGTTCCTATAAGAGGTTGGAACTCTATGTGTGTGGACCCTGTGGCGGCCCCTTTAGTACTCTTGAGACACCTGGACCTGGTTGTTCGGTTGTGATTGTTCTTAATCTCCGACATAGGTTTGGGATTTGTGTCAGTGCTAACGATTTACAAGTTTAGGACTGTTAGTTCCTTTCATACTGTTCATTTGATGCATATTGGTTTTCTTTTTGTCTCTGCAGGCTTGAGCGGAGTTTGGTACGTTTTAGTACTTGATGCATTTCTCACACTTTACTGATTGTTATACTTACATTTTGTCCCTTTTTGGATTCTTTAGCTGAGATTTTCAGCATTTCTCTTGCAGGGTTGGTAACCCTTTTTCTTTCTGCTCTTTTCATTCGATTATTTTCTGATGTTTCTTTGCCTCTTGTTTTATTATTTCTTGTTGAGGTGTTCTTCTTTTGAATGCCTCAGGTTCAGGTCTGTAGCCGGCTGAACGGCTAATTTCAGGAGTTCCCTTGTGGATTGCGTTGTGGCAGTGTTTTCCTCACCTGTTGAGGTAGTTCTTTAGCTTTGTAGTAGTACAGACATGCATGCTCGCCAGCGAGTTCGTGTCAGGTTGTTGACGCTCGTTGGTGATTTTACTTGGTGATACTAAGTCTTTGCTTAGCTGCTAGTTTACCTGTTTTGTGGTAGTTTCACTTGCTCTCTGGGAATGTTTTATGCTAGGTTGCTAGTTACTTTAAAAAGTATAAAAAAACTATTATATGTATTGCATGATCATCATGTTTTATAAAAGCTCAATCATTATTTTCCAAATGCATAAAAAGATTGTTTTCTTTATAAATATTATAAATTGAAATATAGGGTCTTGCATAGTGTAAGTTGTCCTCTTAGGACACTTATGCGCTCTTTTAGGATGTTAAACATAAATGAAGTATTTTTCCGCTACGTATAAAAATAGTTTTCAAACCGTGGACTATCTTATCCACCGAGCCGAGGGATAAGGCCACTTAATTTAAAAAATCAGTTTTCTATTCATTTTAACTTATGATTTGAAGGATTAGAGTGTTGCATGAGCGTCAGCAGTTATCCCCTGCTTGACGTGGCATCACAGCTCGTAGTTATCTCGTGCTCTGATTTATTTTTTAATGAGAAAAATGCGGGTTGTGACAATGGGGCACGCCATCATGCCATCATAAAATTATTCGGCTTCCATGTGCCTATTGTCGGCCTGTATTATCAGAAGCCGCAGAATATTTCTCTATCCTTGTCTCTTTCATTAAAAGGGCAATTTGTATCAGAGTTCGCCCTATCCGCAATCTTATACTTCAATGTCATGGCTTTTTGGCGACTAAGAAGGGTAGCCGCGCGGCTTATTGGTCGTAGTTTATGTATAAGTAAGCCGCGATCATTTCCGTCTTCCCAGCGGATAACCTTGATTACTTCATTAAGGCAAATGGCGGTTTAAACTGTTAGCTGCGCGGCTTATTATCGATGTGTATTCCGAAATAAGGCACAAGTATATCTATCTCTCTTGCGAGAAACTTCATTGAAGTCGCTGTATGGCCTCAGACCGGTTATATGTTAACTATCTATTAAATCGTAAGTTATACTGAGACCACGCAGGCTTGAACAAGTAAGAAAAATGAGATGTAAAGTAAGAGACGTCAAAGGTGAAGTTTTCCTTCATTTCTATTTCTATTTCATTGAATGTTACAAAATATTAACCGCGTGGTTTACAAAAAAAAAATATACCGTCGGTTTCCCAAAAAGATCAAAATAGAAGTAACAAATTAAAAAGGTCCTAATCGGTCGGCTTGAGTTTTTTAGCCGCAGGAGAACGTGAATCACCGTCATCATCGATGTCGACGGAGGATTCAGAGTACCCGCTGCTTCTAACCGCCGAGCCGCCTGAATCGCTAGAAGTCGCTGAATCTGTCCGCGCGGTCTCGGATTCTTGACCGCCAGACTCTAGCGATGCGCCTCCGCTCCGGCTTCCCTGGCCACCCTCCTCCTCATCGTCTTCCTCCTCTTCGCCAACTTCCTCGCCGATCTTGCCTTTGCCTTTGATCGCCCTGTAGACGGCGGCCACCTTCTTTTTCATGGTGGGGTAAATGTCGGCATAGGTGAAGTCGGTGAAGCCGGCCGCCAAGCCGTCAAGGTCTCGGAGGCTGTTAAGCGCCCCATCGATCCACTCGACAACCTGCGAGAAGACGTTGTCTTGAAAGGTGTGGTTGGCCGGGTCATACATTTCCTGCAAAAGAAGTAAAGGTAAGACCGCACAGTTTCATAATGCTAACCGCACGAGTATCAGGTGATGACTTACCGCCACCCTTTCTTTCAGTTGTTTGTTTTCTTCCTCTTGTTCGTCTAACCGCCTCTCCAGGCCGCACTTTTCTTTCATTAACTGCTTGTAGGCAAGGCCCATGAAGTGGCTTGTCACGAAGCTCCTTGCCCCGACCTGCGCGGCTAGCCGCGGCAGGTGGTCTGTGGGAACTCGGCACAGCGCCTTCAGGTTGCGCTTGCCGTACAGCGCAGCGCCAGCCACGTTTGCATTGCGGGTTACTTCTTCCCTCCCCTAGTAAGAAAGGGCGGTGGAGACCGTCACGCACTCGCCATCCAGACTCCACAGCACATCCGGGTTTCCATGGACGTCCTTCAGGCCACAGCTCGTTCCCTGCAGCATAAACTCACCGGAGGAGGCCGACTCCTCCTCCTCCACAGCCCGTTGCGGCTTGGCCCACCATGATCGCTTCTCTCTTTGGGTGAGAGTCATGCTGCTAGGCGTCAGCGACTTGTTCTGCGGGACCGCCACAGTAGATGCAAAGATAAAGACAAAGTTAGTTCATAGGCCGCGCGGCTAAGAGTTCAGTTCGGTCGGTTTGGAGCTTACTATCTACTGCTTCAATTCCTTCTAAGGACGGCAGCAACGGGATGTAATGTTTTACATCAAGCCGCTCCCCCTTGAAGAAGCTGTAGATTTCCTTCTCCACGCCATCCAAGCCGCTGCTGCCGAAGGCGGCCTCTTCGCGGATTTGCGGGTTGACTGGAAGCAGCCCCAGGTTTCCCTCGAAGATAAGAAACCGTTCCGACCAGTTGGCGATCTTGTTCCCCAGGTTGACGATATTCAGCCCCTTGTAGCCGAAGTACAAGTGCCCCAGGAAGATCTTTGTCCCGGAGTCCAGGATAGATCGCACCGTGAAGCATTCCAGGAACAGCCTCATAGAAAATCGGACTCTTTCCGACCTTAAGTATGAGATGAAGTTGTATATGGCGGCTATCGAGTATGGTGGCAGTTGTCCCGGCATGATGCCATAATGGTTGAAGACCACCACAACCTCCATCATGACCAGAAAGAGGAAACCGCAGTCAATGTGGTTGATGGGGATGGCGATCTGATTTGCATTGGATGTGTTAATCCGCTCGTCCTGCAGCGGAAGGCACGCAATTAGCGTGCTTCCCTGCATATGTTTCTCTACAAAATCGTCTAGCTCGGCTTTTGTAAGCCAATATTCTTTGTGGTCTGCGGAGTGGAATGTGGAGGCCGCATCAGTCCTGACTGCAGAGGCCTTGTCAGACCGCAACGACTTGGACTTTGCCCGCATCCTTTCTGTCTTGTGATGAAATCTCCGGGGTCGGCTCTATTTATAGAAAACCAGTGGAGGTACAATACTCAACGTCAAATCACGGCTAGCCATTACGCCGCGCGACCTAAACCTGCAGGAAATACAGATCAGTGCAACGACTAAGCCGTAGTTTAGTTCGTCAGTTCGCACGGCTATATCCCTGCACTTAGAATAATTCCATGGCAAATCATGTGGATATCAATCTTTCAAGTCGGCGATCTGTTCGCCAGACCGCACGACAACTTCCCTATACTTAGATTTTTCAGAACAAAACATAGGCATGGTGATCATAAATACAAACCGCATACGCCGCAAACAGTTCGCAGCAGAGTAAAAATACAACGGTTTACAACAACCAAATTGTCCAACATCCAGCATAGAAAATATATTACAACATAATATTCAATTGTTCGCGCGGCTTAGATCGCTCAAGTCGCTCAGCCTTGCTTATTTTCGTCCAGTCTATCTCGTCCTATGCGCGTGATCTGTTCACCGGTTTGTATAATCACAATGTACACCTGGCTAACCAGATTATGAAGCGAGTGCAGAGACAGATGAACCCGTGCAGTGCCGCGTTCTACTCTCTTAAATGGGATCATTGGAATTGCCCGAACCCCCAGACCGCTTGAAACTGCGGCCTGCCCGAGCACCGCGACCTCCGGTGGATTCAAAGTCTCACTAGAGGCCGGGAGGCCAGTAACCGGCAACTTTCCAGAAGTCGACAATGCAGGCCGCTGTTCTCCACCGGTCTCCGCTGGTAGATCTTGGTCTTCGCCGTCCTCAAGATGTGGAATCTCTTCTCTGTCTCCTTCTAGGCGTCTGGCTTGTTGGGTACATTGGAAAATATGTACCAGATTTGAAGAAGCCTCACCCTACTCAATGATATACATCAAGGTATTTTGATGTGTTTTGAGTTTATATGTGCTGGTTAAGTAATTGCAGGAAATGCAGAAAATTTCTAAGTCCATGTGTCGACACCTGAAGAAGCTGTGTCGACACTTATGAAGACTTGTGTCGACACTGGAGAAAAGCTGTGTCGACACTTGGAGTAGATTGTGTCGACACCAGGAAAGGCGGAGTTGACACCAGAAGAAAAGTGTCGACATATACAGGCAGTGTCGACACACTGTGAATAATTATCAACATAAATTGTGTCGACACTTAGAGGCGGTGTCGACACCCAGAGAAGCTTAGTCGACATAAAATGTGTCGACACCAGGAGGCTGTGTCGACACTCAGCAAGCTTCAACAAAGTTAAAGTAAAAGAAGTACTTGTGTCGACACAAATGAGATGTGTCGACACTCAGCAAGTTTCAACACAAGAAGGCATGTGTCGACACAAAGGAGATGTGTCGACACACAGCAAAATTCAACTAAGTTTTTAAAGAAGAAGTACTTGTGTCGACACACTCAATCAGTGTCGACACATTTAACAGAAGCAGTGTCGAGAAGCTATTACAACAATAGAAGGAGTTGTGTCGACACCACCAAGGCATGTGTCGACACTTAGTACACTTGTGTCGACACTTGGTCTATTTGTGTCGACACATAATGAAGATCAGTCTTGACACTTTCAGACAGAGAAAGTATTTTCAAGAAGTGACTGGATGACTTGACAGCTGCCATTTCAGCCGGTCTATTGCAAATGTCAGAGTTGTCCGAAGTTCATTAGAAATCAGTTCAGCCGGTTACCTTAGAGGAAGAGTATATAAAGTCCTTTCTCCTTCAACAAAAAGGAATCGAACAATCAACAACAATTGAGAGATCAGAAGATCAATCATTGCAGAATACAGATCTAGAGAAAACTGTAAATCAGTATTTTGAAGAAATTTCAGATTTACTTGGAGAGAGAGAACTATAGTAATTGAAATCAAGAAAGAGATTTGTTTAATCAGATCTCTTAAGGAGCAAGTTTTGAACCAGACTGCAAAGAAAGATCCAGATTTAATTTTTCATCTTAAGAAGGAAGTTGCCAGCCGGTCTACTTCAAGAAGATCAACTTTTACTGAGTTCAGACTCAAGAAGCCTTGAAGAAAGCAAAGACAAATTTGATCTCAGGAATCAGTACTATCAAGAACTGATCAAGAAGGTTACCCTCTTCATTATCTCAAACAGAGTGGTGATCTAAAACTTGTTATTATCTTTTTGTAGGATCTTAAGGGATCTGAGTTGTAAGCCTAAATTTATAAAGGCTGAGGTAGGACTTTTGAGCCTGAGTGTAGGAGAACCTATTCTCTGAGTGTAGGCCTTGTTGAAGGCTGAGGTAGAGCTGTTTAGCTTGAGTGTAGGTCTTGTTGAAGACTGAGTGGTAGGGCTTTGTGCCTGAGTTGTAGGAGTGGGGACACTCTGAGTTGTAGGAACCTGGTTTGGGGTTCTGAGCTATAGGATCTGAGGATCTGAGGAGAAGTGTAGAAGTTAGGCCAAATCTAGTACACTACTAGATAGGCATAGGGGGAAAGTGGATGTACCCAGACCTTGAGGAACCACTATAAAATCTGTGTGCACTCTGTGCTTGATTATTTTTGTGATTGCCGATCTAGCTGTGCTGAATAGTTGTAGAATATTGCAAATACAAGTTTAATTGTACAGAGTTTCTGCCTTAAAATTAAAAAGAAAAAGTACACCTATTCACCCCCCCCCCTCTAGGTGTTTAGGCACTAATTCTTTCAAGTGGTATCAGAGCGAGGTTACTCAAAGAAGGACTTAACAGTCAGAGTAAGATCCTTAAGGCAGATTTAAGAATCAAGAAAGAATCAAGAAAATGGGTTCTAATGAGAATCACAAATAGCTGGGGTCAATGAAATTGCCAATATGTAGAAAAGAGATATTTGGTATATGGAAAGAGAGGGTCAGACTCTTTATGGAAGCTTCTGACCCAAGGATATATATTACAGTCAAAGAAGGCCCATATGTGCCAATGAAGATATCCATTCTGGATGCAAATCAGAAAAGTCCCAAGGACTTTTCTGAACTGACTAACGATGAAATCATCCTAGCTACTATGGACAAGAGAGCCCAGAATATCATTGTTAGTGTCATTGATGATTCAACATTTCAGAATTTAATTAATTGTAAAACCTCTAAAGAAATGTGGGACACATTAATAGTCTATATGGAGGGATCAAAGGAAGTAAGACAAGATAGGAAGTCAATGTTAAATCAGGAATATGAAAGCTTCAAACAAGGAAAGTCTGATAGCATTACAGAATGTTACAAGAAGTTCTATAGGATAGTTAATGAGTTGATGTCCTGTGAAAGAGTCTTCATTAACTATGAGCTGAATGACAAGTTCTTAAGATCCTTGACTAAGGACTGGGACACCATGGTTTGTGCCATTAGGGAAGTGTCCAAACTTGCTGATATACCTCCTCCAACTTTGTTTGGAAAACTGCTATCTTATGAGATGCAGTTAATGGCTAGAAAGGAGGAAGAGAAGAATACTAGAGCGGAGCACAAGGAAAAGAGTGTGGCCTTCAAGACTGAATCCACTAAGAAGTATAGAAGCAAGCCTCCATCTTCACCTAAGATAATTGCTGAGTCTGTCACAAATAATTCATATAGCAAGAGTTCTGATAGCAGTGAAAGTGATGAAGACTTTGCTGCGTTTACTAGGCACTTTCAAAGATTTCTAAAGAAGAGGCAGTGGAGGTCTAAGGCTTCCACTTCTCAGCCAAAAGATGACTATTATCAGAAGAGAAAGTCATCCAGGAATGACAGAAGCAGGTCCAAGCCAAGCAAAGCTACATCTTCAAAGATTGTTTGTTATTGCTGCAATAGACAGGGACATGTAGTGGCTAACTGTCCTGAAAAGAGGAAGGAGTCAGTTGACAAAAAGAAGACTCAGGTTAAGAGCAAAAAGGAAAAGTCCTTTGTTACTAAGAAAGACAAGAGTCTGACAGACCAGTCATCTTTAGAAACAGAATCAGAAGCTGAAGCCTACATTGGATTATTTGCTGAAGAGGAAGAAGATGAGTTCATGCAGCTAATGAACTCAATTTATGAGCATGAAGACCATCAGTGCAAGGGACTGATGGCTATATCTGAAGGAGACAAGATCCAGGATACCCCTGGACCAAGAAAGGTACAAAGTTGTTCTTCTAGTTCAATTTATAGTACCGAGTCAGAGTCAGATACATCTGCATCAAGTGATGTGGGTGGGTCTGAATCTGAAGGAGATATTCATCAGTTAATGGATGAATATACTTAATTGTTGCAGGACTTAAAGAAAAGCAAAACCTTGGCCAAAACTCAGGCAAAGGAGATTGCTAGTCTTAAGTTGGCTGCAACAGATTCAGAGAAATTACTGTATCAAAAACTGAATGAGATTGCCAGATTGAAAAACATAACTGTTATTCAAATGGGCACAATCAATTTCAAGAATGATCATATTAGAAATCTGGAGGTTAGACTTCAGAAGGAGAAAGAGATTGTGGCTAGCTTTTCTAAACCTAAATCTATTTTACCCTTGATAGATGAGTTTGTACCTCAAAAGGGTAAGGCTGGATTAGGGTTTAAAAAACCTGCCTGGCCTGCTAGGTCCAAATCTAAGGGAAACGCCCCAGCACAAAACAAGAAGCCTGCTGTAAATAATTCAGCTAGGGATGTACCTAAACAAAGGTACAACAGGTTTGAGTGCTGGTGTTGTGGCAAGGTATGCCACTTTGACATAGATTGTTGGCACAATTCTAGTGTCAAGGAGAATAACAGTCAGCCTGTGAGAAGACCTACATGCAGATTTATTAGATTTCAGGCTAACCTGAACCAAGGACCCAAAACTCATTTGGGTTCTAAGGTTAACTAGTCTTTGTTGCAGGTGAGTCCAAGCTACCATGCCCCAATATGGTACTTGGACAGTGGATGTTCCAGGCACATGACTGGAACAAGGGGGTTGCTGAAGGACTATACACCTATCAAGGATGGCCCTAAAGTTACCTTTGGTGGTTCAGAAAAAGGAATCATCAAAAGCTTTGGTAACATTTCTAGTAACCAAATTACTATCACTCAAGTGGCCGATGTGAAGGGTTTGAAACATAACCTCATTAGCATAAGTCAGCTGAGTGATTTAGGATATGACATCTCAATTGTTAAGAATGGTTGTCATATCAAAAGGTCAAGTGATCAAACGATCATTCTGACAGGATATAGGAAGAGGAATGTTTATTGTCTTGACTTTGTATGTGAGAACAATGTTTCTCCTATTTGTCTTGTAGCTGATGAGAGAGTCTCACATTGTGTTAAATGGCAGAAGAGGCTGGCTCATCTTAACTATAAGACTATTGGCCAACTCTTTAGCAAAGAGTTAGTGAGGAATGGTCCTCAAGTTAAGTGTATTAAGGATGGGATATGCTCAGCTTGTCAAAAAGGCAAGCAGACCAAAGCCACCTTTCATAACCTTGAAAACAAGGATTCTGTGAGGTGTCTATACCTCTTGCATATGGATCTATTTGGTCCTATGCCAGTTCATAGTCTAGGTAGGAAGGTCTACACATTTGTGGTAGTAGATGATTATTCTAGATATTCCTGGGTGTTCTTCCTAAGACAAAAATCTGAAACCCCAAGTATCTTATATAGTTTTGTTAAACAAATTCAGAATGAGTTGGACAGTACAGTGGTCAAAATCAGAAGTGACCATGGCACTGAATTTCAGTCTGAAAGTATGACAAAACTGTGTGAAGAATTTGGGATTTTTCAGGAATTTTCCTCACCAAGAACACCTCAGCAAAATGGTATTGCTGAAAGGAAGAATAGAACATTGATAGAGGCTGGTAGAACCCTATTGAGTGACACTTCTCTCCCGAATATTTCTGGGCTGAGGAAGTAAATACTGCATGTCATGTGATCAATAGGGCTACTATCACCAAGTGCCACAAGAAGACTCCCTATGAGATTATGAAGGGCAGAATACAAAATTTATCCTATTTCAGGATCTTTGGTTGCAAGTGCTATATACTTAACAATGGCAAGTCTTATCTAACCAAGTTTGCTGCCAAATCCCAAGAGGGGATCTTTGTTTGGTACAACAACAATAGTAAGGATTATAGGGTCTACAACTTGGTTACTCAAGTTGTAGAAGAGTCTGTACATGTAGTCTTTGATGAAACAAGACTCATTAACTATGAATTGCCAAGTAGTGTTTGCAGCTCTACATGTATAACTGATAGGATGGACAAGCTTACCATTACAGAAGGTTCTACTGCAACTCAGCAAGTGGAAAATGGTGGCTGCTATCCAGGGGGAGTACAAGACTCTCTAGATGCTGAAGAAGACCAAGAGGAGCAGCTAAATGAAGAGGCTGGAGGTGTACAAATTGAAGATAGACTACCTCCAGCTAATAGACACTTAAAGGATCACCCAGCCAATCAGATAATTGGTGATCCAAGACAAGGATTGAAAACAAGAAGCAGGAATCTGAGCACTGTTCTTTGCTCCAGCTTCCTATCCCAAGTGGAACCAAAGAAGTTTGAAGAAGCAGTTCTAGACCCTCATTGGATTGATGTCATGCAAGAGGAGCTGAATCAGTTCAAAAGATGCAAGTTCTGGGAGCTAGTTCCTAAACCAAAATACCACAACATCATTGGAACTAAGTGGATCTTTAGGAACAAGTTGGATGAGAATGGAATCATTATAAAGAATAAAGCTAGACTTGTTACAAAAGGATATAGGCAGGAAGAAGGTATTGATTTTGATCAAACCTTTGCTCCAGTAGCAAGACTGTAGGCAATCAGGAAATTCCTTGCCTATACAACATATCAAGGGTTTAAGTTATTCCAAATGGATGTTATGTAACCTTTCCTAAATTGAGATCTAAAGGAAGAAGTCTATGTAGAGCAGCACTCAGGTTTTGTTGATTCTCTCAAACCTGAATATGTTTATAGACTTAGGAAACAAGCCCCAAGGGCTTGGTATGAAACCCTGTCTAGTTTCATCATTGAGAACAAATTCTCAAGGGGAAAATAGACAAGACTCTATTCCTTAGGGAATCTAAAGGCAAGATTATCTTAGTCCAAATATATGTAGATGACATAATATTTGGGTCTACTGAAAGTAATATTTGTAGAAAGTTTGCAAAACGTATTCAAGGAAAATTTGAAATGAGCAGTATGGGGAAACTTAAGTTCTTCTTGGTTCTCCAAATAAGACAGACTGAAGATGGCCTGTCCATATGCCAGTCTAAGTTCACCCTAGAGTTGATAAATAAGTATGGTATGGAATCATCCACTACCATGAAAACTCCTATGGGGTCAAGCATGTCTCTAAGTAAAGAAGATGCAGGGAAACATGTAGATGAAACTTTATATAGAGGGATAGTTGGCTCCCTACTGTATTTGACTGCTAGTAGACCAGATATCATGTATGCTACATGTGTCTATGCTAGGTACCAAGCATGCCCTAAAGAATCTCATCTGACTGCAGTCAAAAGGATTTTGAGATATCTTAAGGGCACACCTTATCTAGGCCTTTGGTACCCTAGGAATGGAGATTTTGTACTGACAGGTTATTCAGATGCAGATTTTGCAGGCTGCAAGGAAGATAGAAAGAGTTCTACAGGAACCTGTCAATTTCTAGGTGGAAGACTGGTGTCTTGGAGAAGTAAGAAGCAGACCGGTGTGGCCATCTCCACTGCTGAGTCAGAATATGTTGCTGCAGGAAGCTGCTGTGCACAACTTTTGTGGATTCAACATCAGCTAGTAGACTATGGTATTCAAGTAAGTAGAACACCTTTACTTTGTGATTCTACAAGTGCAATTTCTATAGCTAATAATCCTGTCTCACATAGTAGGACTAAGCACATAGAAATTAGATACCATTTTCTTAGAGAACATGTAGAAAAAGAGGACATTTCCCTAAAATATGTTAATACAGATAATCAGATAGCTGATATGTTTATTAAGCCCCTAGATGAAACCAAATTCAATAAGTTTAAAATTGAATTAGGAATGTTAAACTTAGAATAGTTTCATAAAATTGGCTAAGTAAAATGGTGTCGACACAAGGAGTTGTCTTTGTCGACACATAGAAATGGTGTCGACATTTCAGAGAAATGGTGTCGACACATCTAGATAGTCAGTGTCGACACTTCAGAGAAGTAGTGTCGACACATCCAGAGTAAGTGTCGACACATCCATAAGTGTTGTCGACACTTAGGATTAACACAGAATTCGTCTACTGAAGTATCAACTAATCGTCGAGTGCAGATGTTTAAGTGTCGACACATATATTCTGTCGACTATATTAGTGTCGACACATAGAAGTCAACACTTATGTCGAGACATTAGAAGTAAGTGTCGACACTTTTCAACAGTGTTGACACATTAAGAGTATTATGACACGCCCTTTCACCTTCGTTTTTAGAAAGGTATAAATAGGTCTTCACCATTTTTTGTCGACATGCTCTCAATAGTTTCGAGACCAAAACTTTGTGTCGCCATCTCTCTCCTCTAAGTTCAAGATTTCTCTAAACCCTAATGGCGCCCAAGCTCGAGGAGAACGTCAATGAAGGATATGAACTAGTTCTACATGCGTTTGACGATGCGGAACCAGAAATTCAAGGTGTTGTAACCCTAGTTACAAAGAATGGGTTGGAGTATCTAGTTTCAGAGCCCATCAAGATTTGGAAGAAGGAAGTACTCGAATTCTTTGGTGCAGCTACTCTTGATGAACCTGGACTCAAGATTAAATCCATAGTCTATGGAGAAAAAGTAAAACTCACACAGAAGAATCTAAGAAAAGTTCTACATCTACCAAGAACTAAAGAAGAGGAAGATGTTCCTACATCTAAGACAAGGGAGGCACAGCAATGGTGTGGACTAGATTCAAACATGAAGATTGGATCAGTTTTTAACAGGAACGGCATGAACATGCAAGGCAAGTTCTTGTCTGAGGTAGTAAGCAAGGTGATTCTGAGCAAGTCAGGTGGGCATGATAGGATATCAGCTCGCATGTTCAGTTTAATGACAAGAATCAATTTTAAACTAAAAACTGATTGGTCAGCAGTGATGTTTGAAAAGATAAAGGAAAGTCTGAAGAAGCCCAATCTGGGTAGGATTATGTGTTTGTACTTGGCTGGAATTATTCCAGAAGTAATGAACCAAGCTGCTAGTTCTAAGATAAATCATATGAGGAGAATGGTTGTTAGGATTATCTCAAGGTGGGATAGGGTGTTAACAAAGGACATGCCTACTCCTGAAAAGGAAGTTTCTTAACAGAAGAAGAAGAAGAAAGCCATAGTAGCTTCTGAATCCTCCAGCAGTTCAGAGGAACAAGTAGTTTTCAGTTCAAATGAGGAAGAAGCTGATGTTACTGGAAGGTCACCAGTAAGGAATGAAGATGCACAAAGGCAGGGGGAGCAACCATCTGCTAGCCCCATCCACCTGGATTCACTCCAGGGGGAGCCTCAACATGTGGAAGAGTCAACTCACTTGGATAGTGAACTGGCAACTCAAACAATCCTAGAGGTAATACATGAAGTTAATCAATCTATTTTCCATATTGAGGATGTAGTATTAACTCAGTCTTTACTTGATGTTGATCAGCAAACTCAATTAAATAGTCAACCACAAGATGTTGTCATCGAATATACATCAGTTGCTGATAATGCTCCTGAGATAAGACACTCTCTAGTTCCTTCTCAACAGGAGTATACCCTAGAAGAGCTGTTCCCCGATTTTCTACATACTGATTTTGAGGGAGATAAAGCAGCTTTTGAGGGGAGAAGGTAAATCTTGAAGGGGAGCATGTGAGATCTCATGAGGAGACTCAAAGGACTAATGAGGAGCAGCCAAGGACTGAGAAGTAATTGCCTCCTAGTCCAAAGGATAGAGTTGACATAGCTAGTACCTCAGAATCTGAAGATACTGCTGATGTTCAAGCAAAGAAAAGGAAGCTCATGTTCTTCAAGAGAAGAAGCCGGAGTTACAAGAAAGCATTGCAAACTGTGGCTCCACAACCTGCCCCTATAGCTGACTACAGCTCATTGTTGGTGGATTTGCAAATTAAGTTGGATGAACAAAGAGTAGCAATGGAGAAGTACATAGATGAGACACATAAAGATCTCCAATTCTCTTTAGCAACACATATAAAATCTATAAGATTTGAAGTCAATCAAAATAAGAAGGAGATGACTGACTGCTTTCATAAAGGTGGAAATGCTGTTGTTTACCTTGCCACTCACCAAGAAAAGATCAAAACATAAGTGGATGATCTGGCTGTAAAACAAGGATATGTTGTTGAGAATCAGATCAGAATGAATGAAAATCTAACTGAATCACATAATGTGATAGTAACTGAAATAAAGACTATTGCAGTTGCTCAGACTGAAGCAAGGACTGCTGCCAAGGCTGAGTTTGACAAGCAATTACAAGAAGCAATAGCTGCTGTAAAAACTACTATTACAGATTCCCAAAAGATAATTTCAGGACAGCTACTGAAATTAAAAGCATTCTACAAAGATGGAGTCAATTTTATGGATGAACAAGTCAGATTCCAAAAGGATGATCTCAGAGATCATGTGGCTTGAGAAGTCATAAAGGTGGAAAGGGTTTTAGTCAAAGCTGGATCTGACCATGCTAAATGGATTTCCAATAGCATCAGAGCCACACTTGGATATCCCCCCCTGTGTGATGATGATAATGTTGCTGAATCTGGAGTGCATCCTGCTGATTTTGGAGGTGAACAAGCTGAAGTAGCTCAAATCATCTATCCTCCTGCAGATTTTGAGATGATACATCAGGAGGTATCATCTATGTATAGCCCTCCTGAGGGTAATAAGAATATTATTTTTGAGAAAGTAGATAAGCCTGTACCTGAGGAAGTATTGACTAAAGAGCAAGAAGCTCAACTGTCTAAGAAGAGATTTAGAGAACAGGCAGAGTTAAGGCCTGATTTTGAGCAGTGGAGCCCAACTTCTAGAAATATTATTCTGACTGCTTGGAAGGCTGCAAAGGATAATTTCCTAGAAAGGGGCAAATGGTACTCTGACCAAGAATGGAGAAAACATGAATCCAGGCAAGAGGCTATAGTTCAGTACAGAAGAAAGGCTAAACTTGGGAAGCTACCTCCTAATGCACAGGAGCCTAGCAAGTATTTCCCTAAGCCTTATCATTATTTTGAGAGACAAAAGATAAGGGCTGAAGAACTAAAGAAGAAAGATCTTAAGGGAAAGAAGCCTGCTGATGACATTGATGCTCCAGTTCAAGCCAAGATTGAATCAGGCAAGGACATTATCATCAAGGAGCCAGAGCAGCCTTAGAATAGAATTTTCTTAACTTTACAACTTTGTAATCTTTTGTGCTAAAATCCATGTAATCTTTTGATTAACGAAACTATTGGTAGTTGTAACAAAACAATGTTTAATGTTCAATCTGTTACATTATTATTCTTTGAAGATGTTTATACATGTTTTGTTTAGTATTTACCCTATCATATAATGTTGTTATACATCATATTGTGTATTTGTTATGTATGGTGTATGTCATTGACTAAGGGTTATGACTTCTCCAAATAGGGGGAGATTGTTGGGTATATTGGAAAATGTGTGCCAGATTTGAAGAAGCCTCACCCTACTCAATGATATACTTCAAGGTGTTTTTGATGTGTTTTGAGTTTATATGTGCAGGTTAAGTAATTGTAGGAAATGCAGAAAATTTCTAAGTCCATGTGTCGACACCTGGAGAAGCTGTGTCGACACTTATGAAGACTTGTGTCGACACTGGAGAAAAGCTGTGTCGACACTTGGAGTAGATTGTGTCGACACCAGGAAAGGCAGAGTCGACACCAGAAGAAAAGTGTCGACACATACAGGCAGTGTCGACACACTGTGAAGAATTGTTAACATAAATTGTGTCGACACTTAGAGGCAGTTTCGACACCCAGAGAAGCTTAGTCGACATCAAATGTGTCGACACCAGGAGGCTGTATCGACACTCAGCAAGCTTCAACAAAGTTAAAGTAAAAGAAGTAGTTGTGTCGACACAAAGGAGATGTGTCGACACTCAGCAAGTTTCAACACAAGAAGGCATGTGTCGACACAATGGAGATGTGTCGACACACAACAGAATTCAACTAAGTTTTTAAAGAAGAAGTACTTTTGTCGAGACACTCAATCAGTGTCGACACATTCAACAGAAGCAGTGTCGAGAAGCTGTTACAACAACAGAAGGAGTTGTGTCGACACCACCAAGGCATGTGTCGACTCTTAGTCCACTTGTGTCGACACTTGGTCTATTTGTGTCGACACATAATGAAGATCAGTCTCGACACTTTCAGACAGAGACAGTATTTTCAAGAAGTGGTTGGATGACTTGATAGCTGTCATTTCAGCAGGTCTACTGCAATTGTCAGAGCTATCAGAAGTTCGTTAGAAACCGGTTCAGCCGTTACCTTGGAGGAAGAATATATAAAGGCCTTTCTCCTTCAACAAAAAGGAATCGAATAATCAACAACAATTGAGAGATCAGAAGATCAATCATTGCAGAATATAGATCTAGAGAAAACTGTAAATCAGTATTTTGAAGAAATTTCAGATTTACTTGGAGAGAGAGAACTCCAATAATTGAAATCAAGAAAGAGATTTGTTTAATTAGATCTCTTAAGGAGCAGGTTTTGAACCAGACTGCAAAGAAAGATCCAAATTTAATTCTTCATCTTAATAAGGAAGTTGCTAGCCGGTCTACTTCAAGAAGATCAACTTTTACTGAGTTCAGACTCAAGAAGCTTTGAAGAAAGCAAAGACAAAGTTGATCTCAGGAATCAGTACTATCAAGAACTGATCAAGAAGGTTGCCCTCTTCATTCTCTCAAACAGAGTGGTGATCTAAAACTTGTTATTATCTTTTTGTAGGATCCTTAGGGATCTGAGTTGTAAGCCTAAATTTATAAAGGCTGAGGTAGGGCTTTTGAGCCTGAGTGTAGGAGAATCTATTCTCTGAGTGTAGGCCTTGTTGAAGGCTGAGGTAGGGCTGTTTAGCCTGAGTGTAGGTCTTGTTGAAGACTGAGTGGTAGGGCTTTGTGCCTGAGTTGTAGGAGTGGGGACACTCTGAGTTGTAGGAACCTGGTTTGGGGTTCTAAGCTGTAGGATCTAAGGATCTGAGGAGAAGTGCAGAAGTTAGGCCCAATCTAGTACACTAATAGGTAGGCGTAGGGGGAAAGTGGATGTACCCAAACCTTGGGGAACCACTATAAAATCTGTGTGCACTCTGTGTTTGATTATTTCTGTGATTGCTGAGCTAGCTGTGCTGAATAGTTTTAGAATATTGCAAATACAGGTTTAATTGTACAGAGTTTCTACCTTTAAATTAAAAAGAAAAAGTACACCTATTCACCCCCCCTCTAGGTGTTTAAGCATGAATTCTTTCATGGCCATCAACAAATACTTCTCTGCCCTCTCCTGCTCGAAGGCGACCTCCATCTCTGTAATCTTCCTCTCAGTGGCCTCCATCGCGGTCTGCAGCCTGGCAGTCTCTTGCTCCAGTGCGGACTTCAACTTTATGGTCACCTGCTCCAGCGTGGACTGCAGCCTTGTGGTCTCTTGCTCCAGGATGGTTTGCAACTCTTGAATCCTTTTCTCGGCGGCCTCCTGGGCAACCCACTTTTCTTCATCCTTAACCCGCTGGGCTTCGGTGTGCGCGTTCAAAGCGGCTTGTAATGTGTCGACCTCCTTCTGGAAGTCGGCCATCTCTTTCTCGCGAACACGTTGCGGAGGCGGCGACAGCATAGACAAAAGTGATGTCAAGTCGCCCGGATTCATCGCGGTCTCCAGTTCACCTGCAGAAGATAACCCGCAGTTAGGTTCAGCCGGATAATTACGACCTTCTTGCAAGGGAATCGGTAGGATAAGACCTCCTGTTTGATTTTTATCTCCTTTAGAGGCCGCGATATGGTTTTTAAACACTGGCCTCCTGAATCGTTCGGGATATATCCTCTTTAGCTTTTCTTTCCATAGCCGCTCGGCTTCTTTAGCTCGGCTTTTCAGTTGAGCCGTGGTCAGGAAAAAGCAGGCTGGTGGATTTAATATTATGTTCGCACCGTTCTTCCTTGACCGCGACTTGTTGAAGTTAACAATTCGCTTAACTTCCATGTGTTTACCTTGCAGCAAAGTAAGTGTGGTCGCCACCGGCTTCCCGGCGATTAGCTTCTTCATCTCCTCCATCTTCTCTCGAAGCTTCAGTTTCTCAGCTCCTTCAGAAATCGTGGAAGCCGGATCGCCAAGCTTCTCCCCAATGACCTTGACTTCGGGGCGGTCAACCTCCACAGAAGCCGTTGGAGTCGACAGTAGCGCATCCTGCTGCTGGAGGGTCTCCATGCCCTTGAGGAGGTCGCTAAGCGTCTCGCTAGCCGCAGATACATCCTCCGTCACGTTCGGCTTGAAATCCGGTGTAGACGGACTCTCGGGTACCTCCTTCTTGTGCGGCCTATGTTGAAGACTGTCCGCGCCTGGTCTTTACGAAAATATTGCAGTTTCCGGCCTGCATTTTCCTCATCTTCCTCTTCATCCTTTCCTCAATGATCTCTCTCTCCGTTGCTTCTGCCATTTCAAGGAGCCGAACACCATTTCTGTTTGTTTGCATTGTTCAGCCAAAATCTGTCTGGTCTCCAGCGCCTTCTCCGAATCGTTGTCAACAACAATGACTAGGTCGACCTTGGCCTGCAATTTGTGTGGCTTGCCAGATTCAACACTTTTCTCCTCTGTCTCACCTATTATTAAGAGTTGTTCTCCCGATGGAGAGAAAGTAATATCGAAGGATTTGGCAGTTCCAGTTTGTGGTGGAGAAATCTTCGAAACCACTTCAGGATCGGTTGCAGCCTGCGATGATTCGCCCAACGATCTGCGTCGGCCTCTTTTCAGATCCAGAAGCCGCTGGAGTAACCGGCTTCCCAATCTTCTTCGCAGGCCGTTGGTCAGAGTCATCCGGTTTCTGACCCCGGTTTTTCTTCTTTTCTGCCGATTTCTTCTCACGGGCAAGCATCGACGACATGACGTCCATCTTGTGAAAGACCACGTAGGCTTGAAAGATTCTGACCGCAAGTGGCGAGTAGCGACCCGTGGCTTGGCTGAAATCTTGAAGAATGTCAAGGGCCAGGGGATTTTATAGACGCTGGTGCATTAAAGGCAGTCGCGGTCTCCGGCTTAGTTCTACATTTTCGAAGTTTTTCCGAAACTTAAAAATGTACGGGGATTAAGTTAAGCCCGGAATTCGCGACCTGTTCATGCAGCTTTCCAGACCGGGAGGCTTGGTTATTCTAGCCTCCAAGTATCTCTGTTCGGAGGGTCACCAGAGGTCGGGCGGCCTGTGCGGCTAGCCGCATCTCAGATCAACCCGTCTAGTCATCACCGAAATCGGGCGGTCTCCATGTCAGGCCGCCGCCAGCGCCGACCCTGCTAGCGACAAGGCCTAGGACCCAGACCATCAGCTCGCCAGGAATAATCCGCCAGGCCGTGCGGCTTCCCTCCTTTCTCGTTTTCTGCTCATTTGCTTCCCCTCACCTCTGCCTGGTTCTCCTGTACCCCGGGCAGCCGGTAACTTTAGCCCTGCCCGCTTGGGCAGGCCCCCGAGCCTATAAATATGGGGAGGGAGCACTCCCTAAGGCACGCTGACCTGTATCCAGGAGCTCGTCTGTTAAGAGTTGCGGTCTCAAGTCTAGTGTTTTGCGGCTTGCAGTCCGGCCAGCCTCCTCTTTTTCTCCTTCATGTAACTGTTTCTCACTTTAAATAAAGAAAAGCCTGTCGTAGGAGTGGCATTTAAGCCGCGGAGGGCAAACTCTGCTGTTGACGCTGCCAGCAGCCTCTTTTTATGTCCTTTAGCTACGACCGCTAGTAACCGACTAGTTGACAGTCTCCTCTTTTCCCTTCCTTCCCCCGGTGCTCGAAATGTTAGCTGGTGGTGCTCGACTCCCTGTCCGTTTTCCTGCATCAACAACGGGCTTGCGCCAAATGACACAGGCGTGATATGCGTTGAGTGTTGAGTCTTATAGAGGCATTGAGTGTCATGACTGTTGGAGGCGTTGATTGTCTTGTCACGAGCGTGTTTGAGGCATTGAGTGCCTTGTTACGGGTGTGTTCACTCTTTGTTTTACTATTTCTCAGTAGCAACAACTTTTTTCACAAGCATCAAAATGACACGGCCCGCTCACGGGTATGACAGTCAGGTCACGGGTGTGTACTTTGAATTTTCAACTTTTTTCTCAAAATTTTAGGAAAGGAGAATAAACCTAAGTTAGAATGGAATATACAAAAAAGGAACATTTTATTGAACAAAAGTAACTAAAAACAACTAAAATAAACTTAAAGGACCTAAATAAAGTACTGAAAAATAATAATATTTTCAACTTATCAATCCTCCTCTAGAGGTTACATCCCCGCCACTCCACCTCTTGACCAAGTAGCACCTGGACCTGTACCATTCGCCGAGACAGACTTGGGGCGGACATTAACAACTATTCTGACAAAATTATAGATAGTCATGACACAACCACCACAACAGCTTGTTGGGTGTTACTATACAATACATCATATGCACGGAGCGGAATAAGGAACAAGAAAAACCCAAAAGAAATACGGATTTTGCGATAAACATTGATCAAGAAGTAACATTGATTTTAATAAAATTATACCATTGCCGGATTGAGTCACTACTCAACAAAGGTGCTCCTATGAAGTTCGACGAACACTAACAGCTGGAGTTCCGAGTGTAGAATTGTGTCCACTCCTCTATAGATGCGCACACGAGCACGGAGAACCCTTAGACTCTTATTACACAAGATCTAGGTTGGAAGAAGTTATCCCCTCAATGTCTCCACGGTATGCTAGAATCGTTAAAGGAGAAGTGGCAACGACGAAGATATACCCTGGGGAAACACTTTCCGGCGATTGAAACAAGTCAGAGTGATCGGTGGAACTGTAGCATGTGTAGCGACTTCTTCGATACGAAATAGTTTCGTCGGGGAAGAATATGCCTACTCTTTGATATCAATCGATTAGGTCAAAAGATTCACACCCGGTTCACTGTTAATATCGTATATATATATACAATAGTCTGATACTTCTGATACTCGCAGACCATGCTGAATCAGGACTTAAAAAATATAACTGGAGGTAACACCATTCATCGATTTTACACATTTATATCTGACGAATTAAGGATCATTCGTCGAAATAATAAGTCGATACTCGATGAATTCAAAAAGAAAATTTCATCCAAAGGATCAAGTCGATACTCAACAAAACCAAGTCCAATTCGTAGAGATTGTCAAGACGATACTATATGAATTCAGACAGATTCGTGGAAAGCTTAAGACTATACTAGATAAATTACCTTTGAGTCATGCGAAAACTTACCCGATGACCCATTTTCACAATATAGGTCCCGAAATGAAAAACCTTCAAGTCCAGAACATCATAGGCTTGGTCCTTCACTAATATCACATATGAGTGAAAGAATTGGTTTTCAAGATATCCTAAACACCTAGAGGGGGGGGGGGTGAATATGTTCAATTCTTTTTCTTTAAGGCACACAATATTATTACTACTAACACAGATTATTCAGCAATTAACACAGCACAGTATAAACAAAATCACAACCAACCACAGAGTGCACACAGATTTATAGTGGTTCCCCAAGTGATGGGTACATCCACTTTCCCCCTTCACCTATCTAACAGTATACTAGATTCGGCCTAACTCCATTCTTCCTTCTCAGATCCGCAGATCTTACAACTCAGAACTTTGAAAGGTCCGTACAGCTCAGACTTCAGCAAGTCCTACAACTCAGATCCTCCCAGAGAATCCTACCTCAGAGTGAGTCCACACTCCTACAACTCAGGCAATTAATCCCTACCTCAACCTCTTCCACAATGTCTACAACTCAGGCACTCAAGCCCTAGCTCAGCTTTTTCCCTGGCCAATAACTCAGAGAACTTAATCTCATACCTCAGGCACTCAGCCCTACCTCAGTCTTTATAAATTTAGGCTTACAACTCAGAGGGATAACCCTCCTACACTTAGATCTGTAAAAGATCCTATAGAAAAATTGATAATAAAAAGAGTAATTTCTTCACCCAAGTAGAGAGAGAATGGGTAGAAGGTTTTTTGGTCAGTTCTTGATAGATCTGACAACTTTAGAATCAACCTGTCTTAGCTTCTTCAAAGCTTCTTGAATCTGAACAATGTAAGATTGATTTTCTTGAAGTTGGAGATGATCCTCAATCCAGCTTCCTTCTTCTATTCAGAATTTAATCTGAATTCTTCTTGCAGACTTGTTCGGGATCTTCTCTTATTGATTTCTGGATGAAGACTTCTTTTCTTCTTCTTAGTTCTTCATTATTATTTCTTGATGACAGAACATGTCTTTATATAGGCTCAATCCGAGGTTACATGTTGATCGAGTTCCTAACGGCCTTCTGACAGCTCTGATAGTTACAACAACATTATCAGTTATGACAGCTGTCAAGTCTCCAGAAACTTCATTGTACTTTGACTCAGCAGCAAAGTGTCGAGACAATACTTCAAATGTGTCGACACAAATAGATCATGTGTCGACACAACTCTTGATGATGTCTACACAACTTTCACAATGTCGACACAGCTTCTCTTTAACTTCTTAACACAGCTTCAGTGGAATGTGTCGACACAAGTCCTGTGTGTCGACACAACAACTCCTTGTCTCGACAAAGTTGGTGTCGACATAATTCTGGTGTGTGTCGACACAAGTCCTGTGTGTCGACACATTTGTTGTCGACAGAATTCTGGAATGTGTCGACACAAGTCCTGTGTGTCGACATAGTTGTTGTCGACAGATTTTCTGTGTGTCGACACAAGTCCTGTGTGTCGACACAATCTGGCTCCTGGTGTCGACAAAGTTATTGTCGACAGATTTTCTATGTGTGGACACAAGTCCTGTGTGTCGACACAATCTGGCCCCTAGTGTCAACACAGCCTTTCCCAAGTGTCGACACAATACTTGTCAAGTGTCGACCCTTGTATTTAGAAACTTTTTCTACATTTCCTTAATCTGCACATTCAAACTCAACACAACATCAAATACACCTTGATGAATATCATTGAGTTAGGTGAGGCTTCTCCAAATCTGGTACACATTTTCCAATGTACCCAACAATGTCCCCATATTTGGAGAAGTCATAACCCTTAGTCAATGATAGACATCACTTTATAATAAAATACAGAACATGATGTATAAGAGCATTATTTGACAGGGTAATACATAAACAAAACCAGCATTTTTTATCATCACAGAATATGATAAAGTATAATGAACATGAATCAATGTTTTGTTGAAATACAAGAAGTTTCTGAACAACAGATGACATAGATTTTAAAAAAGATTACATATTTCTAAAATCTAGTTAATATAATCTTAGGACTGATCAAGCTCCTTGATAATAATGCCTTTGCCAGACTGAATCCTTGCTTGTACATTAGCTTCAGTGTCTTCAGCTGGCTTTTTTCCTTTAAGATCCTTTTTCTTGAGCTCTTCAGCCTTGACCTTTTGCCTTTGAAAATAATGATAAGGCTTTGGAAAGTACTTGCTTGGCTCCAAAGAAGTACCAGGTATCTTCCCAGCTTTGATGTCTCTTTTAAACTGATAAATGGCATCTTACCGTTTCTGATACTTGCTCCATACTTATTCAGAGTACCACTTGCCCCTATCATGCATATTGTCTTTAACTGCTTGCAAGGCAGTGAGAATAATGTTTCTGGATGTGGGGCTCCATCTTTCAAAATCAGGCTTTAATTCAGCCTGCTCTCTAAACCTTTTCTTAGAAAGTTGAGTTTCTTGCTCTCTTTTCAAAGCAGCTTCAGACATCTCAACCTTCTCAAAAATCACATTCTGAACATCCTGTGGAGGACTGTACATTTGTTGTACAGTAGAGTGAATGCCCTCAAAATCAGCATGTGGATAAATAATTGGAGCTACTTCCTGTTGAACTCCTTCATTGGCAGCAGGTTGAACGACTGACTCAGCAGTATTGTCATCATCACAAAGGGTTGGATAACCAAGAGTTTCTCTGATAGCATTAGTTATCCATTTAGCATGTTCAGAGCCTGCATTGACTAACACTCTCCCCCTTTAAGACTTCTCGTTCAACATGGTCTCTTAGATCATCCTTCTGAAATCTTATCTGATTTGCTAGAAAATTTGTTCCTTCTTTGTAGAATGATCTGAACTTCAGCAGCTGATCAGAAATTACCTTTTGAGAGTCTTGAATAGCAGTGCTAATATCAGTCAAATTTGCTTTGAGTTGTTTATCAAACTCAGACTTTTCTTTAACAATGTTTGCAGTGAAAGCAGTTGCTACATTCTTAAGTTCTGTGATAATCACATTATGAGATTCTGTTAGATTATCATTCATTCTTATTTGATTTTCCAGAACATAGCCTTGTTTCACTACTATGTCATCTATCAGAGTTTTGGCTTCCACTTGTTGTTTGGAAAAATAAACTACAACATTACCTCCCTTATGGAAGCAATCTGTCATCTCATTTTTATACAAATTGACCTCAAATTTGATGGATTTGATATCTTGGGGCAGTGTAAATTGCAGTTCTTTATGGCTCTCATCTACATATTTCTCAAGAGCTGCTCTTTGCTCATCCATCTTAACTTGCAGTGCCACCAACAGTGAGCTGAAGTCAACTGCTGGAGCTTGTTGATGCAGATAATGCGCCCTCAAATTCCAGTAAAAAGGGAAAAGGAGAGAAGGAAACTGCAAGCAATAGTTTACTAATGGACTAAGGAAAAAATGGTGATCAAGATAGATGAGAGACCGCAAAGTCCGAGATCTGAGTCTGCAGCTTTTACTAAATGGGTTTCTGGACTCGAGTCCTCATGCCTCGGGTGCACCACCTCCCTGCTATTTATAGTATGGGGGCCTACCCAAACGGGCAGGGCTAAAAAGACCGGCTTCCCGGGGTACAGGAGAACCGGGAAATGGTGACGGGAAGCAAAAAGAAAGAACACGCCAGTCCATGCAAAAAGGGGCGGACTGGGCTCGCGGGCTGGAGCTTCCATCTGCTGTTGCTAGGCGCAATACTGCAGGAGGACGGCGGTACGGGCAGACTGGACACTGCATCCGCCGAAGTGGAATCAATCCAGAGATCCAAAGGCATGGCGAATTGGGCGGACGGAGCATTGAGTCCACCGCTGGGGGATCATCCTTGGGATGGTTGAATGTTGCTGCTCTGTCGAGCTTGGCGTACTGACAAACCGAGTCCACCACTGACAATCTCGGGACCTTGGCATCTTGTGGGTGCTGCGGAGTGAGGGGTTAACATAATCCCCGCATATTTTTAAGTTTCCAGAAAACTTCGAAAATGTTTTCTTAACCGCCGAGTCCGCGAGCCTCATTAATGCTGTCAGTGCTATAAATATTGCTGGAGGGCCTGGAACTTTTAAAAATTTCGGTCGACACGGGGCGTTATTCATCGCTTGCGGTCTCAACTTTGCAGTCCGACATGGCGAGGCCCGGTGCTTTCTTCACTAGTCTTACTGCAAAAAGTGAGAAGACAATAACACCAATGAAAACTAAGAAAATAATGAAGAGAGTGACAAGAGGGGAGCCTGTCTGCTCTACTGGAGAGAGTTCTCATAGCCAGAATCCTGCTGAGAAAGCAGTCCGCCATGCTGATATGCCTTTGCGCGAGAAGGAGGATGCTGCCGTCTCTCACGCTGAACAACCGTTAAGAAGAGAGAAGTCATTAAATCTGTCGGACACCGCCCCCACTCAAAAAAACCACGAACTCGGCGGACACGGTTTGCGAAAATAATGAAACTGAAGTGTCATCCACCAATGCCCCGGAGCCCACTATTAACCTTGGTGAAGATAGACGGTCTACGGGAGAAGAAGTTGCGAAAGACGTGCCTTCAAAGGCATTGGTTGCTTCAAACCTTGAGACAGTCCGCGAGAGCCAGCCAGATTTAGGGAAGGCTGTCGCAGACCCTGCTGAGAAAAGGGGCCCTTCTAGAAAGAAGAGGAAGAGGGACGGGTCAACTGTGGCCGAGTGGGTTGAAAAGAAGCTGCGAGTGATGAAAGAGAAAAATATCTTCGTGCGGACTGGAGATGCGGACTTGCAGCACAGGCCACGTGAAAAAGAAGTTCTTGAAAGCAACTTAGTTACACCAGAGGCCCAAGTCTAGGGAGACAATTCCCTCTCCACGGTCAGTTTGTCCACGGACGAGATACTAGATTCCAAAGACATCGATCAACTTGATCTCATCAATGAATCCATGCTGGGTATACTACAACCTGAGGTGTAAATCATTGGGGTTAAGAGCGGCGAACTCCCCTCTTTATCCACTGCTGAGGAAAAAGAGAAGGAAAGACGGAAAGAGAATATAGTGGAGCAGAAGAAGCAAATCGTCGCCCATGTAGCTTCAGACGAGGCGGACTCGAAGCAGGCCGCGGCAGACAAAAATGTTGAGGATCTGCGGACTGTCGCAGAGCTGTTGTAGATAGGTAATCTTCAACCGGCGCCTAAATATTTTAAGCGTCAGTGGCTTTACAGGTCGCCGCAGCAGAAGTCTAGACCGATCAAGATCATCATCGAGACAGATGACATTGTTATTTCAACAAGTTCTGCTGCTGAAAAAAGAATCAAAGTCCATCGCGAATGGAAGAAACGGTTAAGCGCCTTTGATCCGTAGCGGGCAAGGCGACCTATCTTCGATAGACGGCAACTCGCTGCTGCTTTTTCCAAAAGTGATCTTTTATCATGATACTTTGAGTTCGCCGCAGACTGTATTTGAATGTGAAATTGACTTTCTTTGTTGCAGGTAGAAAGTCACCACCGGGCTCTATCGAGAGTGGGGAGATTGTGGTTACACCGAATACTGGCGTTGACACGGTCTCGCATGATGAGTCCGCAAGAGGTGAGCAGCCCAACCTGAATGACATCAGATAGTTAGAAAGGAAGTTTCAAGCTGAAATTCAAAAAATTAGAGCGGAATTAAAGAAGGCGGAAAGAAGGCATCGGCGGAGCACGAGAAGGCCTTAAAGGATCAGATCACCAGCATCTCAAGGGCGTTGGAGAGGTCTGATAGAGAGAAGAAAAGGCTTGCTGATGATGTCCGCTTCTATAAAGGAAAGCACTTGGCGATGACATGGGAATAGAAAGGGAAGCGGGCTGCTGAGGTTGCTGAGCAAAGATCGCGATTGCCAGATCGCGTCGCTCCGGAGGTGGCAGCACCAGTAGAGGGTGGCCAACATACAGTAGACGAGGAGCTGAGGGCGACAATGGAGCCGATGATTCCCCTCAGTCGGGTAGACCGGGAGGCCGCTCACATGCACCAGCCCATTAACTCCATTCATCACCACATCTATCGCTTGTATAGTGAGGTTCTTCAAATAAGCGACCATGCAGCACACTTGTGTAGGGATATGACGGAGAGGTCAACCCAGACTGAAAATAAAGAATGTTGAGTCCACAAAACTACAAACTATTCGATATGATGTATAATTATTTGTGCTTTAAACAATGCTCTATCATGTGGCTTGTGACGAACTGTATTGTACTTTATGCGGACTAAATTAGATATCCGCACATTCTATTGTTAATTTGTTCTTGTGATATGTGATGAACTGGGCGGACTAATGCTGCGTCCGCATTTCAACATTATCCTGCAGGTGGAAAAAGGTTACGAGTTGGCGGACAGAAAACAGTGTTCGCTTTATTTTGTGCTTTGAACTTTGCTTGGCAGGTACTCGACTGGAAGCAACAGTGTGAATTTAAGTTTGTGTCTGTGTTGTTTTTAACTTTTGCTGCATTTATGGCGGATTATGCGTACTGAATAAGCGATCTGTGCGGCCTGGCCAAAAAAGCTGTCAGGCCCCACTACTATAAATATGGCCCTGTTGATTCTTCTATGCAGGGAAACAGGTGTAGCTGAAGACCCTGCGGCCTGCCAAAATGGTGTCCGCCAGGACTGACGCTGCGGTTGCTTTCTATGTTGCCGACCACAGAAAATGCACACTAACGGAGGCCGACCATGAGTCCTTTATTGAAAGAAAAATGGCGGACTCTAACTTGCTTGTCCGCCTTCCCGCCCATGAGGAAAGATTTAATTTTTCAACGGCGACTCAGATCGCCATACCCATCGATCATTTCGACAGCGGATTCAAATTCCCATTATTATGGGAGATTGCTGAAATATTCGAACACTACGGGATGGTGCAGGGCCAGCTCGCGCCAAACACCCTTGCCGCCATTTGCAGCTTTATTTCTTATCTGCGGTCTGAGAAGATCGCCTTCTCAATGAATATTTTCCGCAAAATGTTCTCAGTCCACTCAATAACATCGTCCGGAGGCTGCCATTATAAGGGAGTGATCTACTTCTATTGCAGAGGAATGAAGGTCGTGGGTCTTCCTAACAAGATCCATAACTGGACCTCAAGGTTTTTGATCTTCGAAGGCGACCTTGGGTTTGCGCATACTTATCCGCAAGAGCGCGCGGACTCCGTTTTCAAGAGTGTCCAGCTGGATGAGATGGAGTCTGCCATTGTCAAATTTCTTGCTGATGCCAGGCTTGACATCGAGTATTACATCCCGCTGTTGGGGAGCCTGGCGGGCGTTTGGCGCGAAGAAAGTAATCTTTTGCGGACTTATGGTTTGTATCTGCAGCGACCTGTGTGTTAACACTTGTTCTGCTCTTGCAGCGACCTTTGCTGTGCCTGCCAACCTGCCACAGACGCCCAGCGGATTCACACCTACTCAATGGGAAAGGAAACAAGTGAGCTCAAAAAGAGAAAAGAAGAGGGGGATCCCACGGCGGACTACTCCTCTTCTGAAATCTTTGCAATGCAGGGCTTTGGCAACCGTCAGAAGGATTTAAGGGGGAACCCGATGATCCACTAGCACAATAAGAAAAAGCATGTCTGCCTGTCCACAGCGCTTCCATTGTGGAAAAGTTTGAAGATAACTCGTCATGCTCATGTCGCGATCTCTGCACTCTATGGGAAGCGCAACTTGAGCAACTTAAAGAAGGTTGCTGCAGCCGATCTCCCACTGCTGGCCTCCCAGGCAAGTGCGAACAGCGTGGTGATGAACCATTTTGTCTGTTCTCTGGCCAGAGACCTACTCAGGCAAAACGAGCATCTTCAAGAAGAAAAAATGGTGATCAAGGAAAGAAATGTGCGGCTAGGGAAAAAGGTCGCTCGGTAGAAGAAAGAGCTGGGGGGTGAGTTATATTTGCAGCGGTCTCAATTTGAAGTCCGCCGCGAACTGATGTTTGTTCTTTTGTATCCCGCAGGTCGCCTACGACTTGGAAAATAACAACTTCCAGGCCGCTATGCTACACTTTGTGAAGGAAACTGTTGAGATCGCTATCGAGCTATTTGTCCGCGGCGGCTTCACAAAGGAAGGGGTGGACGGTGTTCCTTTCCTGCAGGTCTTCCCTGATTCGAAAGAGTAGGTTGCGGCGATGGAGCGGGTAGCAAAAGGAAAAGACATCATCATTGAGGAGGAAGAAGAAGAAGAAGAAGAAGAAGAAGAAGAAGAAGAATAAGAAGGTGGGGAAGCCATAGCCGACGATACTGGTTCAAACCAACAAGGCGAAAAATAGTCCGCGAGTCCGACACCTCTACATCTTCCTCTGTTGGCAAGAGCTCGCATAGCGAGTCCGCGACAAGCACTGGCTCAGATGGCAGTAGTGGAAGTGGCTCGGGGGGCTATTCTCTGGAGACTGATGTCGAAAGCCTAAACCCTGCACTCCCTGCGGAGAAGAAACAGAAGATCGCCGAGTCAGAATGATGTATTTTTTGTTTTTATTTTTGTAAATAGAGCGGACTCAAGTTTGGAGTCCGCCGAATACATGAAAGATGTAACTTGATTTTTGATCAAATAGAAAAGGATATTCCGGTATCAGTGTCTCCTGCAATGCTCTCTATTTTTTGTATTGACGTAGTTAAGTTCGATCTCCACGTAGCAGTCCGCGTGACGCAAAGATCATCCGTACTGCATAAGTTTTTGACTTGGTAATTAGGAAATTTTATTAAACAATTCGGCCACTGTCAGTCGTAGAAAGAATGAGAAGTTTAATTGGTTGTCGAAAAGATCAGGCAGACTCTGACGAGTTCCGATAATAACCCGCGATTCTCTTTGTCAACAAACCTTTTAAGTTTAATGATAATAAGCAATGCGGCCTCATATATTCTGTTAAACTTCGAGCTAAAAAGAACAACCGGGGACAAATCCTGCGGACCGGGCAGATATAATTTCATAGTTCGCACGCATTTTAATAGAGATCTATAGCTTGATTACTAAGGAAGACAATAATCCAGGCCGCGATACTTTATTTGAAGCTCGCCAAATCCGGGTAACTTTTCAAAAAGGACATTACTGGCGGACTCTGATGGATTCTAATTCTAGTCTGCATGTAAATAAACTTTTACGAGAAAGATCAATCCGAGCAGGTACCATATGTATGTAGTATTGCTTTTCTCATAGTCGGTTCACAAAAATCCTCAAAGATCAATCAAACTCGGCGGACTGTGCGGACACCATAGCGCAGTCCATGCTTTATCAACTTTCTATGAAGAATGAGATACAAGCCTATGTGACCAGGTGGGTAGGTGCGGTCGGAGCTGCATTGCCTTCCTCACGGGGTCACAAAGGCTGTAAGCTTAAGAGAAAGGTTTACCACCCTCTTGCCTGGAGTACAGCCTAAATTGATCTTTCGGGCAGGTGCGGTCGGAGCAGCATTGCTTTCCTCTGAGATCAACAAGGCTGTGGAGTATCCTGCAGGCACCGCTTAAGGGTACCAGAGAGTATTCGAGGGTACAAACTTGGATGATCTATGGGCAGGTGCCGGATGGCATTGCTTTCCTCAAAGAGATCACCCAGGCGTATGCTATCCCTTGCAAGCATAGTAGAGCTGTCAACCACCCTGTCCCTCCAAAAATGCAGAGGTGGAGTCAGGTACTAGCTGGGATCCAAAATCCAGTAGCCCATCGTACAAGAATCTGCAAGCTCCCACTACACGGTGCGAAATCTCCCCGCAACATGTGATCATCGTGGTGTTACGCTAATGACAACAATTCTTGGGGGGGAGGGGGGGGGGGTTCAAGCTGGACTTGGCGATGTCTCCTGGTGTGGTGGTTTTTTACTTTGCATGGTAGATAGGAGAAAGTGACTGTGCCCTGTACGAAAAAAATTATTAGCCAGAGATTCTTATTGCCATAATCATTGAAATGAACACAAATGATAAGTGTTTGCTTAAGCATAAAAACTCTTTAAATCTTCTCCATTCCAAGTATGGGGGACATCTTCTCCGTCATAGGTTTGTAGTTGATATGCTCCATTCCTCAGGACTTTCTTAATGATGAATGGTCCATTCTAGTTCGGGTTTAGCTTGCCTACTGAACCAGTTCTTGCGGCCGCATCTAATTTCTTCAGGACGAGATCTCCCACCGAAAATTGCTTGACCCTGATGTTCTTGTCAAAATATCTGGCCATTCTTCGCTTGACTTCCTCTTGCTTGACGGTGGCTTCATCTCACAATTCTTCAATTTGATCCAAGCTATGTTTCATATTCTTGTCGTTAATCTCAAGTCAGTCTTCCCAACTTTGCCTGGCCAGTAAGACCCTAGGAGTTGGAACCTCAAATTCTACCGGGATGAGAGCCTCTGAACCGTGAGATAGTTTGAAAGGATTTTCTCCGGTAGCTGTGGATGGGGTTGTTCCGAGGGTCCACAGAACTGAAGGAAGCTCCTCTGCCTAGTTGCCCCTCAGATTCTGCACTTTCTTTTTTAGCAAGTTATGTATCTGTTTATTCGTAGCTTCTTCCTGACCATTGCTTCTGGGATGATGAACTGACGAGAACCTCAACTCTATGCCGACTTGTTTGCAAAAATTCTTCATCTCTTCATTATTGAACTGCGGACCATTGTCCGTAATTATTGCCATCAGAATCCCATGCCTGCAAATTATCTCCCCCCACAAAAGATTTTTTATCACCTGGGTTGTTGTCTTTGCTAGCGCCTTGGCTTCAATCCATTTGATTAAATAATCAATCATGACAAGTTAAAGTGGCGATGTCCGCTCGCCATGGGAAATGGCCCGAGGAGGTCCATTCCCCAAACTGCGAAAGGCCAGGGCGTGGTGATTGACACAAGTCGCTGCGATGATTGGAGGTGAAGCGGAGCAAATTTTTGGCATTGTGCACACTTCTTTACATAGGATTCAGAATCTTTTCTCATTGTGGGCCAAAAGTATCCTTGCCACAATATTCTTCTTTCCAAAGTTCTGGCGCCTGAATGGCTGCCACACTCTCCAGAGTGAATTTCTCGGAGCACCACAGGAACTTCTTCTTCAGATACACATCTCGCCATTGGGGAGAGGAAAGTATTTCTATAGAGAATTCCGGAGATAAGCTTATAGTTGGCTGCTTTAATTCTGAATCCTCTCTTGTCTTTCAAAGCCTGCGACAATTATCTTGTCGAGAGATATGATTTGAATGACTCCATCCAAGAGGGTCATTGTTCTATTTGCATCAATAACCCTTCTTCCGTAGCAGGGTAAAAAAGCTCCGAAGTTGTCTCTCCCGAGGGGAGGCCGAACTTTGCTAGCTCGTCTGCCTTTGTATTGTATACTCTTGAAACATATTCAATAGTGAACCCTTTAAACTTTCCAATCTCCACTTTTACCAGCATTAAGTATTTCCTCAAGGTAGGTTCTTTGGTTTCAAAATTCTCCAATACTTGGGACGCCACTACTAGTGAATCGGTTTTAACATGCGCAAAATCTATTATCAACTCTTTTGCAAACCGCAGTCCCGCTAAAAGTGCTTCATATTCTGCTTAGTTATTTGTGGATGGGAAGGAGAACCTTATGGCCTGTTTTAATTTGACCCCGTTGGGGTTAATGAGGACTACTCTCGCTCCCGAGGAGTTTTTGCCTAAAGCACCATCTATGTAGATTGTCCACGCTAGTGGGGATTGATCGGCTTGTTTAGCATTAGACTCAGTTGTGTCTATTAAAAAATCTGCTAATACTTGCGCTTTGATAGCCGTTCGAGGTACATATGAAATATCAAACTCACTGAGTTCAATTGCCCATTTGGCTAGTCTTCCAGAGTGCCCTGGTTTTTCAAGGATACTTTATAGCGGCTGATCGTTTATCACCCTGATTGAGTGTGCTTGGAAGTAAGGTCAAAGCCTTCTAGCAGACATTACTAATGCTAGTGCGAGCTTCTCAAGGATTGGATACCTGGTTTCAGCATTCTTCAATATATGGCTGACATAATATACGGATAATGCCTTCTTCCTTCCTCTCTAACAAGGACTGAGCTTATTGCTTCCGAGCTTACTCCTAGATAGATGAATAGAATTTCTCCAGTGTTAGAACTTTGAAGTAAAGCAGTGGAGGTGAGCTGCTTTTTGAATTGCTTAAAAGCTTCTTCGCACTCTTTAGTCCATTCAAATTTGGAACCTCCACGAAGAGTTTTGAAGAACGAGGCACTCTTATCCCCTACTCTATAAATAAATCTCCCAAAGCCTGCCAACCTTCCCCCTAATTGTTGAACTTCTTTTGGGGAGCGATGTGATGGCATATTGAGGATTGCCTTAATCTTATCTGGGTTAGGGGCAAGCCCCTCGAGGGTAAGGAGATGACCGAGGAATTTTCCTTTATTTGCTCTAAAGATACATTTCAACGGATTCAACTTCATGTTATACCTTCGTAAAGTAGTGAATGTTTCTGTGAGGTCTTGCAAATGCAAAGTAAAGGTTTTACTTTTAATAAGGAGGTCATCGACGTATACTTCAAGATTCCTTCCTTTTTTGTTTTTTAAATACAAGGTCCATCATGTGCTGATAGGTAGCGCCTGCGTTTTTTTAATCCGAAGGGCATAACTAGATAACAGTGACAACCATCATCGTTAATAAAGGACATATAGGGGATGTCAGGCTTATGCATCCTAATCTGGTGATAACCAGAAAATGCATCTAAAAAACTCATAAAAGGATATCCAACCGCAGAATCTACTAAAGCATCTATTTGAGGCAGCGGATAGCAATATTTTGGGCATGCTTTATTCAACTTGGTAAAGTAAACACACATCCTCCATTTTCCTCCCGGCTTCCTTACCATTACAACATTTGATACCCAATCCGGGTATTGGATTTCACGAATGAACTTGGCCTTTAGAAGCTTCACAACCTCTTCATTGATTGGCTCGGCTAGCTTCGTCGCCACTTCCCGCTTTTTTTGTTGAACAGGTTTGAAGTCGGGTGCAATGTTGAGGTAATGGCAGGCTACATATGGATCCACTCCAGGCATGTCTTCTGTAGCCCAGGCGAAAACATCCAGGTTCTTTAATAAGCACGCGATCAACTCTTCTTTTTCTTCCTCGGGGAGCTCTGAGTTGATTGTAAGTCTTTTCTCTTCATCTGTGCCAATTGAGATTCCTTGTGTCGCTTGAGCAAGTTCCAAGTGAATCCCCTCCTGGATTTCTTCATGACCTCCGGTCTCTCCTTGGGGAGCCTTTTCTTCTGAGGCGGCGACTAAAGTCGCCTTGGAGAGACATTTGCTCAATCATGTTGACTATTTTGACATAGCACTCTCGCGCCTCCCTTGGGTTGCTTCTAACCCGATATTGCTTTCCTCCCACTGTGAAATTGATTGCCAAATGATAGGTGGAAACTATTTCCCGATATTCATTAAGGAGGGGTCTTCCAAAGATGGCGCAGTAACTGCTGGCCGCATCAATTATTACAAATGTGATAAGATTTGTTACTCCCCCGAGCGTTACTGAGAGTGTAACGCTTCCTTCAACTTCCTTTTTTTCGCCCGTGAAGTCATACAGTGGCCCATCGGTGGAGAGCAAAGTCTTTCCGGACCTTAGGGCCTCATAAGCATTTTTGAATATAAGATTGACCGAACTTCCGGTGTAAACCAAAACACTTGGAACTGTGTAGTTCTCAATGATTGCTTTGATCACGACCGCGTCGTTGAACGGGTTGGCCGTCTTTGGGAGATCATCTGGACCAAAAGTAACGATTTCCATTGGTGGAGCTGTGGAATTCATAACTACTTCATGCCGTGAGATCTTTGCCAAAGAAGACTTCCTGCTTGATTCTGCACCCACTCCTCCGTGGATGCAAAAGAGATCACCGAGGACACCTATGTCATCTACGTCGACACTTTCTCCAATCTTGATGTTGCCATATTATCCCACTTTCTCAATGTCTTCATCCTCCCGGAAGACCTCGGCCACCTCCTTACCCTTGGAGGTGGACGGCTTTGATGAGGCCTCTTTTACTCTGAGACCCTTCATTTTTCCTGCGACAAGTAGCCGCTGCACAAGTTGTCAGAGAGCTCTGCATTCCTCAGTTGGGTGCCCTTTCTCCTTGTGGAATGCAAAAAAAGATCTGAGTTTCGAGGCTTTCCTTCCACCTTCTGGAATTCTTTTTTTAGCTGTCTTTTTCTGGAGGATCTGGAGAACTTCATCTACTGTCAGGCCCATAGCAGCGAGTTTTTCCACAAGATAGTGGCTTTGCTGATCATCTGAGAATGAGTCGTCCCGAATTTGAAGGACAGGTAGGATCCGAGGAGCTACAGGAGCAGGGGTAGTGGCCAGCGGTGGTTTCTGCTCATGAAACTGTTGATGACTTTGATAAGGCCGCTTGTGTCGGAAATTTCTTCCCCTGTGTGTCGGAGGCCGATACTCTAGTAAAGGGGGCCTGGATGGTCGATCACCTGTAGAAGAGTTTGTAGTGTCCCTCCTTTCGGCCTAGTCGTTAAGTTGGACACATATGAAGGGTTGGCACTCTCTCCTTCAATGAATGTGTTGGCCAAGGCTATCAGTTCCTAGAAGGTGGCCGATTCTTTGGTGGTTGCTTCAAACTTCAACGGTCCTTCCTTAAGTCTGTTGATTAGGGTGATTTTATTGAACTCGGGGTCCACGTTCTTGACCCCCAGTTTCTCCTTCTAGAAGCGATCCACAAACTGTGCTACATACTCATTGTATGATTGATGGATCTTGAAGAGGGCAGCTGGTCCACTCTTCCTCTTCCTGGAAGTGGCAAACCTTAGCAGGAGCTCTTGACGTAGCTCGGCAAAACTGGTGATGGATCCGGGATATAGTTCATGGAACCAATCTTGGGCCTGGCCGTCGAAAGTGGTTACTAAGAACTTGCACTTCAATCCATCTGACAAACACCTCATTGCTTCGGCATCTTCAAAGGCTTGGAGATGAGCGACCGGGTCTGTTTCTCTATTGTAAAATGGGATGAAAGGTTCTCAGAAGTTATTAGGAGCCTGCTCCTGACGGATCTTATCAACAAAAGGGGACTCCCCGGCTTGGGCTACAGCAGGGATCATAGGAGGCCGCTCGACCTGGTCATCCTCAGTAAAGATAAGCCTGCGGGCTGGAGTCCCTCTGGCTACCTCGCAGAAAAAATCCATAAGTGGAGCGAGCTCGTCGGTCTGCGACCTCGGTGGAACCTCGATGGCGTCACGGCAGGCCCTTGGTAGACTGGGGTTTGGCGGACTGCCTCATCTGCGAAGGCCGCCCTAAGCTAATCGAGCTGCTGGGTATGTGCGACCAGATCCTGGCTGATTGCGTCGAGGCGCTAGTCGGTCTCTCTTCGGGACTGTTCGGCCTCTCTCCTACATCGGTCGAGCGCATCCCGCAGGTCATCGGAGGTCCTCGAGCGACCTGAACGGGCACGGTAATGAGATGATCGGCGAGCTGACATCTCGGTCCGTGAGTTTCAATGATAGCTTGGATCTGAAGGTCGCGTGTTGATGTTGATGCAGAAAATGCGCCCTCAAATTCCAGTAAAAAGGGAAAAAATGGTGATCAAGAGAGATGTGAGACCGCAAAGTCCGAGATCTGAGTCTGCAGCTTTTACTAAATGGGTTTCTGGACTCGAGTCCTCGTGCCTCGGGTTCACTACCTCCCTCCTATTTATAGGATGGGGGCCAGCCCAAACGGGCAGGGCTAAAAAGTCTGGCTGCCCGTGGTACAGGAGAACCGGGCAACGGTGACGGGAAGCAAAAAGAAAGAAGACGCCAGTCCGTGCAAAAAGGGGCGGACCGGGCTCGCGGGCTGGATCTTCCATCTGATTTTGCTAGGCGTGATCCTGCTGGAGGACGGCGTTCCGGGCGGACTGTACATTGCGTCCGCCGAAGAGGAATCAATCCAGAGATCCAAAGACATGGCGAATTGGGCGGACGAAACATTGAGTCCGCCGCTGGGGGGTCATCCTTGGGATGGTTGAATGCTGCTGCTCTGCCGAGCTTGGCGGACTGCCAAACCGAGTCCGCCACTGACAATCCCGGGACCTTGGCATCTTGTGGGTGTTGCGGATTGAGGGGTTAACAAAGCTGGTGGTTGGGAGACAGTATGCAAGGCTTTCTTATAGCCTAAGCTCTTCTTTCTGAGGACCATCAGTTTCCTCTTCTTATCCCTGGAAACTTCTTCTTTTTCAGAAGAAGCAGATGAACTTGCTATGTCCACTCTTTCTTTTGGACTAGAGGGCAACTCCTTCTCAGTCCTTGGCTGCTCCCCCTAAGTCCTTGCATCTTGTATGTCAGGAAATAACTCTTCTAGAGTGAACTCTTGCTGCATTTGAACAGGAGGAATATCTTTCTCTTGTGTAGTAGATGGAGTGTCATCAAATGCAAAAGTGTCCTCCGTTGTAGTATCATGTGCTTGTACACTTTCTTTTTTAGTCTTTTCAACATCATTCATATGTACAGTCAGTGTAGTATTTTCTGAATTGAGTGCAGCTTGATTTATATCCAGTAGTACCTCAAGTATAGATTCTTCAACTGCTTCACTGTCCAATGCAGTTGTGTTGATAGGTAGCTCTTCTTCATGAGCTCCCCCTGAAGGTAATGCCTCTTGTTGAGTTGAAGCTGGAGAAAGCTCATTGGATCCCCATTGATGAGGCTCTTCCTGTACCGGAACTTTTGAGATGTTGGTGGCAGGAATCTGCTCCCCCTGCACCTGACCATCATCTACAGTCTCTATAGCAGGTGATTTCCTAGCATTCTCTGGTCTTTCTTCATCTGAGCTGAAGACCACTTCTTCTGAATCACTGGAAGATTCAGTTGTCTTGTGGGTTGGTTTCTTCTTTTGCTGTATTTGTTTTGTTTGTTTCTGTGGAGTAGAAACATCCTTAGTCAGGACCCTTTCCCATCTGGATAGTATTCTCAAATCCATTCTTCTCATATGATTGATCTTAGGTCCTGCAATCTGATTCAATACTTCAGGAATATTCTTAGACAGATATAGGCTTAGTATCCTTCCCAGATTTGGTTTCTTGAAGCTTTCTTTAATCTTTTCAAATATCACAGCAGACCAGTTAGTTTTGACCTTGAAGATGACTCTGGTCATTAGATTGAACATATAGGCAGATATCCTATCATGTCCTCCTGTTTTGCATAGAATTACTTTTCCTATAATTTCAGAAAGAAATTTTCCCTGGGAGTTCATTCCCTTTCTGTGCATAGAAGATTCAATCTTGGTGGTGGGATATAGTCCACACCATTAGAGAGCTTCTCTTGTCATGGAAGATATGACTTCATCTTCTTCTTGAACCCTTGGAAGTTGTAGTGTCTTTATCAAACTCTTCAGGGTGAGTTTGACCTTAGTTCCTTGAACGATGACTTAATTTTCATGCCCGTTGAATCCAGTGTTCCTGCTTTGTAGAATTCAAGAACCTCCTTCTTCTAAATCTTGGCAGGTTCTGAGACCAAGTATTCTAAGCCATTCTCTGTGATTAGGTTAATCACAGCTTTGATTTCTTTAGATCCACTCGCAAATGCATTGCGAACTAGTTCATAGCCCTCGTTAATGTTTTCTTCCAGATTTGGCGCCATTCGAGATGAGAGAGAGAGAGAAGAAGAGAGATGAAGGTCGTCGACACAAAGGATTAGGTCTCGAGAATGTTGAGAGCGAAGTCAACAGGGTTTCACTTCCACCTATTTATATGTTTCTAAACAAAGAAGGTCAAAAGGCAGGTTGAAATAAACCTATTGTGTCGACACTGTTGGGATTGCGTCGATACAGACTACTAAAGTCTCGAAAGAGAATTACTATTCTATGTGTCGACACCAATTGCGATGTGTCGACACAAATAATCTTAAGAGCTTATACTAATCCCTGCATGTCGACACATACGACTGTATGTGTCGACACCAACATTTAAGTGTCAGGATAGCGATGTGTCGACAACAAATTCTGAGTGTCGACACAATCTTCTGGATGTGTCGACAAAATTTTTCTTATGTGTCGTCACCATCTACTAAGTGTCGACACCTTTGTCTTTAAGTGTCGACACACATTTACTTAGTCAAATTTGTCATTCTTATTCTATGCTCAGCATGCCTAATTTAATTTTAAAATAATTAAACTTAGTTTCATCCAGTGGTTTGGTGAACATGTCAGCATTTTGAAAATTAGTATTGACAAATTCTAAACTTTTGTCTTCCTTTTCAACATGATCTCTAAGGAAATGAAATCTTATTTATATGTGCTTAGTTCTGCTATGTGAAACAGGATTTCTAGCAATAGAAATGACACTAGTAGAATCACAAAATAATGGAGTTCTACTTACCTAGATTCCATAATCTTCAAGTTGATGTTAAATCCATAATAGCTGAGCATAGCAGCTGCCTGCAGCAACATATTCAGACTCAGCAGTGGAAATAGTCACACTTGTCTGCTTTTTGCTGCTCCATGACACCAATCTTCCTCCTAAAAAGTGACATGTATTAGTTGTACTTTTCCTGTCTTCTTTACATCCTGCAAAGTCTGTATCTGAATACCCAGTTAGAAGAAAATCTCTATTCTTAGGGTACCAAAGGACAAGATTTGGTGTTCCCATAAGATATCTCAAAATTTTTTGACTGCAGTATAATGAGACTCTTTAGGGCATGCTTGATACATAGTACAGACACATGTAGCATACATGATGTCTGGTTTACTAGCAGTTAAGTATAAAAGGGAGCCAATTATCCCTCTATACAAAGACTCATCTACAGGATTCCCTGCGTCATCTTTGCCTATAGGCATACTTTATCCTATTGGAGTTCTCATGGTGGAGGCTGACTCCATACCATATTTCTTAATCAACTCCTTAGTGAACTTAGATTGGGATATGGACAATCCATCATCAGTCTGTCTAACTTGAAGTCCCAAGATGAATTTCAGCTCACCCATATTGCTCACCTCAAACTTCCCTTGAATAAGTTTGGCAAACTTTCTAAAAAGGTTGTTTTCTGTTGATCCAAAGATACTTTCATCAACACATATTTGAACTATGATCATCTTGCCTTTTGATTGCCTAAGGAATAGAGTTTTGTCTATTTTCCCCTTGAAAATTTGTTCTCAATAAGGAATATAGACATGGTTTCATTCCAAGCGCTAGGGGCTTGTTTCAAACCATATAGTGTTATCTTAAGCCTATAAACATAATTAGGATAGAGAGAATCTACAAAACCTGAGGGTTGTTCAACATAGACTTCCTCTTTTAAGTCACCATTTAAAAAAGCTGACTTGACATCCATCTGGAATACCTTGAACACTTGGTATGTTGCATAGGCAAGGAATAGCCTTATTGCTTCCAACCTTGCCACTGTAACAAATGTCTGATCAAAGTCTATTCCCTCTTCCTACCTGTAGCGTTTTGCTACCAGTCTTGCTTTATTTTTTACTATGATGCCATTTTCATCTAGCATGCTCCTGTAGATCCACTTAGTCCCTATGACATTGTGATTCTTTGGTTTAGGAACCAGCTTCCAGACTTTACATCTTCTGAATTGATTCAGCTCCTCCTGCATGGCATCAATCCAGTTTGGGTCTTGTATGGCTTCTTCAAATTTCTTGGGTTCCATCTGGGACAGGAAACCTGAGCAAAGAACTGTGTTCAAGTTCTTGCTCCTTATATGAACACCATGACTTGGATCACCAATAATTTGGTGTGATGGATGGTCCTTTAACTGTTTTATTGCTGGAGGCAATCTATCTACACCTTGATTTCCTTCAGTTTCCTCAACATGCTGTACTTTATTTTCTTCATCATCAGCTTGTGGGTCTTGTACTCCACCTGGACAGCATCCATGATTTTCTTCATCCTGCCTTGCAGGTTGGTCTTCATTAATGGTTAGCTTGTCCATCATTTCCTTCAAACCTGTAGAGCTACAAGATACACTAGACTGCTCACAATTGATTAGTTCAGTTTCATCAAAGACTATATGAATAGATTCTTCTACAACTTGAGTAGTCAAGTTATAGACCCTGTAAGCTCTACTGTTGTTGTTGTACACAACAAATATCCCTTCTTGGGATTTGCAGCAAACTTAGTTAAATAAGACTTGCCATTATTAAGTACATAACACTTGCTACCAAAGATCCTAAAATAGGATATGTTTGGTTTTCTGCCTTTTATAATCCATAGGGTGTCTTTTTGTGACTTTTAGTGATGGATGCTATATTGAGAACATAACATGCAGTGTTTACTGCCTCAGCACAAAAATATTCTGGGAGAGAAGTGTCACTTAGTAGTGTTCTACTAGCCTCAATAAAAGTCCTATTCTTTCTTTCAGCAATACCATTTTGCTGAGGAGTTCTAGGTGAGGAGAACTCTTGATGAATCCCTAGTTCTTCACAAAATCTTGTCATGCATTCAGACTGAAATTCAGTCCCATGGTCACTTCTAATATTGACCACTAAACTGTTAAGTTCATTCTGAATTTGCATAACAAAATTGTGGAAGACAGTAGGGGTTCAGATTTCTGCCTCAGGAAGAAAACCTAAGTAAATCTAGAGTAGTCATCCACAACCACAAGTGTATAGACTTTCCTACCTAGACAATGAACTAGCATAGAACCAAATAGATCCATATGAAGGAGGTACAAACACCTCACAAAATCTTTGGTATCATGTCCATGAAAAGCGGTCTTGGTCTGTTTGCCCTTTTGGCAAGCTTAACATACACCCTCTTTTATGCACTTGAACTGAGGACCATTCCTCACTAACTCCATGCTATAGAGTTGGCATATAGTCTTATAGTTAAGGTGAGCTAGCCTCTTGTTCCATTTGACACAATGAGATACTTTCTCATCTGCAACTAAACATATAGGAGAATTCATATTCTCACAATCAAAACTAAGACAATAAACATTTCCTTTTCTATAACCTGACAAGATGACCTCTTGATCACTTGTCCTTCTAATCTGACATCCATTCTTAATAAAAGAAGTGTCATAACCAAGATCACTCAGTTGGCTTATGCTTATTAGGTTGTGTTTCAAACCTTTCACATAAGCCACTTGAGTGATAGTAATTGAGCCATTGGAAATGTTACGAAACCATTTGATGATCCCCTTTTCAGATCCACCAAAGATCACTTTGGGTCCATTCTCTATGGGAGAGTAGTCCTTCAGCATCCTTCTTGTTCCAATCATGTGCATGGAACAACCACTGTCCAAGTACCATATTGGGGTATGGACACTTGGACTCACCTGCATCAAATATAATTACTTAACCTTAGAACCCCAATTAGTATTGGGTTCTAGGTTCAGGTTAGTCTGAAACTTTACTGATTTCCCTGCAGTCTTTCTAACAGGTAAGCTGACATTTTTCCTAACACTGGTGTTGTGCGAATAATCTATGGCATAATACCCAACCTTGCCATAGCACCAACACTCATATCTATTATATCTCCTTTTAGATACAATCTTAACAGCCTTGCTGTCAGCTGTCTTTTTGTTTAGTGTTGGGTCTGGTGCATCAAATACCAACTATTCCTGAAGAACATGGTGTGTTTGTACATGGGCTGCCCTATTGACACCTGCACCCTTATTATTTATAATACCAGCCTTACAGTGACCATGTGTAATGTCATGGTCATACCTGTTAGTAGGTTGCACCACTTTTTTGAAAGAAATAGGGGGTTTGGATATTAGTGGCTGAACTGGAGCTTTACCTTTTATTTTAGAATTTGCAGCCCTAGTTCTTCTCTTAAAACCTAGACATGTCTTACCCTTTTGTGCAATGTAGTTATCAATCAAAGGTAAGACAGACTTTGGCTTTGAGAATTTAGCCACAAGTTCCTTTTTTCTTTGTAGTATGACTTCCATACCCTAGATCTGATCATTTTTGAATGTAATTATACCCATCTGAATAAAAGTTATATTTTTCAGCTTGGCAACCTCATTCATCTTCTGATCTAGCAATTTTTCTGAATCAAATGCAGCCAACTTAAGAGCAGCAATTTCCTTAGACTGGTTTTTGATAAGCTTTCTGCTTCTCTTAAGTGCATGCAACAGATCACCATACTCATCAATAAGTTGATGTACATCCCCTTCAGATTCAGATCCATTCACATCTCTTGATGCAGATGCTTTTGATTCTGATCTAGTATAATAATCAGAAACTGATGAAAAGTTGTTTACCTTACTGGGACCAGGCTGATCCTAGCAATGAAGTTCCTCAGTCAAGGCCATCAGCCCTCTGCAGTGATGATCTTCAGTCATATTAATAGAGTCTAGCATTTGCAAGAACTCAAATTCTACTAAATCCTCTTTAATAGTGAACAATCCTATGTAGGCTTCAACATTTGTCTCTTCTCCTAAATCTGATGATGAGGAATTAGTCCAGCTTTTCTGCTTCTTTGCAACCAAGGATCTCTCCTTCTTCCCCTTATTTTGCTGCTTCTTTTTATCTTTAGATTCCTTTCTTTTATCAGGACAATCATCTATGACATGTCCTGGCCTGTTGCAGCAATAACAAACAATTTTAGAAGAAATTTGTTTACTGAGATTTGAGCCATACCTGTCATCCTTGGATGCTTTCTTCTTCTTGTAATAGTCATCCTTGGAGTAGGATGAAGATGGCTTTGTTCTCCATTTCTTCTTATTCATGAACCTTTGAAACTGCCATGTGAATGCAGCAAAATCTTCATTAGAATTATGACTGTCTGAAGTGATGATGTCAGTATTTTCTGATTCAACTTCAGTCATTCTCCTGGGAGGAGATGGTGACTTTCTCCTGCCCTTTCTTGTATCTTCAGCCTTAAAGGCAACTGACTTTTCTCTGTATTCAGACTTGTTGCTTTTCTCCTCTTCCTTTCTGGCAGTGAGCTGCATCTCATATGATAGCAGTTTTCCATATAAGGTTGGTGGAGGTGTATCTGCAAGCCTGGCCACCTCTCCGACGACACATATTTTAGTATCCCAATCCTTGGTTAAGGATCTGAGAAACTTGTCATTTAATACATAAGTGCTAAAGACTCTTCCATAGATCATTAGCTCATTAATAATTCTGAAGAATTTCTTATAGCATTCAGCTATGCTATCTGACTTAGCTTGTCTAAAGCTTTGATATTCTTGATTTAGCATGGACTTCCTGTCCTCTCTCACTTCTTCTGTTCCCTCCATGTAGACAATCAAGGTGTCCCACATCTCCTTGGAGGTTTTACAATGAACCAGATTCTGAAATGTAGAGTCATCTATGACACTCACAATTATGTTCTGTGCCCTCTTGTCCAAGGTTGCTAGGATGATCTCTTCCTCAGTCATTTCTAAATAGATTTTAGGAGTCTTGATATTAGCATCAAGAACTGATATATTCATAGGAATAAATGGTCCTTCTAGCACTGTGATATAAATTCTTGGACCAGATGCTTCCATAGACAATTTGACCTCTCTTTCCAAATGCCAAAGTTTTCTTTCCTACAGATAGGAAGTTTCATTGATCCAACTTCCTTCTGATTGTCATCTTAAGCCATTATGTATAACTGATTTCTGCCTTGGAGATCAACTCAGACTATTAAGTCTTTCTTGAGCAACCTCCCTCTGATACCACTTGAAAGAATTGGTTTTCAAGATATCCTAAACACCTAGAGTGGGGGGGGGTGAATAGGTTCAATTCTTTTTCTTTAAGGCAGACAATATTTTTACTGCTAACACAGATTATTCAGCAATTAACAAAGTATAGTATAAACAAAATCACAGCCAATCACAAAGTGCACATAGATTTATAGTGGTTCCCCAAGTGATGGGTACATCCACTTTCCCCATTCTCCTATATAGTAGTATACTAGATTCAGCCTAACTCCCTTCTTCCTTCTCAGATCCGCATATCTTACAACTAAGAACCTTGAAAGGTCCCTATAGCTCAGACTTCAGAAAGTCCTACAACTCAGATCCTCCCAGAGAATCCTACCTCAGAGTGAGTCCACACTCCTACAACTCAGGCAATTAAGCCCTACCTCAGCCTCTTCCACAAGGCCTACAATGCAGGCACTCAAGCCCTACCTCAGCCTTTTCCTAGGCCTACAACTCAGAGAAGATAATCTCCTACCTCAGGCATTCAGCCCTACCTCAGCCTTTATAAATTTAGGCTTACAACTCAGAGGGATAACCCTCCTACACTCCGATCTGTAAAAGATCCGACAGAAAAATTGATAATAAAAAGAGTAATTCCTTCACCCATGTAGAGATAGAATAGGTAGAAGGATTCTTGGTCAGTTCTTGATAGATCTGACAACTTTAGAATCAACCTGTCTTAGCTTTTTAAAAGCTTCTTGAATCTGAACAAAGTAAAGTTGATTTTCTTGAAGTTGGAGATGATCCTCAATCCAGCTTCCTTCTTCTATTCAGAATTTAATCTGAATTCCTCTTGCAGACATGTTCAGTATCTACCTTTGTTGATTTCTGTATGAAGACATCTCTTCTTCTACTAAGTTCTTCATTATTTTTTTATGATAGAACGTGTCTTTATATATGCTCCATCCGAGGTTACCAGTTGATCTGGTTCCTAACGGCTTTCTGACAGCTCTGACAGATACAACAGCATTGTCAGTTATGACAGCTGTCAATTCTCCAGAAACTTCATTGTACTTTGACTCAGCAGTAAAGTGTCGAGACAATACTTCAAATGTGTCGACACAAATAGATCATGTGTCGACACAACTCTTAATGATGTCGACACAGCTTTCACAATGTCGACACAGCTTCTCTTTAACTTCTTGACACAGCCTCAGTGGAATGTGTCGACACAATAACTCCTTGCCTCGACAAAGTTGGTATCGATAGAATTCTGGTGTGTGTCGAAACAAGTCTTGTGTGTCGACACAGTTGTTGTCAACAGAATTTTAGAATGTGTCGACAAAAGTCCTGTGTGTCGACACAGTTTTTGTCGACAGATTTCCTGTGTTTCGAAACAGGTCCTGTGTGTCAACATAATCTGGGTCCTGGTGTCGACACAGTTATTGTCGACAGATTTTCTGTATGTCGACACAAGTCCTGTGAGTCGACACAATCTGTCCCTTGGTGTTGACAAAGCCTTTCCCAAGTGTCGACACAATACTTGTCAAGTGTCGACACTTGTACTTAGAAACTTTTTCTGCATTTTCTTAACCTGCACATTCAAACTCAACACAACAACAAATACACCTTGATGAATATCATTGAGTTAGGTGAGGCTTCTCCAAATCTGGTACCCATTTTCCAATGTACCCAACAATGAGCAAGGCCAATACAAACCTTTCCAACTTCTCCAATGTTCTTATATGCGCCCCATAGGCTTATATTGTGGTGCCAGTGAGACTACATATTTGGCCACTTCCAGATTGTAACGCCCCGAAAATTGTATTTTAGTTGGTCGCGTAAAAAAGGGAATTTTTTGGTGACTGGATAGTGGTACACAGCCTAGGACACGGGCATGTCCAAGGCCATGTCTGGCTGGTGTTTTGGCCGTTTTCATCCCGAGAAGGACACGACTAGAAACACGGCTAAAGGACACGATCTTGTCATTTGACACGGGCGTGTGCCTAAATGTGTCTGTACCCGTGTTCTCGAAAGCCGATTGAGTTCGACGAAAGTGTTCGGGAGGAACACGCCAGACGACACAGGCGTGTCGGGATGATGTGTCCCCCTGCGTTCGATGATCGCCAAACGACGCTCGACGATTGTCGAGTGACCCTCTGCATTCAATGATTGATGATTGTTGAGTGACACGGGTGTGTTCATACCCATGTCCCTACCCATGTTCAGTTGGGTCGTGTCCGTTGCTATGGCGGTTATATGTGATACGCCCCCTGGTCACGGGCGTGTCGAGGACCCGACACGGGCGTGTCAGGTGAGACACGGGTGTGTATTTGCCCATGTGTCTTTTATTTGGTCGACGATCGTGCCTCGATCAAGGCACACGGCCTGGAACACGGCCGTGTGCGAGGCCGTGTTCGGCCTAGGTTTGGGGAATTTTGTGCAGATCTGAGCCGTTCATTTTCTTTAATTGAGATCCAATGGCCCAGGTGGTTTCCTGCTCTGTTAAGGCCGGGAATGGCGGAGTTAACTCTTCATTTTCTCCAAGCGATTCTCTTTCCAAGGAGTTAGAAAGAGGAGGAAGGAGGAGGATTCCGGCCGCCGGCGGAGCATCAGAGCACCATTTTGAGATCTGAGAGCGGATCCATGGAGGAAAGGTCATTGCGAAGACTTCTATCCGTGTAGTTTTTCCATGGCGCCAAAGAGGACTACAAGGGTAATGATTCTCTACTTGGGCATGTGAAGCTCTCTTCCTTTTTGCATAGGGAATCCCGCTCCCGCGAGTGTGCGGTGAGTGCGTGGTGTTCCTTGGGGTTGATGTGAATAGTCCCACTTGTGTTGTATGTAGAGTACGGAATCGAAGTACGGGCATAGTCATTGTGTGTGAAGCCTACCCGGACGTGTATTGTCTGGATCGGTGATGTTGCATTTGATATGTTTTGCCGGAGAAGACTCCGTGCTTTGGGTTTTCGGGTTTCTACACGGTAGATTGTAGCAGGGATCCTTGGGGATTAACTCCAAGGCGCACCCGGAAAACTGAGCGGAAACGTGTTCTGCTAACTTGGCGGTCAGGGAACCGGCCTTGAACATAACTGGGTTATGTGATTGTTTGGAAAAGTTTTGGGATTCGAGAGAATCTTGGCTCGTGCGTACGTCTTAAAGTGACTACGTGGTGTGAGCAACGGGCAAGTGGAATTGGACATAGGCTATGTGGTTCGGTGCAAGAGACCTGAAAAGGGGACTGGCCGTTGGCATAGTCGCCTTAGACAGTGGTCAGAAAGGCTAAATGCCCACGTGGTTTCCATCTTTGGGATGGTGGTAAAGATGCTGAAGTGTCAGGATTCACCGTTAATGTGCCCTGAGTGCACGGGGTGTTTGGCCGTGCGAGCCTACACATGTGGCGCAGTGTAATTGCGCTTTATTGTTTTACTGGGCTAATGATATGTAGGGATAGAGAACCGCCGTCCCGAGTAAGGGGCGGGGTCATTATAATTTGGTCGGCTTTTGGCTGACCGTTGCTTTGTTTGCCACCGTGCGGTGGAATGTGCTTGCAGGTGCTGCGGAGCCGAGTACCAAATAGCGGGTTGGAGCCCATGTTGCTGTGTTGGCCCTATAAGGCCAAAGCGAACAGTTGTACTTTACTTTTGTCATGTGTGGCCGGCCTGCGAGCCGATGTATGGAAAACATTATTTAATTAAGTGAACCTCTGTAAGGCCATAAGGCCAATTTCTTTTAGTGTATTATTATTATTTCATTCCAGTGGTAGTGATTGTGGACATTCATGTTAATTGGATACAAGTTTGGGTTCTTTCTACTTTTAAAAGCTTTCGCTAGAATGCTCTGTGTAGGACGAGTAGTCTTAATTGGAATGTTTGGATATTCTTATGTAACCCTTCCGACTGTGTGTGGTATATGGCGTCGGGTTCCAGCTGGACCTTCTATTATATGCCATGCGACGGATGGTGGTGTTACACAGATCACCATGGTAGCACCAACAGTGTATTACTTGATCTTGAAAGTATAAAACAAAAGCTTCACAAACAATGAGCGACATCTAAAAATGCTTCATTACTCCCTAGGTAATAAGAGTTTAAAACTTGAAAGCCATTATGACCAATGTATTAGTGTGGTCATTTACCTTTGTCCCTTACATCAGGATAGAACTAGAGGAATAGACCGTGTCACCCTCATAATCGTTCAACACAAGTTTCTTAATATAGAATGGACTTCCAGAAATTGGTGAGCTCAATTTCATATATTGACTCAACCAAGCATGGTAATGCATTTCTCAGTCGCATTCCATCATGTAGCCCATGACAACAACTCCTGTCATATAGGAGGACAAATCCTATTTCTATCCACATGCAAACACCGAAATGATTCGTAATGTACCAAATAACCACCTTTATCATCAAGCTTTCTGAAGGAAGACTTTGGATGACATCTGTAACACCCCTGATTTTTCGATGTTTATTTTAATTCCAGTAGTGATGTATTTTTGACGTAAGGGCGTTACGTTGACGCGTAGTTTACAGGTGCCTTTTTTTGAAGCATGAGTTTGCTCAGTGGGTTTTCCTATTTGTTTGGTTTTGGTTTGGTTGCGCACCTTCCCTCAAAAGTCGGGTCTGTTTTGTTGACTCGGTGGAGCTTTTTATAGGGAAGTGGTGGAATTTTATCTTCGGGTTGTGTTTTACCCCAGTTTGGTTTTTTGGATTTCGATTTTGACTTATCCGTTGGTTTTGTAGCGTCGGTTATTAGCTACGGTGCAATTTTCGTAAGATTCCGAATTGGGTTGGATTTTGGGTCATTTTGGGATTTTTTTTTATTAATAATGGTATTATAATATTGAAAATTATTTGTATATGTATTTATAAAGCCGATACTTAGGGTCGCGTCAAAACCCTACTCATTTTATTCCCAATCCAAGCCGTCAACTGTTTCGCGAGAGAGGGGAGTTTGGCGTCTCCGCGTGGTTTTGACCGGCGGTTTCTAGCGATTTGATGGTCAGATTTCTCGATAGATTAGAGATTTGGAAAGCTCTTGCCGAGATCTATGCTTTAGTGGTAAGATTTACCTATTTTTCCGATTTGTTTTGCGTTAGGGTTTGTGGTTTCGACTTCCTTCTTCCCCCAAAAGTTTCAAGAAACAATGATTTGGGTTGTTGGTGGCCAATCATGTCACGGAGCAGCAAAGTTCTAGAGTTTTGAGGAAAGTGATGATTTTTCTTCTTGCAACCGTTTCTTGCCTTGCATTTTGTGCATTTCTTCTACTTAGAATGTTGTCATGATATAGGAATTAGTCTTGAAAGAGCCCTTAGAATAGTCCAAATTTTTGGCTGGGAATCCATTGAGTATAGGGTACAGACTAAGGAATTTCTGTCGAGTTTCATAGCTCAGCCTAAGGATAATTTGACGTAAATGCTGGGTAGAATTCGTCATGTATGAACTAGGTGCAGGAATTCGTTAAGCCAAATTCGTCGAATATTGTTCATCGAGTATAGGTTTATTAGCTTAAGTCCAAATTTGTCGAGTATAATTCATTGAGTAAGGATAGATTTTGCCGTGTCATTTCGTCTACTATCTAGGTGTTGAGTTCGTCAAGTATCGGCGGGCGTGGCATTAAGTGAAGTGAGATTCATCGAGTATTCTTGACGAATTCGTCGAGTACGGCTAGGTTGTCGTCGAGTTCGTCGAGTATGAGGTTTGGCGTTGAGTGGATTAGGCCCGGTGCTGGGAGCATTGAGTGACCTTTGAGCATAAGTCAAATTTGTCGAGTAATCTCGAAGAATTCGTCTAGTATCACTTGCTTGGTGTTGAGTGTGCTGAGTGTTGATGCACGCAAACGGACAGGGAGTCGGGCACCACCAGCTAACGGTTCGAGCACCGGGGAATAGAGTGGAAAAGGCGAACTGCAAGCAACTATCTACTGAGTGAACGAGAGAAAGAGAACAGCAGAGCCGTGAACCACAACAACACCCGACTTCGCCCGTCGCAGCCTGAATGCCTCTCTTGCGACAAGCTTTCCTTTGATTAAAAGTGAAGCAGTTACAAGAGGAAAAAGTGGAAACTGAATAAGTCGGTCGGACAGCAAGCCGCAAGGCACTAGATTTGAGACCACAGCTCTTAACAAGCAAGCTTCTGGACACGAGTCAGCGTGCTTTGGGGAGTGCACCCTCCCCCTATTTATAGGCTCGGGCCCTGCCCAAACGGGCAGGGCTAAAGTTACCGGCTGCCCGGGGTATAGGAGAACCGGGGAGAGGTGAGGGGAAGCAAAATGAACAAAAAAGGAGAAAGGAGGGAAGCCGCACGACCTGGCGGATTCCTCCCGGCGAGTTGATGGCCTGGGTCCAGGGCCTTGACGTTGAGCAGGGCCGGCGCTGGTGATGGCCTGACATGGAGACCGCCCGGCTTCGCTGATGACCAGCCGACTTGATCTGCACGGCGGCTAGAAGGAACAGGCCGCTCGGTCTCTGATGACCGTCTGGCTTGTCACTCGTGGCGGCTAGAAAACCAGGTCGCGCGATCTTGAAAGTTGTGCGAACTGGTCGTGGATTCTGGGCTTAACATAATCCCCACACATTTTTAAGTTTCAGAAAAACTTCAAAAATGTAGAACTAAGTCGGAGACCGCGACTGCCTTTAATGCATCGGCGTCTATAAAATCCCTTGACCCGTGTCATTCTTCAAGCTCTCTGTCAAGCCATGGGTCGCTACTCGCCACTTGCGGTCAGAATTCTTCAAGCTGACGCGGTATTTCACAATATGGACATCATGTTGTCGATGCTAGCCCGCGACAAGAAATTGACTGAAAAGAAGAAAAGTCGTAGACAAAAACAGGATGACTCTGACCGACAGCCTGCGAAGAAGACTGATAAGCCGGTTACTTCAGGGGCTTCTGATTCTAAAAAGAGGCCGACGCAGACCGTCGACGAATCTTCATCGTCCGCGACCAATCCTGAAGCAGTTTTGAAGGCTGCTCCACCACAAGCTGAGCCTGCCAAATCCTTTGAGGTAACTTACTCTCCATCGGGTGTACTACTCTTAAAAATCGGTGAGACAGAGGAGAAAAGCGTTGAATCTAGCAAGCCGTGCGAATTGTTGGCCAAGGTTAACCTAGTTATTGTGGACGACAACGAGCCGGAGAAGGCGCTGGAGGCCTCGTGGACTAACGCTGAAATGAGCAAGAGGACAAAAGTTGTAGTCGACTCCTTGAAAAGGCAGAGGAAAAGGAGCGAGACCCTCGAAGAAAGGATGAAGAGGAAAATGCGGAAGATGCAGGCTGAAAACCCGAATATTTCCGTAAATACCAGAGCGGCTAATCTTCATCATAGAATGTGGGAGGCAGATGTATCCGAGAGTCCGTCCACACCATATCCCAAACCGAAAAAGCCGGAGTAGACATCTGCGGCTAGCAAGATGATTAGTGACATCCTAAAAGGCATGGAGACCTTGTAGCAGCAGGATGCGCTATTGTCGACCCCAAAGGCTTCTGAAGGAGTTGACCGCCCCGAAGTCGAAGTCACTGGGGTGAACCTTGGCGGGCCGGCCTCCACGGTTTCTGAAGGAACCGAAAAATTAAACTTCGGCAGAAGATGGAGGAGATGAAGAAGCTGATCGCTAGGAAATTGGTAGCGACCGCACTTCCTCTTCTGCAAGTCAAGCTAAAGAAGCCGAGCGGCTATGGAAAGAAAAGCTAAACCGGAGAGATCCTGAACAATTCAGGCGGCCAGTGTTTAGATACCATACCGCGACCTCTAAAGGAGATAGAAACCAAACCGGCTGTCTTATCCTATCGATTTCCTTATAACAAGGTCGCAATTATCCGGCTGAACCTGACTACGGTCTATCTTCTGTAGGTGAACCACAGGCCGCGATGAAACCGGGTGACTTGACATCCTTCTTGTCTATGCTGCCTCCGCCTCCGCCAAGTTCCCGCGACGAAAGGATGGCCGCGTTCCAGAAGGATGTCGACACATTGCAGGCGGCTGTGAGCGCTCATGCCGAAGCCATGCAAATTAAGGATGAAGAACAGTGGGTTGCCCAGGAGGCCGCCGAAAAAAGGATCCAAGAGTTGCAAGCCACCCTGGAGCAAGAGACCACATGGTTGTAGTCTGCGCTGGAGGAAGAGACAACAAGGTTGAAGTCCGTGATGGAGCAAGAGACCTCAAGGTTGCAATCCATGCTGGAGGTCACTGAGGGGAAAATAATAATGATGCAGGCCGTCTTGGAGCAGGAGAGGGATGAGAAGAAGGATATGCAAGTGCAAGTGCTGATAGCCAGACGGCTTGAGAGAGAGAGAGAAGAGATTCGATGCCTTGAAGGAAAAGACGAAGGCCCATCAGCGAAGGCCGACGGAGATCAGTGGCCTGCACCAGTGACTTCGAGGAAGTTGTCGGAAACAGGCCGCCCGATTTCTGGTGGAGCTTCAAAGCCACCGGAGTCGCGGCGGACGGGCAGGCCATAGTTTCTAGCAGGCTAGAAGCTCGAACTCAACTAATGGCTCCATTCACTAGAATAGAGCGCGACGCCGCGCGGGTTCACCGGTCTCTGCACTCACTTCACAATCTGGTTACCCAATTGTACAGTGAGATTGTAAAGACTGGTGACCAGGTCACGCGAATACGGCGAGAGGGACAGGAGATCGATAGGTATGGAGGAGCGACTTGAGAGAGATAAGCCGCACAAATAATTTGAACATTGTGTTGTAATATATTTTTTTCTCCTGGATGCTGGACAATTTGGTCGCTTGCGAACAATTGCTGTATGCTTATTATTCTACGAACTGTTTTGCGGTTTATGCGGTTTGTATTTTATGAACTTAGCCGCGCATTCTGGTGAACAGATCGCAGGCTTGAAATTATGCTTTCTACATGCTCTGCCGTGAAATTATTCCAAGTGCAGGAACTTGGTCGTGCGGACAGGCAAACTGAACTATGGCTTGACCGTTGACACTAATCTGTAATTCCTACAGGTTGAGGTCGCGCGACTTGATGGCTAGCCGTGATTTGACATTAATTACTGTACCTCCACTGGTTTTCTATAAATAGGGACGACTCCGGAGATTTCATCACATGACAATAAAGATGCGGGCCAAGTCCAAGTCGATGCTGTTTGACAAAGCCGTCGTGGTCAGGACTGATGCGGCCTCTGCATTCCACTCAGCGGATCACAAGGAATACCGACTCACACAAGCCGAGCTCGATAATTTTGTTGAGAAATATATGCAGGGGAGCTCGCTAGTCGCGCGGCTTCCGCTGCAGGACGAGAGGATCAACACCTCCAATGCAAACTAGATCACCATCCCCATCGATCATTTTGATTGCGGCTTCCGCATCCCGGTCATGATGGAGGCTGTGGCGATATTCGAGCACTATGGTGTTGTTCCCGGACAACTTCCACCAATCTCAATGCCGCCATCTACAGCTTCATCTCATACTTGAGGTCGGAGAGAGTCCGATTCTCTATGAATCTCTTCCGAGAGTACTTCTCGGTGTGGTCTATCCCGGACTGTGGGACTAGAATCTTCCGAGGGCACTTATACTTCAGCTGTAGGGGATTTAAAGTCATCAATCAGGCGAACAAGATCCCCAACTGGTCGTAGCATTTTCTCATCTTTGAGGGAAACCTGGGGTTATTGCCAGTCAAACCGCAAATCCTGGACTAGGCCTCCTTCGGCAGCAGTGGCCTGGACGGCATGGAGAAGGAGATGCACGACTTCTTCAAGGGTGTGTGGCTTGATGTGAATCATTACATCCTGATGTTGCCGTCCTTAGAAGGAATTGAAGCGGAAGACAGTAAGTTTCAAACCGTCCAAACTGATTTGCTACTCACGCGGCTTATGAACTGACTTTTTTACTTTGTCTTTACAGCTGTTGTGGTGGTCCCTCTCAACAAGCCGCTGACGCCTAGCATCCTGACACTCACACAAAGAGAGGAGAGTGACAAGTGGGCCAAGCCGCAGTGGGTTGAGGAAGAGGAGGAGTCGGCCTCCTCCGACCAGTTCATGCTGCAAGGGATGGGTAGCGCCCTGAAGGACGTCCACGACAATCGTCTATGCTCTGGGGTCCGGACGGCGAGTCTGTGAAGGTCTCCACCACCCTTCCCTACTGGGGGAGGGCGAAAGTAAGCTGCCACACAAACATGGTTGGCACCGTGCTTTATGGCAAGCGTAACTTAAAGGTGTTGTGCAAAGTTCCTGAAGACGACCTGCCGCGGTTAGCCGCGCAGGTCGGGGCAAGGAGCTTCGTAACGACCACTTCACGGGCCTTGCCATTAAGCAATTAATGAAAGAAAAAAGCAGCCTGGAGAGGCAGTTAGAAGAGAAAGAAGAAGAAAACAAACGATTGAAGGACAGGGAAGCGGTAATTCATCACCCGATATTCGTGCGGTTAAAAATATGAAACTGTGCGGTCTAACTTTTCACATCTTTTGCAGGCGATGTACGATCCGACCAACCCGACCATCCAAGATTACGTCTTCCCGCAGATTGTCCAATGGATCGATGGAGTGCTTAACTGCCTCCGATACCTTGGCAGCTTAGCGGCCGACATCACCGACTTTACCTGTGCCGACATATACCTCACCTTGAAGAAGAAGGTGGCCGCTGTCTACCTGGCAATGAAAGGCAAGGGCAAGGTCTGCGAGGATGACAGAGAAGAGGAAGAAGACGACAGTGATGAGGGAGGCCAGGGAAGCCGGAGTTAAGGTGCTCCATCAGAGTGTGGCGGTTAGGCTTTGGAGACTGCGCGGACAGATTCGGCAGCTTCTGGCGGCTCGAAATCTAGCAGTAGTGGGTACTCTGAATCTTCCGTCGACATCGAGGGTGGCGGTGATTCAAGCTCTCCTGCAGCTAAGAAACTCAAGCCGGGCGATTAGGGAATTTTTTGTTTTTAACATGTAATTTGGAATTTTATGGGAAACAAGCGTTATAATTTTTGTAAACCGCGCGGTTAGCATTTTGTAACCTTTTATGAAATAGAAATGAAGGAAAACTTTACCTTTGATATGTAGCTTACTTTACTTCTCATTTTTCTTACTTGTATAAGTGCGCGGGGTCTCAGTGTAATTTCCGATTTAATAGATAGTTAATATGCAAACCGGTCTGAGGCCATACTGCGACTTCAATGAAGTTATCCCCAAGAGAGAGAGAAATTCACGCGACTTACTTGAGAATACACATTGACAATAAGCCGCGCAGCTAACTTTTTAACTGCTAAAAGACTTAATGAAGAAATAGAATTATCTGTCTGGAAGAGAGAAGTTCTTGCGACTTATTTGAAAATACACATTGTCAATAAGCCGTGCGGTTAACATTTTAACTGCTAAAAGTCTTAATGAAGAAATATATGTTTGCTGCTAGAGCTAACTCTGATGCAGATCGCGCTCTTGATGCAAGAGACGTAAGGATATAGACAAATAATCTTCGGCTTCTGATATGATCATGCAAGCCGGTAATCAAAGATACTTAAACATGCTAAGCCGGCAAATAAGTCGCACGTTGACTAGAGTGGAAAGCCATAAGCTGGCGGACTAAGGTCAAGAATTAACTACCCGAAACAGGTCAGCGGACTTACAGAGTATATAAATGATAAACAAATAAGTTGGCATATAGAAGCTGAATGAGATAAACCGGCACATAAAACCACGCGGTGTGCAACTGAGAATTATAAATCTTTCGATCTAAGAAAGATGAGTTACAGACTTAAGCGACCAAGCGGGAAGATGCGCATGAAGCCCATTAATTTCCACGCAGGGTCGTGAAAACTGTAAACAACACCACCCGAGTAGGCTTGATATATTAAATAAATCATGCTCTACAAACTAGTTTTGCCTGCCGAAAGAAATGATTCATAACTAATGTGACTAAGCGGGCAGGTGCATATAGCATTGCTTTCCTCAAATGGTCACAGAAGTTATGCAATCAACCCACTTCAGACTTAAGTGACCAAGTGGGCAGGTCTATGTGGCATTTCTTTCCATGCAAGGTCACAAGAGCTGAGAGACCAACTTGATGAAAGCTGGCACCTTTGCCTGAAACTTCTGCAAGGGTTGCAGACTTAGATGACCATGTGGGCAGGTGTATATGGCATTTCTTTCCATGCAAGGTCACAAAAGCTGCCCACTCAAAAAGAGGGGAAGGATTCACTGCCCTCTTGCCTGGAGTACAACCCAAGTTGATCTTTCAGGCAGGTGTGTGTGGCATTGCTTTCCTATAAGATCAACCCAGCTATGGTTCTCCTACAGGCATTGCTTGAGGGTTCCAAAGAGTATTCGAGGGTCACAAACTAGGATGATCTGTGGGCAGGTGCGTATTGCATTGCTTTTCACACACGATCATCAAAGTTGTAACGATATCCCTAAAGTGGCAGGTAGAGCTTAACACCCACCATGTCCCTCCATGATGCAGAGGTGGGGTCAGGTACTAGCCGGGATCCGAAATTCAGTATCCTACCACACTAGAACCTGCAAGCTCCCACTACATGGTGCGAAATCTCCGCGCAACACGTAGTATTTGTGGTGTTACGCCAATGACAACGGTTCTAAGGGAGGTTTACGCTGAACTCGGCGATGTCTCTTGGAGTCAGTTATCCCAATATCTCAAGCTGTTAAGAAAAGGGAAAGCTTGAAAAGTGTTAGTAAGAGGTTTTGAGATATGAAATAAAAACATATTCAATAAAGAAACTTTAGGAAATGAATTGGCAATAAAAACAAACTAATGCTTATGCATTTATCTTCAAGATTGAAGATGAGGCCTTTTGGGCCTATTTATTCCAAGCCGGGGAGGATGTCTAGCATGCCTTTGCCTTTTTAGGCTCCTGAATGAGACGTAAAGATCCTTTGGACGGCGTCACCAAATTCTCCCTACTTCATCATCCACTCCACTAGTTGCTTAAGAGCTTTACAATCTTCTGTCAAGTGACCCTTTACTTTATGATACTCACAGTATTGATCAGGGTTCCTGAATTTCTGATCTAATAGTTGAAAGGATTCTTTGGAATTTCCTGTGTTCTTCATGACACAGTCTAAATTGCTTCTTCCAGCACGAGATTACTGATTAGCGAGACTGATTAGCTCCTGATATGTTTTTTCCTTTCTGAGGGTGGTTTTCAACTTGAATGATCCTTCCTTTAATCCATCAATTAGAGCAATTTTATACAATTCTGGATTGGCACCCCCAACTTCAAGAACCTCCTTCTGAAATCGTCCGATGAAATGAGAGAGGGTCTCCCTCTCTTGTTGTTTGACTTGGAATAAAGCTGACACGTGTTTTTTATTTTTCACAGAAGCAGAAATTTTTTGTATTGTCTTCATGTGATTGGCAGGGTGAGCGACGAACTAGGGATCAGGTTTTATAGCCCGCAGAGGGGATGTGGACTGCACAGGCGAGTTGGGTGTCATGTGGTTTTGCGTGTAGGCTTGCGGATAGGCCTGCGGATAGGCCTGCGCTCCACTTTGCGGACAAGCAAGAGGTTTAGCAGGCAGACTATCCACTGCTGGTGACGAGTTGACAGAGGAGACCGGCGCTGGTGCGGACTGCGCGTCTGGCCGCTTGACAATAACCCCTAAGACATCGTAAATCGCTGCGAACTACAAACAGGTAACCTGAGAAATTTTGTCAATTTTTTGAGCTAACCGCATCTGCTTCCCAAAGGGGATCCTTGCCAGGTTGAAGGTCAGGTTGAGCGGTTTGACGGTCTGACATTCTATCTACAGACTTCAAAAATCTACTTGATCTGAAGGTCACGTGTTAACTGTTGATGCACGAAAATGGATAGGGAGTCGGGCACCACCAGCTAACGGTTCGAGCACCGGGGAATACAGGGGAAAAGGCGAACTGCAAGCAGCTATCTACTGAGCGGATGAGATAAAACGAACAGTAGAGCCGTGAACCATGGCAACACCCGACTTCCCCCGTCGCGGCCTGAATGCCTCCCTTGCAGCGGCGGCTTGGACGACATAGAGAAGGAAATCTACACCTTCTTCAAGGGGGACCGGCTTGATGTAAATCATTACATCCCGCTGCTGCCGTCCTTAGAAGGAATCGAAGCGGAAGATAGTAAGCTCCAAACCGGCCGAACTGAACTTTTAGATGTACGGCTTGGAAACTGACTTTGACTTTACCTTTGCAGCTGCTGTGGCGGTCCCGCAGAACAAGCCACTGACGCCTGGCGGCCTGACTCTCACTCAAAGAGAGAAACGAGCCAGGCGGGCCAAGCCGCCGCGGGATGTGGAGGAGGAGGACTCGGCCTCCTCCGGCGAGTTTATACTGCAGGGAACGAGCAGCGGCCTAAAGGACATCCATAGTAACCCGGCTGTGCTGTGGAGTCCGGATGGCGAGTCCGTGACGGTCTCCACCGCCCTCCCTTACTGGGGGATGGAAGAAGTAACCCTCCAAGCGAACGTGGTTGGCGCTGCGTTGTATGGCAAGCGCAACCTGAAGGCGCTGCGACGAGTTCCCGCAGACGACCTGCCACGGCTAGCCGCGCAAGTCGGGGCAAGGAGCTTCGTGATAGGTCACTTCATGGGCCTTGCCTACAAGCAGTTAATGAAAGAAAAGAGCCGCCTGGATAGGCGGTTAGAGGAAATAGAAGAAGAAAACAAGCGACTGAAAGAAAGGGAGGCGGTAAGTCGTTACCACATACTCGTGCAGTTAGCATTATTAAACCACACGACTTACCTTTACTGCTTTTGCATGCAATGTATGACCCGACCAACCGCACCTTCCAAGACAACGTCTTCCCGCAAGTCGTCCAGGGGATTGATGGAGCACTTAACCACCTCCGAGACCTTTGCGGCTTGGCGGCCGGCTTCACCGACTTCACCTGTGCCGACATTTACCCCACCATGAAAAATAAGGTAGCCGCCGTCTACAGGGCGATCAAGGGAAAAGGCAAGGTCGACGAGGAAGACGGCGAAGAGGAGGAAGACGACGAGGAAGAGGGCGGCCAGGGAAGCCGTAGCGGGGGCGCATCGTCTGAGACCGGCGGTCAAGAATCTTAGACCGCGCGGACAGAGTCGGCGACTTCTAGCGATTCAGGCAGCTCGGCGGCTAGCAGCAGCGGGTACTCTAAATCCCCCGTCGACATCGATGATGACGGTGATTCACGTTCTCCTGCGGCTAAAAAACTCAAGCCGGCCGACTAGGACCTTTGTAATTCTTTACTTGTATTTTGATTTTTGTTTTGAGAAATAGGCGGTATTTGTTGTAAACCGTGCGATTAACATTTTGTAACATTCAATGAAATAGAAATAGAAAAGGAAAACTTCACCTTTGACGTGCAGCTTATTTCACTTCTCATTTTTCTTACTTGTTCAAGTCTACGCGGTCTCAGCATAACTTCCAATTTAATAGATAGTTAACCTATAAACCGGTTTGAGGCCATACTGCGACTTCAATGAAGTTACCCGCAAAAAGAGATAGATATCGTTTCGGCTTATTTCGGAATACACATCGACAATAAGCTGAGCGGCTAACAGTTTAAACCGCCATTTGCCTTAATGAAGTAATCAAGGTTATCCGCTGGGATATTGCAGTATAAGATTGTGGCTAGGGCGGACTTGTATATAAACTACGACCAATAATCCGCACGGCTAAGAACCTTAGCAGCCGAAAAGCCTTAACAATGAAGTACAAGTTTGCGGCCAGCGTGAACTCTCATATAGATCGCGCTTATGATGAAAGAGACGGATAGAGAAATAGTCTGCAGCTTCTGATATGATAATATAAGCCCGCAACCAAAAATACTTAATGATACTTAGTCGGCAACTAAGCCGACCGAATAATAGTGATCAAAACTGCATGAGAGCGGGTAGGTATATAGAAACCAAATAATTTAAGTCGGAAATAGGTCGGCTGATGTCACGATTATATAAAGAACAAACCAATATGTAGGTATATAGAAGCCGGACAATATAAATCGACATATCAAACCGCGCGGTCTGTAACTGAATTGAAATCTTTCTTTTGACCTGAGAAAGATGGGTTACAGACTCAAGAGACCAAGCAGGCAGGTGCGCACGAAGCCCATTGCTTTCCACGCAGGGTCGCGAAAACTGTAACTCACATCACCCAAGTAGGCTCGACAGACAAAATAATCCAAGCTCTGCGGATCAGCTGAAGACCATAGCAAAGTCTAGCAGAATTGAAAACCGAAGGCTTGCAGACTGAGAAAACGACAGTTTAAGTCCACACCTTTGTCTGCTAAAAGAAATGATTCATAACTAATGTGACCCAGTGGGCAGGTGCATGAAGTATTGCTTTCCTCACAGGGTCACCGGAGTTATGCAATCAACCCACTTCTGAATTGGATGACCAAGCGGGCAGGTGCGCGTGGCAGTGCTTTCCTCACAAGGTCACAAAAGCTGCCTGCTCAAAAAGAGGGGAAGGATTCACTGCCCTCTTGCCTGGAGTACAACCCAAGTTGATCTTTCTGGTAGGTGCGTGTGGCATTGCTTTCCTATATGATCAACCCAGCTGTGGGTCTCCTGCAGGCTCTGCTTGAGGGTTCCAAAGAGTGTTCGAGGGTCACAAACTAAGATGATCGGTTGGCAGGTGCGCGTGGCAGTACTTTCCACACGCGATCATCAAGTTGCAACGATATCCCTTAAAGTGGCATAGTAGAGCTTTTCTCCCACCCTGTCCCTCCATAATACAGAGGTGGGGTCAGGTACTAGCCGAGATCTGAAATTCAGTGTCCTACCACACTACAACCTGCAGGCCCCCACTACACGATACAAAATCTCCCCGCAACACGTGGTCTTTGTGGTGTTACTCCAATTACAACGGTTCTAAGGGAGGTTTACGCTGAACTCGGCGATGTCTCTTGGAGTCAGTTATCCCGATTTATCAAGCTGTTTGGAAAAAAGGAAACACTTGAAAAGGTGTTAGTATGAGGTTTTGAGATATGAAATAAAAACATATTCGATATAGAAATTTCAGGAAATGAATCGGTAATAAAGACAAACTAGCGCCCTTGCGTTTACTTCCATGATTGAAGGTGAGGCTCTTTTAGCCTATTTATTCCAAGCCGGAGAGGGTGTCCAGTATGCCTTTGTCTTTTCAGGCTTCGTAGGGGGATGTAAAGATCCTTTGGGCGGCATCACCAAACTTTCCCTGCTTCATCATCCTCTCCACTAGTTGCTTAAGAGCTTTACAATCTTCTGTCAAATGACCCTTTCCTTTGTGATATTCACAATATTAATTAGAGTCCCTGGATTTCTTGCTTAGAGTCTGAGAAGATTCCTTGGAACTTTCTTTGCTTTTCATGACACGGTCAAAAGTGCCTCTCCCAGCACCAGAGTATTGATCAGCGAGGTTGATTAGCTCCTGATATGTTTTTTTCTTTTCTGAGGGTGGCTTAGAACTTGAACGGTCCTTCCTTTAATCCCTAAATTAAAGCAATTTTGTATACTTCTGGATTGGCTTCGTCAACTTCAAGAACCTACTTCCAAAATCGTCTGATGAAATGAGCGAGTGTCTCCTTTTCACATTGTTTTGCTTGGAATAAAACTGACACGTGCTTTTTTCCTTTTTGCAGAAGCAGAAGCAGAAGTATATTGCATTGTCCTCAAGTGATTAGGAGGATAAGCGACGAACTGAGGACCTGGTTTTTCAGCACACAGAGGGGCTGCCGACTGTACAGGCCAGTAGGATGCTGAGCGGTTTTGCGAGTAGGCGCGCGGATAGGGCCGCGGGTAGGCTTGTACTCCTTGCGGACAAGCAAGTGGATTAACAGGCGGACTGTCCACAGCGGGCGCCGAGTTGACGGAGGAGACTGGTGTTGGTGCGGACTGCAAGTCTAGCCGCTTGACAATAGCTCCCAAGACATCGTACACCGCGACGAGCTGCAAACCGACGACGTGAGAAATTTTGTCAGTTTCTTGTGCTAACCGCACGACTGCTTCCCAAAGGGGATCCTTGCCGGGTTGAAGGTCAGGTTGAGCGGTCTGGTGATCTGACATTCTGCTTGCAGACTTCAAAAAATGGCTTGATCTTAATGTCGCGTGTTAACTGTTGATGCACGAAATGCGCCCTCACTGTAGATGCACGAAAGCGGATAGGGGGTCGAGCACCACCAGCTAACGGTTCGAGCACGGGGGAAGGAAGGAAGGGAAAAGAGACAGACTGCAAGCCGTTATCTACTAAGCAAACGAGAGAAAAAAGAACAGCCGAGCCGTGAACCATGGCAACACCCGACTTCGCACGTCGCGGCCTGAATGCCTTCCTTGTGACGGGCTTTCCCTTTATTAAAAGTGAGAATTACAACTTGCTAATACACCTTTACCACAAAGCAATAAAGTGTACAAGAAGGAAGCTGGCGGCTAAGGAAGAAGAATGCCAGAGGAGGCCGCGCGGTTAAGGGAAATGGGAGACCGCGCAGATTGAAGAACAACAGGATGGTAGGCCGCGCGACTAAGGCACAAAGACGGGTGCGGACTGAGAATCAGAGTCCGCAGTAGAGCTGACTTGCTGGAAGGCTTCGAGCGTGAGCACCTTGGCGATGATGATAGACCTCCTCTAGCGTGCCCATACGAGAGGCATGGGGGGCTATTTTTAGGCTCGAGGAGGTAACGGCTTGCAGTGACATTACCCCCGGTGAGACGGTAACTTGAGCGAGATGGAGACAGAGTCTGCCGAGTACGCCACAGGGTACGCGGACTGGGACTTGGTACTGAAGCCGGAGCTGCTTTCAGCAAAATTGGAGACTCATTAGCAGACTGTGATGTGGGTTCGCGGAGTCCGTCACTACTGAGCTGGGACTATCCGCCTACTGCTGGGGTGGCAGATGCTGGAGGACAAGTGGCGGACTGCAAGGAGAATCCGCTGAGTCCGCCGCTACTGAACTGAGCGAGTTGCAAGGTGTGCGAGCAGGAGAGTGCCCGCGGAGTCCGGCGAGTCCACACGAGGTTATGCGGACTCGGACTGCTTTCTGGAGGGTCTGCTACCTGGCGGGATGGAAAGAGTCAGCCACTACTGACAGAGTCCGCACCAAGACTACAGACAGAGGGAGAAGTCTGCTACCACTTGCTGAGCCTGTGAAAGGCCTGCGGACTGAGGAGGAAGCTGGTACTGCTGCCGAGAAGCTGGTGCTGGCGAAGGGAAGGGAGGACTGCATAGAGAGTCCACCAAGCCCACCGAGGCTGCGGATGCTGTAAAGCTGAGTCCGCTTATGTTGGAGATGGAGAGCCTGGCTCTTGAGGCTGTTGGGGTTCACCAATGAAGGCAGACTGGATGTCTCGACCGCACTTTGAGTACGCCCAGCTCGCGAGGAACTTGTACTGCTGCTGGTCTTGGCAGGTAGCCGGAGTTGGAGTCCGCACTCTGCAGGCGGACTGGAGGAGTCGGCTGCTCATGCGGCTGGGTGAAGCGATATGCGACCTATTGCCGGCCTGGGCGGATATACTTCTGAGTCCGCTAATATTGGATGTCCCGTCAATTGCGAGCTAAGTTGCGGGTTGCTGCCGGCCTGAGCGGACAGGGAGTTGAGTCCGATAGAGAGATTCCTGCGGAAACAACCTTGCAGTTAAGCTGAAAAATGGGGCGGCCTGCAGAGGCGGACTACGGAAGCAGTCCGCGGACCCTGCCAACCAAGGGAAGGCGCGCGGCCCAGGGTGTCAGACCGCTAAGACCGCTCAAGCCGCATAGCCTGATCGGACAGAACATTCTGTCCGCCCAACCTAGGGAATCACAGCCCCCGGGAGGAACCCGGGGCAGGCAGCGACGAGCGAGCTGGCTCCCTTGGGAAGGATCGCCGATTTCGGGTTTAACACAGAGATTAGGGGAAGCAAACGAACAAAAAAGAAGAAAGGAGGGAAGCCGCACGGGCTGGCAGATTCCTCCCGGCGATTTGATGGCCTGGGTCTTGGGCCTTGACGTTGAGCATGGCCGGCGCTGGCGGCGGCCTGACATGGAGACCGCCCAACTTCACTAACAACCAGCCGACTTGATCTGCGCGACGGCTAGAAGGAACATTCCGCTCGGTCTCTGATGACCGGCCGACTTGTCACTCGTCATGGCTAGAAGACCAGGCCGCCCGGTCTTAAAAACTGTGCGAACTGGTCGCGGATTCTGGGCTTAACAGACCTCGAGTTCTCGGATTCTCCACGGTACGACTCGTATGATTCCGACGATGATCGCTACTCGGATCTTGCTGAGAGTTATACCGGGATCACTCTCCCATTTCCTGATTATTTTAGTTCTTCTTCTCTTTTATTACTTGATCCCCCTTCTTTATCTAAGCCTGTGCAGGTTGAATCTCCACGGGTACGGTAGGATAATGACGTGCCTGGTGTTCATGTCGTTGCCCTCGCTTCCTACACATCTGTGGTTGATGATGCCTTGCTAGGCGAGGATATGTTTTATGATAAGATGAGCGAGGACCAGCGCTCCTCCTTTTCTTATTTCCTTTTTCCTCTACCTGTGTTGGGAAGGTATTATTATGTATGTAGAAGGGTAACTATTTTCTTTTCGTATAGGTTCCCGTTACCGCAACAGACAATGGAACAATTTCCTAATCATTTTTCTTTTCATAAACCCATTAGCTAGTACTTTTCATTTTTTGAATAAGTTGTACTGGGATGACAATAACCCCAGTACTCATCTATGAGTAGGATTAGTTATTTAGTTTTTTTTGTTTTTCTACTTTTAAAATTAGCTTTGCTTGTCGTTTTATTTATTTTTGCTTTAATGCCTACTTGCAAGAGTTTTGTGTGCTTCTGCCTACTCGGGAAGATTGCCTGGTCAATCAGGTGGTATTTTTTGTTTCATTTATTTTTGTTTTTCTCTCTATTGTGGCAGGACGAGTCTTTCCAGAGAAAATGACGTGAATCGGGCTATTTTTGCAAAATGCACGGTTTGGGAAAATGTGCACGACTAAAACCCACGACCGTGCGTTTTTATTTATAAAAACGCACGCCGAGCATTTTTGACGCACGCTGGCTCAAATCCTCTTGTGCCTGCCGTAATTGTTCGCTTCGCCTCCTTCTTCTCCGGCGAGATCTCGTCTTACTCTTCCAAATCTTCCCCAGTTCCTCCCCTCTTTCTCTTACACTTTCCCTCCTCTTCATCGTCATGAGTTACAAGAAGGTAACTAGCAAATTGCATAGCTTTGGTGGTGCCTCTTCCTCTTCTTCGCCAGCTTCGGTTCCGGCGGAGCCGGAGGATGCTCCGATTTCTCCGGTGAATACTGAAAATGCAGAGCGGATGCTCCGTTTTGGGAGACCTGAAATGGTCACTAGGTATGAACGATTGGTCCAAAAACCTTTTTGGATTTTCGTTTCTTTTCGGAAAGGGAGCTTGCGGTCGTCAGTCAAAACCTGGAGGTGGATCAGTTACTCGACGTGGGTTCATGGCGTCAGCTCTTCTCCATTATGGCGATAGGATTCCGCGAACTCACGCTCGAATTCCTCTCCACCTTCTGCATTTTGGAATGACGCGACTCAACCACCGGTGAGTCCACTGCGGTGGCATTTCAGATGAACTTACGCCAGTAGACTATTAGTGCAGGCATGCTTTCCGTCTATGCGGGGTTTTATGCGGTTGAAGAACTCACAGAATCGGACGTTCTAGCCCGACCCTTTAAGTTCCCAGCCGGCGCTTCTCCCCATGCATTCTGGCAGGAGATCACCGGATTGCCACAGCAGTACGAAGCGTGTTCTGCCAGGTCACCCCAGATCATTTCTCCCGCACTCCGCTAAGTTCAACATTTGATCGGGCACAACATCAACGCCCGCTCGATGAGTCAAAACGTAACAGGGTGGTCGGATCTGCTCTACCTCTACAGCATGCATCATGGCGTCCCTCTCCACCTAGGCCACGTTCTTGTAGATGACTTCCTTCACCAGGCCACATACGTTCCTCTGAAGGCCATCGGTGGTTCACATTATATTACGCTAGTCGCCAAGGGATTATGAGTTTTTGACACTTTTCCCTCCATGACGCCAGTATCCCGTGGCAATTTTATTTCTGGGCCATGATGACCGCATTCAGATTGGTGCGTCGTGTTTCTTCTGGAGGTTCGTGGATCTTCCGCTGATACGGGATCCTCATCGAAGTCCGGCCGGTTCGACGATGTTGTTCCTCTCCATATCTTGTTGTTGGGCCCTTCGCCTTCTTTTAACCATGTCCCTCATCGTAGGATTATTGCGGAGGATTATCCAGACTTCTATGCGCGGCATATGTAGATGGAGGAGCTGTTGCGCGAGCAGCATGCCGTGACATCACGCATTGTTGACTTTCTTCAGGTGCCCTCTGCTGCCCTTGCTCGAGCTTCGTCTTCCAGTACCCTTACTCCGCCTCCGCCTCCGCCTTTTTCTGATCCGCCAGAGTGATTGCTAACGCTCTTCTAGATTGGGATGACTTGTAGTTCTTGCTTCTCAGTTGTATTTTGGTTATTTTGACTTTTTGTATTCATTACTCTATTTAGCTGAGGCATCGTCCTCAGGGTGGTTTTTAGTTATTTTGATTGCATTATCTGTCTTTCTTGTGCTGTTGTGTGTAGTTTCATTTGATATATGTGATGTGATAATATGTTTAGTACTAACTCACGGGTAATGCTTCGCTTATATTTGTTATGGCTTGGTTTACGTTTTTTTGTTATTTAAGCTATTTTGTAGGAGGCTTTTCTTTGGCACGGCGGAGGAACTGAATACTTTTGCAGGTTTGGCTTCACGCTTTAACGCCAATCTTCTGGTATGCTCATTGGTTGAGCATGGGGTAACCTCTTCCCCAACTTATGCTTCATTATTTTTATCGTGAATCTTATGATAGGTTGCATGGTATAAGTCTGGTGGGGGAGAGACTCGAGTTATTGTCCACTCACGTGCACATTTAATTTGCATACTAGAAGCTTTTTTTTGTTATATCATTTGCATTTGCTTTGCACTCATAACACCCACTTGAGAGCGTTTACTTAAGCACTTGCACACGCCGAGTATTTTTATCACTTGTGCGTAGAATAAAGAATGTTGTGTTGGTTTAGGATTGCGTGATGGAGTAAAATAATGACTCCAAAAGTATTCATAGGCGTGCACTCATGATCACTTAGAGTCTGTGTAGGTTAAAATCCTTTATATGATTATAATTTCTATTTTTCCATTAGCGTAGATTTTGTTTACGGTACACTAGTTGTGAATCCGGTTGTGAATCAAACGGTGGTGTAGAATTGTGTGTGGGAGTTCAATAGCGTCGTATTGCTCGAGTCGGGAGGAAGGATTTTCTTTCTCAGTGGCTAAGAACATACCCATAGCTACTCAATAAGCATGGGTAGATGGTTAATCAAGTGAGCGCATGATGTAGGCCGTTACTTTGTCGAGTTTGAGCCTTGTACCATTCCCGACATCTATCTGTTGCTATTGTAACACCCCCGGTTTTCCTGTGTTTTGTTTGATCGTTGGCTGGCGTTACGATGGCGTATTTCCGGCTTTTTGCCGTTGTAGAGCGTGGTCTTAGCTCTTAGGGTTCCCTGTGTAGCCTGTTTGTAGCCTGTTAGCAAGATTCCCCAGCTAGCCGGAGTCTGTTTGATGACTCGGCTGGGCCTCTTAGGGAATGCTTGTGTTCTGGCTTCGGGAGGTGTTATCCCGGGTTTTGTTCGTCGAATGCTAATTTCGACTTCGTAGTTGCGTTCGTAGCGTGGGTTTTTAGCTGCGGCGTGAATTTCGTCTTTTTCCGAGAAGTTTCAGGTTTTGTGTTGTTTTGATATTGAGTGTAAATAATTATGTGTTAATTGTTTATTATTAAAAACTGATATATATATATATAGTCTTGGGTCAGAATTAGGGCTGGGTTGCTTTTGTTCTTTTCCTGTTTATCTGCTTGGAAGAAGCCGTCGCCTGTACGAGAGGAAGAGCACCGCCGGCCTACCCTAGCCTTCGGACGCCGATTCCTGGAGTTTTAGCGGTCGGAATTCGATTTCGAGAGTGGATCTGGACTGCCCTCGCCGGGATTTGCTTTCTTTCTGCTCCTCAGCTTGCTGCTCTGCGGCCAGATCCGTGAGCGGGGGAGGCCGTCGACCGAGTTCCTGATATTGAGGCAAGTGATGTCCCCTCATCCTTGCCAAAGCTGATCTTTGTCTTTCTTTTGAGTTAATTTTATCTCTTTCTTGTTTAGATCTTAGGTGTAAGCTAGGGTTTGTTCCCGATCATACCGTGGTTAGTGTAGAAAGTTCCAGTTAATTCTCAGTTTTCCTGAGGGATTGTGTCTGTTAGGGACAGTTTGGTTTGGTTTAGGTCGAGTAGCTGCCATTGCCGATGGATGTTGTACTCTAGAGAGAGAGAGATTCCTCGTTCTTGCTTTTAGTCGTTTGCTGGATCTGGCTCCTGTAGCCAGTTGGGGTGTCGACACCGTTGTGTTGACACCAGCCAGTTGGGGTGTCGACACTGTTGTGTCGACACCGGCCAGTCTTGGTGTCGACACCGGCCAGTCGTGGTGTCGACACTTGGTGTCGACACCAGCAGCGGCCGTCTCGACACCTTGTGTCGACACCGGCCGCAGTGGTGTCGACACCAGCAGCGGCAGTGTCGACACCTTGTGTCGACACCGGCCGCAGTGGTGTCGACACTTGGTGTCGACACCAGCAGCGGCAGTGTCGACACCTTGTGTCAACACCAGCCGCAGAGGTGTTCGACACTTGGTGTCGACACCAGCAGCGGCATTGTCGACACCTTGTGTCGACACCGGCCGCAGGGGTATCGACACTTGATGTCGACACCAGCAGCGGCAGTGTCGACACCTTGTGTCGACACCGGCCGCATGGGTGTCGACACTTGGTGTCGACACCTGCAGCGGCTGTGTCGACACCTTGTGTTGACACCGGCTGCAGTGGTGTCGACACTTGGTGTCGACACCAGCCGCGGCAGTGTCGACATCTTGTGTCGACAACGGTCGCTGTGGTGTCGACACTTGGTGTCGACACCGGCCGCGGTTGTGTCGACACCTTGTGTCGACACCGGCTTGTCGTGGTGTCGACACATCGTGTCGACACTGGGTGTTACGCTTGTTTTGGGGACAGGGAGACTCGGGGTTGGTTTTGGTTAGGCGTGCAAGGCCGCGTCGGTTGGACCCGACGTTTTGCCTTGGGTTCGTGTGTTTCTTAGGACTGTTAGTGGGACTTTTCCCTAAAAGGGGGGGCATTGGGTGTTCGGCTAACTTCTGCATGCCGACTCTTGGGTTGTGGCAGGTGGTGGAGTTTTGGTGGCCTCTGGAGGGGTGGTTTTATGTGGAGAGCTGTGGCCACCGCCTTTTGCCCCGGTTTGTGTTGGTGTGTGTAGGACCCTAAAGCTGCCACTGTTTGACCCCTTAGCCCTTTTTGGGGCTGATTTCGGTTATGTATTCAGACCCATGTTTTGACCACTGCCACTTACCCACGTGTTAGGACTGTTAGTCCCTTTCCTGTTTATGCTTTCCTTTCTTTTGGCATATGTTTATGTCTTGATGCTGTTGCAGGCTCTCTTGGTAGGGCATCTTGGTTTATTGCTCGCACTTGGTGTGCTCTGCGGTGTTTTAGACCGTATTCCTTTCTTACTGTCCTTCCCCTTTTCTTTTGCTTATAGCAGTTTGTTGCCGGGTTGGAAAACCCTTCTTCTTATTTTTCTAATTAATCCATTGCTCTATTTACCTTTTGATTATTTCCTTGCTGAGGTGTTCTTTTCTTGAATGCCTCAGGTCCAGGTTGTAGCCAGTTCAGCGGCTAGTTCTTTTGGAGGGGCTGTTGGTGGCCTCTAGGGTTGCTGAGATAGCTGATCCCCGTTTTGCTGTGAGGTAGTTCCTTACTTTTCTGTATAGACATACATACTCGCCAGTGGGTTCGTGTCAGGTTGTTGACGCACACTGGTGGCTTCTTGTGATGCTGGATATGAAATTAAACTGCTGATTTTGCCCTTATGCGGTTGGTTACTTGCTTCTGGGAAGGATTTATGCTAGGTTGCAGGATAGGTATTTTAAAACCTAAAAGTATTAATATATGTACTTCTTGCATAACATGTTTTCCAAAACAAAGACACTATTTTTCCTCAGCGTAAAACACTATCTTTTATACCTATAATATTCACCCTAGAGTCGTGCATACCATGAGTCGTCCCCTGGGGACTCTCGTACTTATTTAGGGTGTCAACTTAATTGAACCAAAGTATTTTCTGCTGCGTATATATATAATTTTAACTGTGGAGTAGCTGATCCACTGTGCCGAGTGATACGGCCATTCAACTTAACTTATTTTCTTTCATATTTAATCAACGTTTTTCCTTTAAATCTAAGGTCTGGAGTTTTGCACGAGCGTGTGCAGTTATCCCCTGCACGACGTGGCATCACGGCGCGTGTTTTCTCTTACTCTGATACGATTTTACCATTGAGAAAATGCGGGTTGTGACAGTTGGTATCAGAGGGAGGTTGCTTGACAAATGGTTGGGCAACCTTTCCCTTGTCTGCATTAGTGTTTAACATCATACCATTCACACACCGATATGTCATCATCACGTCTGGGCCGAAGCACGAACACTACACTCATGAGCATAAAGAAGTATACAGGGCATATTATGTAGTATGGGATGCATAATATGTGTTTGTATATGGATCCACCATAGGAGGCAACATGTGAGGGTTATGTAGTATGGGATGCATAACCTCACCACATGAATGTGGCTAGCACGTTTTCTTTTTTCGTTACATGTGAATGTTATGTAGTATGGGATACATAACATTTTCATGTGTACGCCGCCCATGGCATGCACTAAGGCATTTTTAGAATGCATATCACATCATGCATAGCATAACATTTCATAAGCACAACGTGCCAAGCTAAGATTTTTAAGATGACCTATGTACACACATTGTTTTGAGTCAAAAAGAATACAAATACATGCATTCATGGTTTAGGCACATGAGTTAGTATGATGGTGGTGAACCATCTTAGGATAAGCATGACATCATCATGGTAAAAACAACTCCCAGAGCAAGTTTTGCAGTTGAAGTTCATATTTAAGTGTGTTTGTCTGTACCGGGTAGTTTTGTTCTAGCTGATGGGCTAGGTTTTGTCTAAAGCTTGTGCGATTTTAGGATGGCGAGACGTCCTGCGATGAGATTGACCCCCCAATCTGAGGGTGAGACGTCAGGAGCGCAGAGCGATGCATTGGTAGAAATCCTGTGGCAGAGTAATGAGGAGTTATCGAGGCAGGTAGTGGCTATGCAGGCTCAGATTCAGTCCCTTGTAGCAGTGGTTGCGGGATAGACCCCGAGAGCTCAGAACCCCGCTGAGGGGGTAGCTGTTCCTACCCCTCCTGCTCCTCCCGTGCCTTTGGTTGTGGTGCCTCCGGAGATGGCGTTCATATCCCAGTTTCAGCAGCTGAGACCCCCTACCTATGATGGACAAACAGATTTCATGATTTTGGATGATTGGCTGATTACCATTGAGGAGATGTTCTCGTACTCGGGGATTACGGACGATCAGAGAGTGATGCTCGTTGCTTACCAGCTCAAGGGCTTAGCAAAGAATTGGTGGCTGAGAGAGAAAGAGAGCTTAGTGGCAGGTTGCACTTGGGTGTCATTTAAGGTGATGTTGTTAAGTAAGTTTCTGCCTTCAGTCGAACGGGACCGGCAAATGAACGACTTTCTTCACTTAAAGCATGAGTATGAGATTGAGTTTAGTAAGTTGAGTCGGTTTGCTCCGGGTCTGGTGAGTGTTGAGGCAGACCGAGTTAAGCCATTTCTGGGTGGACTAAGAAGCGACATTCAGCAGTTAGCGAATGCCTATGGAGTGGTCAGTTATGCCAGCGCGGTTGAAGCTGCTTTGAGAGTTGAGGCCATTGAGAATGCCAAGAATAGAGGCCAGCAGTTAAGGAAGGATAAGCAGAAGTCCGGTTGAGGGAAGAGCCCTCGAGAACCTGATCCTGTCTCGAGAAAGAAGGTCAAAGAGATTTGTAGCTTTTGTGGCCGGCCAGGCCACCCCTTTGAAAAGTGTTTCAAAAGGTTGGGAGTGCAGAAGAAGGATCAGGTGCACGCAATTCAGGGTGTTTCCAGGGGAGACTTGGTGTGTGCCTTGTGTGGAAGGAAGGGGCATAAGGCTGCCCGTTGTTGGTTAAAAGATAAGGTCTGTTTTCAGTGCGGCCAGAAGGGTCATCTCAAGACAAGGTGCCCTCAGACCCAGTCTATTCTACAGCCAGTTCCCCTCCAGGCTCTGCCACCGCCTCAGTGAGTGGATAAAGGAAAAGGAAAGCTGAATGTGCTTTCGGCAGACGAAACGCAGACCTCGACCTAGGTTATCTCAGGTTTGACTCCTCCCCAGTCGTTTCGTTACTTTCCCTATTGGTTGTAGTTTTCGTTTTACCGCTTGTTGCCTTAGATGCGTGTGCAATTCATAGGACGATTTAAGGTAAGGAACCGCTGGGCACGCGTTCTCTTCGATTCCGGCTCTACCCACTCGTTTGTGGCTAGGGCCTTCGTGGAGCAGTTCAGTTTGGGCCTAGATCGTGTTGGTGGTGCCTTCTGCATTAAGTTCCCCTCCGGTGACTCTGTGGTTACGGACCTGGGTGTCCTAGATTGTCCGATATTGTTGGGAGATTTTCTAGCCAAGGCAGATTTGAAGGTCATTGACCTGGAGGACTTCGACGTTATTTTGGGCATGGACTGGTTGTCAAGGTACGATGCTGTGATCTAGTGCAAGGGTAAGCGCTCGGACTTCGTCAAAGACAACGGTCAGCCAGGGAGCGTTTATGGGTATTCTCTCCAGGAGTCTCCAATCATTTCTGCGGTGCGTGCTCAGAAGTTTCTTGTTTCTAGCTGTTTTGCCGGTGTGGTTTCTCTGGTATGGTCGATCGTTAGTGAGCCCCGTTTGGAAGAGATTCCTGTGGTGTGTGACTTTTCTGATGTGTTTCCAGACGATCTTCCCGGTCTTCCACCCGATCGAGATGTCGAGTTTGCCATAGATTTGGAGCCAGGTACGCGTCCTATCGTAAAGGCGCCGTACCGGATGGCCCCGCGAGAGCTGGAAGAGTTGCGAATTCAGCTGGATGAGTTATTGGCAAAAGGCTTTATAAGGCCGAGTTCTTTGCCTCGGGGTGCGCCAGTGCTGTTCGTTAAAAAGAAGGATGGGTCGATGAGGTTATGCATTGACTATAGAGAGCTGAACAAGGTTACTATTAAGAACAGGTACCCTTTGCCGCGAATCGACGATTTGTTCGACCAACTGCGTGGTAGTGCCGTGTTTTCCAAGATAGATCTTCGTTCGGGCTATCACCAGTTGAGGATTCGGGAGTCAAATGTTCCGCGGACGGCGTTCCGTTCTCGTCATGGGCATTTTGAGTTTTTGGTTATGTCATTCGGTTTGACTAATGCGCCCTCAGCTTTTATGGATTTGATGAACAGAGTTTTCAAGGATTTCCTAGATAAGTTCGTGATTGTCTTTATAGACGATGTTTTGGTGTATTCTAAGGATGCAGAGGAGCATGATCGACATTTGCGGCTGGTCTTGGCAACTCTGAGAGACCATAAGCTATACGCCAAGCTGAGCAAATGTGAATTTTGGTTGCCTCAAGTTTCTTTTCTCGGCTACGTGATTAATAAGGAAGGAATATCGGTGGACCCAGAAAAGATCGCTGCTGTTATGGAATGGGCGAGACCTGTTACCCCCAAAGAGATCAGAAGCTTCTTGGGTTTGGTTGGTTATTATAGAAGATTTGTAAAAGGTTTCTCTACCTTGTCCACGCCGTTGACCAAGTTGATGCAGAAGAATGTAGCCTTTATATGGGATGACAAGTATGAGAAGGCTTTTGAGGAACTAAAAAGAAGGCTATGTTCGGCTCCAATTTTGTCTCTGCCTACGGAGGGTAGTGAGTATGATATATATGTGGATGCGTCGCATGTCGGTCTGGGCTGCGTTTTGACATAGGGCGGGAATGTGATTGCGTACGGGTCGAGGCAGCTAAAGACTCACGAGAGGAATTACCCTATGCATGACCTGGAGTTTGCAGCTGTGATCTATGCGCTGAAATTGTGGAGGCATTTGCTATATGGCGCGCAGTGCAAGATTTTCACGGATCATAAGAGTTTGAAGTATGTCTTCACTCAGAAAGAATTGAATCTGCGCCAGCGGCGGTGGTTGGAGTACGTGGCCGACTATGATGTTGAAATTCAGTATCATCCGGGCAAGGCAAATGTGGTGGCTGATGCCCTGAGTCGGAAGTCAGGTAAGATTTTTAATCTTTCCGCCGAGCGCCTAGTGGAAGAGTTTCTTTTGATGGACATTTCTGTGGGAAGCTGTGATTCGCATAGTAGCTTAGCGGTAGCAGAACCTTCATAGATTGCGCTTACGAGACTGCATCAGAAGGACGATCTCGATCTTCTGCATTTGTTACTTCGAGCTGAGAAAGGTGAATTACCAGATTTCTCTATAGATGATGCGGGTACCTTGAAGTACCGTGGCAGGTTTTGCATCCCCACAGTTGGAGATATCCGGGATATGGTGTGCAGAGACGCCCACAGATCTAGTGTTGCCTACCATCCAGGGTCTACCAAGATGTATCATGATTTAAAGCAGATTGCCTGGTGGTACGGGATGAAGAAGGACATAGCCAGATTTGTTTCAGAGTGTTTCACTTGCAGGTGTGTGAAAGCCGACCATGGGAGGCCTGGTGGCAAGCTGACTCCCTTGGAGATTCTGATGTGGAAGTGGGAGAGTATCTCGATGGATTTCATTACCGGCTTACCGAGATCTCCTAAGGGGCATGATTCAATTTGGGTAATTGTAGACAGATTGACGAAGAGCGCTCATTTCGTACCATTTAAGATCGATTATCCGATGAGGAGGATAGCCGAGCTGTATCTGGAAGAGGTTGTCAGATTGCATGGTGTACCCGTAAGTATCATATCAGATCGAGACTCCAGGTTCACGTCTCGTTTTTGGAAGAGCCTTCAAGAAGGGTTGGGTACAGATTTGAGATATTCCACGGCTTATCATCCACAGACCAATGGTCAGACGGAGCGAGTAAATCAGATTGTGGAAGATATGATCCGATGCTATATTCTGGACCACGGAGGAGCGTGGGACGAGCTCTTGCGGCTTATGAAATTCGCATATAATAACAGTTATCAAGAAAGCTTGCAAATGGCTCCCTTTGAAGCTTTGTATGGGAGGCGCTGCAGGACTCCCTTGTTTTGGGCTGAGCTAGGCGAAGGACCTTTGTTAGGTCCAGAAGCGCTTGAGGAGATGGAAACCACTGTGAAGCTTATTCGGGAAAAACTTCGGATAGCCCAGGAGAGGTATGAGTAGAACGCCAATCGGCGTAGATCGGGCTTGGAATTTGCTGTGGGGGATTCGGTGTTTTTAAAGGTCTCCCCGTTGATTGGAGTCAAGCGGTTTGGCAAGAATAGGAAGTTGGACCCGAGATACGTGGGGCCATTTCCGATTGTTGAGCGGATTGGGGTATCAGCCTACAGGCTGGCTTTGCCCGCAAATTTCCCTAGCGTGCATGATGTCTTTCACGTCAGTCAGCTGCAAAAATGTGTGATAAATGGCAGGCAGGTTTTGGATTTTGTGCCTTAGTTGGAGCCGAATCTTTCTTATGTGGAGGTGCCTGTCCGCATTTTGGATTCTCAAGTTCGGGCGTTGCGGAAGAAGACTATTCCGATGGTTAAAGTTTTATGGAGAAATCAGGATGTGGAAAGCGTGACTTGGGAGTTGGAGTCGGCTATGAGGGAGGCTCACCCTCATCTGTTTCCCTGATCTTGAGCTTGGTATGTTCTATTTTATTTATGTATATAGCCTTTTTCCTGGCTCTTTCTCTCTCCTTCTATATAGGAGTGTTGTGAGTAAAGTTTCGAGTCGAAACTTTCTTTTAGGGGGAGTGGTTGTAACGCCCCCGGTTTTCCTGTATTTTGTTTGATCGTTGGCTGGCGTTACGATGGCGTATTTCCGGCTTTTTTCCATTGTAGAGCGTGGTCTTAGCTCTTAGGGTTCCCTGTGTAGCCTTTTTGTAGCCTGTTAGCAAGATTCCCCAGCTAGCCGGAGTCTGTTTGATGACTCGGCTAGGCCTCTTAGGGAATGCTTGTGTTTTGGCTTCGGGAGGTGTTATCTCGGGTTTTGTTCGTCGAATGCTAATTTTGACTTCGTAGTTGCGTTCGTAGCGTGGGTTTTTAGCTGCGGCGTGAATTTCGTCTTTTTCCGAGAAGTTTCAGGTTTCGTGTTGTTTTTATATTGAGTGTAAATAATTATATGTTAATTGTTTATTATTAAAAACTGATATATATATATATATATATATATATATATATATATATATATATATATATATATATATATATATATATATAGTCTTGGGTCAGAATTAGGGCTGGGTCCTTTTGTTCTTTTCCTGTTTCTCTGCTTGGAAGAAGTCGTCGCCTGTACGAGAGGAAGAGCACCGCCGGCCTACCCTAGCCTTCGGACGCCGATTCCTGGAGTTTTAGCGGTCGGAATTCGATTTCGAGAGTGGATCTGGACTGCCCTCGCCGGGATCTGCTTTCTTTCTGCTCCTCAGCTTGCTGCTCTGCGGCCAGATCCGAGAGCGGGGGAGTCCGCCGACCGAGTTCCTGATATTGAGGCAAGTGATGTCCCCTCATCCTTGCCAAAGCTAATCTTTGTCTTTCATTTGAGTTAATTTTATCTCTTTCTTGTTTAGATCTTAGGTGTAAGCTAGGGTTTGTTCCCGATCATACCGTGGTTAGTGTAGAAAGTTCCAGTTAAATCTCAGTTTTCCTGAGGGATTGTGTCTATTAGGGACAGTTTGGTTCGGTTTAGGTCGAGTAGCTGCCATTGTCGATGGATGTTGTACTCTAGAGAGAGAGAGATTCCTCGTTCTTGCTTTTAGTCGTTTGCTGGATCTGGCTTCTGCAGCCAGTTGGGGTGTCGACACCGTTGTGTCGACACCGGCCAGTTGGTGTGTCGACACCGTTGTGTCGACACCAGCCAATCTTGGTGTCGACACTTGGTGTCGACACTTGGTGTCGACACCAGCAGCGGCAGTGTCGACACCTTGTGTAGACACCGGCCGCAGTGGTGTCGACTCTTGGTGTCGATACCAGCAGCGGCAGTGTCGACACCTTGTGTCGACACCGGCCGCAGTGGTGTCGACACTTGGTGTCGACACCAGCAGCGGCAGTGTCGACACCTTGTGTCGACACCGGCCGCAGAGGTGTCGACACTTGGTGTCGACACCAGCAGCGGCAGTGTCGACACCTTGTGTCGACACCGGCCACATGGGTGTCGACACTTGATGTCGACACCAGCAGCGGCAGTGTCGATGCCTTGTGTCGACACCGGCCGCAGGGGTGTCGACACTTGGTGTCGACACCCGCAGCGGCTTTGTCGACACCTTGTGTCGACAACGGCTGCAGTGGTGTCGACACTTGGTGTCGACACCAGCCGCGGCAGTGTCGACACCTTGTGTCGACACCGGCCGCTGTGGTGTCGACACTTGGTGTCGACACCGGCCGCGGTTGTGTCGACACCATGTGTCGACACCGGCTTGTCGTGGTGTAGACACATCGTGTCGACACTGGGTGTTGCGCTTGTTTTGGGGACAGGGAGACTCGGGGTTGGTTTTGGTTAGGCGTGCAAGGCCGCGTCGGTTGGACCCGACGTTTTGCCTTGGGTTCGTGTGTTTCTTAGGACTGTTAGTGGGACCTTTCCCTAGAAGGGGGGGCATTGGGTGTTCGGCTAACTTCTGCATGCCGACTCTTGGGTTGTGGCAGGTGGTGGAGTTTTGGTGGCCTCTGGAGGGGTGGTTTTATGTTGAGAGCTGTGGCCACCGCCTTTTGCCCCGGTTTGGGTTGGTGTGTGTGGGACCCTAAAGCTGCCACTGTTTGACCCCTTAGCCATTTTTGGGGTTGATTTCGGTTATGTATTCAGACCCATGTTTTGACCACTGCCACTTACCCACGTGTTAGGACTGTTAGTCCCTTTCCTGTTTATGCTTTCCTTTCTTTTGGCGTATGTTTATGTCTTGATGCTGTTGCAGGCTCTCTTGGTAGGGCATGTTGGTTTATTGCTCGCACTTGGTGTGCTCTGCGGTGTTTTAGACCGTATTCCTTTCTTACTGTCCTTCCCCTTTTCTTTTGCTTATAGCAGTTTGTTGCCGGGTTGGTAAACCCTTCTTCTTATTTTGCTAATTAATCCATTGCTCTATTTACCTTTTGATTGTTTCCTTGCTGAGGTGTTCTTTTCTTGAATGCCTCAGGTCCAGGTTGTAGCCAGTTCAGCGGCTAGTTCTTCTGGAGGGGCTGTTGGTGGCCTCTAGGGTTGCTGAGATAGCTGATCCCCGTTTTTCTGTGAGGTAGTTCCTTACTTTTCTGTATAGACATACATACTCGCCAGTGGGTTCGTGTCAGGTTGTTAACGCCCACTGGTGGCTTCTTGTGATGCTGGATATGAAATTAAACTGCTGATTTTGCTCTTATGTGGTTGGTTACTTGCTTCTGCAAAGGATTTATGCTAGGTTGCAGGATAGGTATTTTAAAACCTAAAAGTATTAATATATGTACTTCATGCATAACATGTTTTCCAAAACAAAGACACTATTTTTCTTCAGCGTAAAAAACTATCTTTTATACCTATAATATTCACCCTAGAGTCGTGCATACCATGAGTCGTCCCCCGGGGACTCTCGTGCTTATTTAGGGTGTCAACTTAATTGAACCAAAGTATTTTTTGCTGCGTATAGATATAATTTTAACTGTGGACTAGCTGATCCACTGTGCCGAGGGATACGACCATTCAACTTAACTGATTTTCTTTCATATTTAATCAACGTTTTTCCTTTAAATCTAAGGTCTGGAGTTTTGCCTGAGCGTGTGCAGTTATCCCCTGCACGACGTGGCATCACGGCACGTGTTTTCTCTTACTCTGATACGATTTTAACATTGAGAAAATGCGGGTTGTGACAGTTATCCCCGTTGAACATATCCCTTCCTTTGACATCCCTACGCCTTGCTACCAAATCCATATAGCCTTTCCTACTTGAACATCTGATTGTGGTCGCTCGGTTATCTTGTTTTGTTGTAGTTTTTATCCGTTTTGTGTGGGCAGTTATGTTGTTGTTTGTGCAGCTTGTGGTGTTGCCGCTTTTTCAGCATGTTGTGGCTATTTGGATAAAAAAGGAAAAGAAAAGAAAAAAATATATAATAGTAAATGAAATGAAAATTCCCAATGTGGAATAAAAGAGAAAAGAAAAAAATATATATATTGTTGCTGAGTTGTGTTCATTATGAGCGTGCACGCAACGTCAAAAGTCCAAGGCTGGTGGTGCGCCGAACGTGTTTGTCTGTTGAGTTTAGCTGTGAGTGTTTTCGGGCGATATTATTTTGGGTGTGCGTGGCCGTCCTGTTTACCTTTTTATACCCCGCATTCGCCTAAGTCTATAGTATACTCCAAGTACTACTGATTCGTGCTTGAGTCAAACTAGTGTCATGGATAGAGTGTGAATGGGCGAGCATATGGTTACCGACATTGGTGGATTCCTTTGGAGATTTTCCTGAGACCTGATCTTTGGCAATGCTCACTTATTGTCCGCCTGCTTTCATTCTACGCACAACCGAATGATTCACCGTGATTCACTTTAGGAGTATTTGTAATATCTTCTTTACGTTTATAGGAATTAGAAATTATTTTGCATTCATAGAAGAGTTTTCTACTATTACTTTTTGTACATGAGGGTATGACTTTGCATGGTACTCCATTTATGCAATTGCTTAGTCAAATAGACTTCTTTAACTCCGCTTAGTGATGATTGGCTCGGGACGAGCAAATATTTAAGTATGGTGGTGTGATGAGTCCGATATTTATAGGATTTGTTGGACTCATCTGGGCTAGTTTTCACGCACATGCACTTCACTTTTAGTATGTTATCGTTGATATTTCATTTATATAGTTTTTCATGCTAAGTGCACTGTATTGGCCCATGGGTGTACAATTGAGCATTCCCTTATTGGGGGTAAGCACATGGTGCTCCCCATGGTTCTTTTTGTTTATTTTATGCTGTGTATTGTTGTTGGATGCTGGTGCTCCATGTTTTGGTTTTACTGTGCAGATAGTGTGTGTCCCTAATGCAGGATTTCTGATTTGAGGAAAACGCACAGTCATGCGTTTTCTTAGCACAAGGTCCTTTGTGATCGTGCGTTTTATTTGTGCAGGAGAAGCGTCGAACTGAGCTCGACGAATTTCTTAACGAATGGTTGACGCACGAATTTCGAAACCGTGCGCGAAGGAAATGCATGGTTTTCCAGTAGCTTTTTGGATGTTTCTTTCTATGGCTAATCGTGCGTTTTGTTCATGCACGGGCGGCGTCGCCCTTGCGTAGGTAAAACGCACGGTTGCACCATATTTTCTTGTTTTCCTGCTTTCTGTCGCTACCCGTGTGATTTCCTTCACGCACAGGGGGAAGCGCCGTGCGCGAAGAAAACACACGGGTCAACGCTTCATCTTCTGCAACTTGGCCTGCAAGTTAATAATGCACGGTTAGCACACGGTCGTGCGCAGAACCGTGCGTACCTAATTTTCTGACCTGCTTCTATTTGAAGCACAGATTTCTCACCATTTTGAGAGAACCGAATTTCAGTCATTTTCCTCCACCATTTTAGGGCAAAGTTCCGCCCTTCCACCTTCCTCCTTCATCTTCCACCAAGGAGAGAAGCTTCGGCCATGCTCGCGAAGCCTACATCTTGTCAGCGCTTGCTCTCGGCCTTCTCCTTCATCTTTTAAGCCCCATTTCAAGATTGATGCCATAGCCAACAAGCAAAGGGAAGCTTGCAACTTTCTTCCGCAATCGTGACACAAAGAAGACGGTTCCATTGGAAGGTAGTGACAGCCTTCTCTACTATAGACGTAGTTGAGGACCGAACTTGGATGCGGATTTACAACCCGGCAATTCCTTCCGCGACCCCTCGACGAGCCTTTTGATTGGGTCGATCTCTTGACTAATTCTTGCTTTCTTGTTGTATATGTGTGTTAAAACTTCATTTGTAGATGTTGTTGCTCTTTAGTATTATGCTATATTAGATTCATGTCTATGTGATTCTGTATTGCTTTACTTCTTTAGTTGCTTGAGAAGCGCCTTATTTTCATCTGCACCCACATCCGGTTCTTACCGCACTAGCAATTGCTAGTGGCGTGCATAGCAAAGAGGTGCTCTCGACCCTCATTCCACAATTCTAACCACCTCATCTGCAAACCTACACGTCCATCCGCCTAGTGATTCGGTGCATAGTGGCCCGTGTAGTCTTCAATCCTGCATGGCGAAGCATCGCATAGCGGGTTTGCATAGGAGTTGTTGTTAGTGTTTTATTTTCTGCTACCGCAACCATCAAATCCCCCTTAGTTAACTTCGACCTAAGGACTTCAATCTCAGGTCCTCCTTGAAATTAACTCCTCCTAATTGTGTTCCTTGAAGAGATCGATACTTGGGGAAATTCAGCCATTTTATATTACTTGTGTGACCGGTACACTTGCTGTCCAATGCATCAGACACTCCCATGTCCTAGGTCGTGTGCCTCACTTAGAGTAGGACACGGCTTGGGGACACGCCCATGTCCTAGGCCGTGTTGTCCACCCTACTCAGCCCAAACATCCTCGAGATTTGGTGCATTACACTCTGAGCCAGCTGCAAGAATCCTACCAAGCAGTATATCTCAAATAGAAGACATCATAGTGGAACCTATGGAGAAATTAGTTGGTGCTATTGTGGATAAGATTTGTGCAGATATTGAGATGGAGACCTATAGTTTAGATGCTCCTACCGATGGGGAGCAAGAACAATCTCTTGTTGGTCTACAAGACCAAATTGACTCTTTCATGGATAACTTACAAGAAAGAATATGTCAAATTACAGTTGAATCTCAGTTGATGCCCTCCAGTGCTCAGATTGAGGGGAACAACTTTAAAACAAAGTACAGGAAGATTACCCCAGGTCTAATGCTGATTTACTTCCAGTTGATCTGGATGGTGCTCAGATTGAGTGGGAAATTCCTACTGGGCTCCCTGCTTAAGAAGTTGATAATATGATTGAGGTATCAGATGATGATGAGCATGTTGCTGGTATTCCTGCTCACTCCTCAGAGTTTGAAGTGGTTGATTCAAAAGCTAGGGGAGATATAAGGAGGGATGCTGAAGATGTCAGCTTCCCAGGGACTTCTAAACAGACTGATGTAATGTCCACCAAATTTTCTAACTCAGTTGAAAGGATTGTTAAATGAGCAAAGGAGGAAGATAGAACTATATGTGGGTGACTCTATCAAAGTATTAAGATAAGATCTCTCCTTTGAGATCAAGTCTATTATATTTGAAGTGAATCTTCTCAAGGCTTACAAAGTTTCATTCTTTAAGAGAGCTTCTCCTACAGTGACCATTATAGAAGATCTTGTACACATTGAGGAAAAGAAGAATGATATTATAGTGAATGAATATATCACTACAAAAAACATGAAGATGGTGCATGAAGTATAAAAATCCATCATGGAAGCAAATAAGGAAATTATTCCTAGAAGGATAGATAAATGCTCTGACTTTTTGGATGGCCACACACTACAAGTGAAAAATCTTGTTACTAAAGGAATCAATCATTTGGAATCCAAGATCTCCACCTCCAAGGACTCCCTGACTATTGCCATTTATGAAGAATTTATTAAGGGGGAGAAATCAATGATTAATGCCAGTACTGTCAATGCAATTTGGACTTCAAATGTTATTAGAGATGCACTGGGCCTAGAACCTTTTGTATATGATGAAGTTACTACTCCGGAAGGTCAAAACGATGGTGATGGGGCTGAAACTATTGCTGCTACTATTCACACTTTCAACCCCACCACTAAATAATGATCAAAGAGCGAAGGCAAGACTATTGCTGAGGAAGATGCTGAGACAAGGCTAAGCAAGAAATGACACAAAGAGCAAATGGAAAACAGATCATATTTTGAACTATGGAGTCCTCAATCTAGGACTATTATTTTGGCTTCCTGGACCATCTTAAGGAAAACAAAACTGGAAGAAGTAAATTATAAAGCTGCATGGAATGGGCTAAACATGAAAGAAATCCAGAGATCGGGAGAAAGTTCAGAAAGGATAAGAAGGCTGGTACTGTTCTATCAGATGCTCCAGAGCCTAGCAAATATTTCCCAAAGTCATACAACTACTTTGAGAGGCAAATGCAAAAGAAGAAAGAAGTTGACGAGAAGGATGTAAAAAGTCCTAGTAGGGGCATAGTCATTAAGGATAAGATGCATAACAATGATATTTGTAATAGTTTCCTTGGGGCCTTAAGCTAATGAATTGTTATAGTAGGCACACTTCTATGAATAGTTATCTAGTTTTGTAATAATCAAAATTTTTCTGTGTGCTATTTCATGTCCTTTAATCTTTGAAATTATTATTTATGTGAGTCAGTGTATATCATTGACTAGGGTTCTGACTTCTTCAAATAGGGCGAGATTATTGAGTCCATTGACTACAATGTCCCTGATTTGAAAAAGGCCATAAGTCAATAATATAGACAAGCATGTATTTGATATGTGTTCTAGTTCAAATATACAGGAAGTCTACTATTCAATGATTATACAGGTTATATATGTCAGAGGTTTGGCTGGACAGAAGAAAGAACAAGTGTGAGATAGAGAAATTTGGCTAAGAATAGATGCGCTGAGTGATCACACATCACTCAATGGCAGATGCCAAAAGGCGTCGATAGATATTCAGTCACTCAAAGCCTTAGTGGAGCAGGACTTAAATTTGGCTAAATATAAAAGCATTGAGTGAAGAAGGTTCACTCAACGCCTGCTCAAATGATTCAGCTAAGTTTAAATGCGTTGAGTGAAGGCAGTTCACTCAATGCCTAATCATGAAATTCTGTCAAAGTAGAAATGCGTTGAGTGAAGGCAGTTCACTCAATGGCTAATCATGAAATTCTGTCAAAGTAGAAATGCGTTGAGTGAAGGCAGTTCACTTAACGCCCACTCAGATATGTTGTTATATGTAATTGCGTTAAGTGTAGGCCGTTCGCTCAACACCTGTAGAAGGGAAGCTGTCAAATTTCAGATGCATTAAGTGAAGGCATTTCACTCAATTCCTGCTTAAGAAAAGGAGTTGAAGTCGAAAGCAATGAGTGATCAACATTAACTCAACGCTTCTTCAGTAAGGCAAAATTCAACTAAGGGTAAATGTGTCGGGTGAAGGTAGTTCACTCAACGCTTATGGACTTAACCGTCTACAACAAATTCATTGATTCATACAACTACACTCAACGCTTGTACGAGTTATCAGGAAGATTTTTTCTAAGTCCACAGGGGGAATGTCAAATATGTTGATGTCATTCATAAATTCAAATTAAAGCAGATATAACAAAAACAGACAAAGAACTCCATACTTATCTGGTAGAGTTATCGTGGATAAAGCAACAATTATAGCTGCCCATGTCGCGTTCTAAAAGAGTCGTAGAGTTTTTTCCATGGCTGACATATAAAAGCAAAGCAGGGTCAATCTTTATGAGAACTTTGGGATATCTCTCAAAACCCTAATTCTTTCTGCAAAATTCAACTAGCAGAGCTCAAGAAATTTCACTTGAAAGTGAGGGTTAGACCTGATATACTCTAGAGTGCGGGTGAATAGAGTATATTGAAAACTTTTTACTGTTTATAAGATTTTCAGAGTAAAGTAAATAATAGATACCAATATTAACAGAAAGCAAAAAGAGCAATGATGCGCCCGTGAACGGACTCTTTTTAGGTGGTTGGTTCGATGAGTCGAACACCGCGGGCTTGATAAAAAGCGAGCTTTTAACGAAAGGAGGCAAGTGTGCCTATCACATGTAGTACTCGATATTCGGGGAATACCGAGGTCGTATTATTCTCGGGGTCGGGTTGATTATCCCTACTGCTCCGAAAGCATTATTATTTTACCGAAATATTAAGTTGTTGGTTTTAACTAAAAAAGGAAGAAAATATATTAAGATTAAAGTCGATGAAGAGATAACACTCGGTATCGAATTACGTTAGGAGTAAAATAGTTTTGAATAAAAAGAGATCTTAGGTTTCAATTTAATTAAAGCGGAAACTTGGCCATGGAGGTTTCAAAAGTATTAGCTCACCTATCTCTAGGAATATCGCTCACCTGGACATTAAGGCTATTCGACCGAGCTCTCGTCCGATGAAGGATTCCTCTTAATGCTCGCAGTACGCTAAGAACCCCGCTATTGAGTGGGCAACCCAATCCGGTATAGTTATCGCGCCACATCTCTAGAGGTTTTGTGCAGAACTCTCTTTACCCAGGGGTGATCAGTCCATACGCACGGCCTCTCGGCTAGCTAGCGTATGGATAACGGAAATTGAGCCCACACATCGATATGTGGTTCTACGCGTCGTTAACTCGGAGTAAACCTTAAGTTTTTAATTAAATATAAAAATAAGACCTTTAGTTATTTATATCATTTTATATCCCAATGCTCTTCGATACCGAGGGCAAAAAGCAATTAGCCACTCATCGGAATGGGGATGGCATATGAGTTTGCTTAGGCGAGCGTTCTAAACTATTCGCTGATGGGTTACAAAGAAAACAAGAAGAAAATTAAGATAACCTAATATTAGATATAGAAAAGTTACTACAAATAAACACACACGCACTCATCCAAACTCATAATAAAGAGAAAGAAATAAAACTATGTTACAAGTAGAAGAAAATTGCATAATTGAAATTGCAAGTCCCACTCAAACGAGCGGGCCGGAAATAAAAGCTGAAAATTACAAGTCCTACTCAAACAGGTAGGACTGAAATGAAAGCGAGTCCTACTCAAACGAGTAGGAAAAAATAAATGCAACACACGCACTCGACATGAAATAAACACACCCACTCACTCTAATGAAAATGAAAACGCACACACACTGCAAAAAGGAAATATTCTCACACACAAATCCTACTCAATTGAGTAGGTGAAAAATTAAGACCGGCCATTTAACTCTTAACGAGTAGGCGAAAATAAATACCTGCCATTTAACTCTTAACGAGTAGGCGGAAATAAATACAACACACGCACTCGCTCTATAGAAAATAAATACTCACACACTCTTCATAAATGAAAAACACACACACACATGCATTAATGAAATCAAACAAATCCTACTCAAATGAGTAGGTGAAATAAAATAAAACCTGTCATTTAACTCCTAACAAGTAGGCGGAAAATATAGACCTGCCATTTAACTCTTAACGAGTAGGCGGTAATAAATGCAACACACGCACGCACTCGACATAAGTAAACACACGCACACACTATACTGAATTGAAAGAAAGCAATAAAAATTATCTCATACACTCACGCACTCAGGCGAAAAAATAGGAAAGACAAAGTTATTGAAAAATTAAAACAACTGCATTTCTACCGCTAGAATGCGGTAGAAATGCATAAAAAGACAAAATAAAAATTGTTTGAGCAAAGAATTTTCAAATTAAAGCAACAAAAGCATGTGCTTGAAAAATTAAAATGTTTGCATTTTTAACGTTAGATTTTGATAGAAATGCATAACAAGTGGAAAAAAAATTGTTTGAGCAAAACTCTTTTTAAGTAATTGCTAAAATCAATGTTGTTGAAAAATTAAAATAACGAATTATACATTCTTATAGCTTTGTAAAATGGTTTAAAAAGTGGAAGAAAGCTAAAAAGAAACAACAGTTTATAACCAAAACAAAGAAAAATTAAGTTAAGAGAAATGAAAACCACCTTTTATATCATTTTACAAGTTCATAAGAACTAATTTGGAAGCATAAAAATCCTAAGTCTAACCAATTTTAAAGAGTATGATAAGGAAAATGGCTATAATAACGGCTAGAAACTCTGAGAAAAATGAAAGTAAAACAAAAAGTTTTTCTCATTAAAACATAAATTTTGCAATTTTAACTCATACCCGCACAAACGCAATATGAAAATGAAAACAAAAATACATAAGATTGATGAAAAAGAGGCCTCCAGAGACATTTTAGAGCATGTAAGGATGAAATAATAACGATTTTATTACAAAAGAAGTTGATTACAAGAGCTAAAACAAACAAACTTAAAAAGGAGGGGTGGGTGGGGGGGGGGGGGGTTCCTTACATAGCACTAAAACATCAACCAACAGCAGCCTTTAACAACAAAATGGTTCAAAAAATTGGAACCCAGAACTCATACAGTAGCTGGCCCTTTATAGGCAAACTTTTCCAAGTACAGGCCCGCTAACACGGGCGTGTCAGGGTGCCTGTTACTACTATTCAAATGGCGGCCAGTGATTCGACTGGAGATTTGACTTTGCGGTTGAAATCGTGGTGGCCACGCCCCCGGTCATGTGCCAGTCACGGACGTGACATTGGGCGTGTCGGGTAGGTTGAATTGGGCGCTGTTTGCGTCGAAAGTCGCCGGCGGCGGTTTGTTGGGCCAGGTGGGAGAGTCACACCCGTGTAGCATCGTGACACGGGCGTGTCAGATCGGTCGACGATCATCGAAAATGTTTTCATCGAGTTGGATTGACACTGGCTCAGGACACGGGGCATGTAATTGGACACGGGCATGTGGGCATGTCACATGCTTTTTCTTCGAATTCGCTGATTTCACGGGAAATTGGTTTGTCACGCCCTGGACACGGGGGTGACCAGTAAGTACACAGACGTGTACTTACTGTTTTTGGCCGAATTTTGGATTTTTTCTGAAAAATAAAAGAAAATAAATTAGTCAAATAGTTACAATAAAAGGAGCATTTTATTAAAGAAATTTAACCTAAAACAACAAAAGAAAACGAAAACTGCTTAAATAATGTACATAAAAATAGGTATATTTACAATTATCAATTACCCCCATACTTAAGTTTTTGTTATTCCAGAGCAAAAGTTTGAGATAAACTTATAAGGAATAAAAAAACTCTAAGTTTAGCTACTACTTAATTAATTATAATAGAGATCTAAATAAACATACGAGGTGTAAGAGTTTAAGTCCTAAAATTATGTAGATGATTTAAATAGCGCAAAAGTTTTGGCCAAAAGACTTCTTGATGTAATAAAATAGAAAGCAAAAATTGTATTGGTTAGATTAACGAAAATAGTTTGGAATTATATAAACTTTAGCTTATAGGAGTTTTACTGGAAATAATGTCATTTACAAATTATGCTCTCAAAAAGATTTTTGAATTAATTCTAGATTCGTGAAATTGACTAGGGGGTGATGTTGGTTTATGAAGAGGGTTTGGATTTTGAGGTGAGGTAATTTTTTCTCAAACCTCCATTTTTGGATTATTAGGAAAATGAAATCTTATTTTCCGAATATCATTTTTTTTCTTTTTCAACTTATTTTCCTAATATCATTAACCCAATGTATATGTGTGGGAGTAATGAATTTTATCCTCTTACTCCGTAACATATAATATTTTTAATTTATTGGGTGCCTATATTTATAGAACGAAATCTTATTCTCATTGACATAGAATTTTTTAAGGATACAAATTTTATCATGTCAAGTAAGTCATGATAAGGGGAGAAAAGAAAACTAGATTTTTAACTTCTTAAAAATTTTGAGAGCAACCTTAATAAATTGTACGTTCCAATTTTTTAGAAAGCTAAAATAAACATAAATGAATTCTATAGTCATTATTTTCTAACATAATACACGTGCTCCTTTCAATGAAAAATTAGAAGTAGTGTCTAAAACGAGTTCGCTATTTTTAACAAAGCATAATGAATTTTTTAAAAGTTAACCTCAACTATTTAAATATTTCAATCAATATTTAACAAATGAATAGAAAACAAAGAATTAATAAAATTCACATATAAATAAACTCAAAACAGAATTTTTGGATAGCAAGAAAATTAAGAATGGTATATTTGATTTATTTGTTTCAAAACATTTTTTTGGATTTTTATAGTTTTTATCATCAAGTTTTTTTTTGTTTTTAATTTATTATCTTTTTTTGAATTTTTTTTTGTTTTACTCAATTTTTTTGAATTTTTTGATTTATTATCTTTTTTTGTTTTGTTGTTTTTAAATTTGTCATTATATATGTAAATATTTTTGTTGGATTTTTCATTTTAAATTTTTTTTGTTTTGTTTTGTTGTTACATATGTATATATATTTTTTTATTTTTGATTTTTGAAATGCAGAAAGTAGAAGTGCAGAAAATAAAGCATGAAAATACCCCCATACATAAGTTCAACATTATCCCCAATGTTGTAACGTAAGTATGCGGGATAAACAGGAAAGACAATATGTATAAAGAAAGTAAAGAGAGTGGGGGGGGGGGGGGTAGAAGCTTCCCTAAAAGAAGGTGGTGATGGCATAGTTTAGGAACTGATGTCGTGGCCCCTCTGCCACTACTGGATGATGACCCGGTTGCCGAGGCACAATGACACAAAGATCTTAGGTGCCGTGATGATGCTGAAGGCAAACCACGTTACAACCTCCGCCCGCGGCGTGACAAATCCGCCGTGAATAATTAATTATGTTATTTCATGCACTTTTATTTTATATTGATGAATATAAAATTATTCTATGTTTGGATGATAATTTTATATTCATAAATGTTATGTAATTTTTATTTTTGGACATTTCATAGTTTGTGGTGTGTACTTAACCATACGAATGGATGAGATTGCATCTCCATCATGGATGGTTAAGGGCTTGTTGTAACTCCTATGTTTTTGCAACTCCTAGGTGTTTGTAACTCCTATATAAGGTGACCTCTTTATGAGAATTAATAGAGAAGAAGATGAATTTGAATCCAAAGAAACTCCCTAGGAGAAATTCGGCCAAGGAGAGACTCCAAGTCGTCGTCCTTGTGGTGTGAAGCCACCCCATTGCTTCCTTCCTCCCCTCTTCGGTGAGATGCCGGCGTGGCTTCCTTCGGTGCGACTCCGAGGAAGAATGATTGCAGCCCCATTGGGTGTGACGCCGGTGGTTCCGTGGAGTGAGTGAATCTCTCACCTATCTTGTGTGATTGATGTTCTTGGTTGGTTAATCTCTTCATCTTTAGTGATTCTTGCTTTGAGTTTGTGGAGGCTTTTGCGAACCGTCTTTTCCGTGATTTTAAAATACATCGCTTGCAAAATCTGACCGGGCTTCGTTGTTATTAAATCTCTTGTATTCTGGATTGGGAAGATCTGTTGTGGGAGCGAGACTTGGCCTAGTATTGACTTGCTCTCCAAGATTGGAACACTTTGTGTCAACAAGGGAATTAAACTCAGTTGGAACTCGACCGTCATTTGAAGTTTGCCGCTGTTCCGAAATAAATTATTGCTGCATTTTAAACGGCTCAAGTTGGTACAATAGATGCTTGTGTAGGTGCGGTGAGTTGTGTGCTTGTTGGAGAGGTAGGTCTTAAGGACGTTGTATCGAGTCCGGCTGGAATATTCTATATTGATTTTATCATTCGGATTTGGGAGCCAACCCGACCCCCTTTTCGTTCGCTTTTGGTCGGAGCCCTCCTATCTTGCTTTTATGCTTTGTGACAATAGTTTCCGTTAGTGTAGTCGAGAATGTATCATGGCCTCCCCTACACCAGGAACCCTGCATTATTAAGAAAATAGCAAATAAAAAGTAAAGAAATAGCGAAAAAGATAAACATGGGGTGCCTCCCAGGAGCGCTTTGTTTATAGTCTTGTAGCATGACTATTTTAGCAGTTTATATATCGAGGAGGCTTATAGATTCGAAATTACCGCCCACAGGATCGCCTGCTATGTAATATTTTATGCGACGACCGTTCACTTTAAACGAGCCTCTTTCCGGGTGGGAGACGAGTATGGTCCCATATGGCCAAACCTCTTCAACTTTGAAGGGGCCGAAACAACGTGATTTTAGTTTATCGGGAAAAAGCCTAAGGCGTGAGTTATATAGAAGGACAAGATCGCCCGGAGAAAAAGGTTTTTGGGTCTTGATTTTTTGGTCATTATAAAATTTAGAATGCTCCTTATTGAACTTATTGCTCTCGTAAGTGTTTGCACGCCATTCATCGAGCTCGCTTAGTTGTAGTTTTCTATTTTGAGCGGCTAAGTTAGCATCGTGATTTAAGAGTTTTAAAGCCGAAAGAGCGCGATGTTCTAATTCTACGGGGAGATGACACGCCTTGCCGCAGACTAATCGATACGGCCTACAAATAATTGCGGTTTTATATGCGGTACAATAAGCCCACAACGCATCATCGAGTTTGATGGACCAATCTTTCCTATGAAGTGAAACAGTTGTCTCTAATATGCGCTTTATCTCTCGATTTACTACCTCTACTTGGCCACTAGTTTGCGGGTGGTAGGGGGTGGCAAGCTTGTGCGTGACGCCGTATTTAGTTAACGTCTTAGCCATCTGAGTGTTGCAGAAATGAGTCCCCCTATCACTAACAATTGCGTGAGGCGTGCCGAAGCGGGAAAATAATTTTTTAAGAAAAGTAACGACGACTCGCGCATCGTTGGTGGGGATAGCTTGCGCTTCCGCCCACCTCGATACGTAGGCGATCGCCACTAAAATATAATTATTTTTAAGAGACGGAGGTAGGGGCCAATGAAATCGATGCCCGGGTTCGATCCCCGACAACGGCGCCAAAAACATGATGCTCCCGCGAATAGACTCTTTTTAGGTGGTTGGTTCGATAAGTCGAACCCCGTGGGTTTTCTAAAAAGCGAGCTTTTAAGGAAAGGTGGCAAGTGCACCTATCGCATGTAGTACTCGATATTCGGGGGAATACCGAGGTCGTATTATTCTCGGGGTCTGGTTGATTATCCCTACTACTCCGAAAGCACTATTATTTTACCAAAATATTAAGTTGTTGGTTTTAACTAAAAAGGGAAGAAAATAGATTACGATTAAAGTCGTTGAAGAGATAACACTCGATATCGATTAAGATTAAAGTCTTTGAACTCAGCTCGACGATCGTTGATCGCAGATAGACAAACTCAGAGTCTCTACTTTGAGCTGAGCTCAACGAACTTGGAGCTTAGGTCGACGATCTTCCCTCTTCTCTCAAGTTCTTTGGTCGACAAAATTATATCTCAGGTCGACGAACTTGGAGCTCAGCCTTGACAAACAATTTTACAAAATAATATTCTCTGAACTCAGCTCAACGAAGGCGATTTCTCAGCTCCACGAACTTGGAGTTTAGGTCGAAGAAATCGGTTCTTATTTTGACGATTTCTCTCAGTATCAGTTTAGCGTTTTCTCACTTTGATTTTAGTTTGAATTATTCCAAAGCAGTAATTCTTTGATAATTAATGCTTATATTCTCAAGAATATAGCCGTTGCTTAGTAACATTAATTATGGATTTCATAGAGTAATTACTTGACTTATTTACTGAGACAGTTGAGGAAACACATTTAAAACAGATTCCAGCCATTCAAGCCCCAGTATTTCAGCATTAATTCAGGAATTTAAAATTCAAATGGCAAAAATCCTTCAGAATATAAAAGAGAAAATCAACTCTTAAGAAGGATAATAGGGGATTGATAAGAGATCTTTTACTCAACAACTAATACAAGTTTTACAGATAAACAGATTGCCATTTATAGGAAATTGTGAAGAACATAAACACCCAGATCTTTAGTCTTCCTCAGTTTCAGCTTCAGACTTCAAAAGTACAACACATCAACATCAGTCCAAGAAGTTTCTGAAGATCTTCACCAAGGCCTACACCCTGTGCAAAGCTCTCATCTTCCTGAACCATTTTACATCTCAGGGGGAGCTTTGACAACATCATCCACTAAAGTCTTTTCAGTCATTTGAGAAAGAGAAGACAACATAACTTTACATTTTCAACTGTGTACAGGGTTATAAATCCCTTCAAAATTTAACCCCTTTGGTCGTTAAGTCCCCTGATCAAAAGACTTAGTTTGGTTTTTGGGAAACCTGATCAAAAGCTCAAAAGGGTTGTGAGATCTCCCTTGAAAAAATAGATCAAATGGTGACAGGGCACCTGAGCAAAATCTGTGGTGGCAGGACACCTGATCAAAAACTTGTTAGTGGATTCCTACCAGGGTTGTAGAAGAGTGGATGTACCCAAGTTTAGGGGAACCACGATAAATTTCTTGTGTCGTCTGGATTGCTTTATTGTTTATTTATGTGTGCTGTGATTATTTTGTTTTTTTCTCTCTTTATACATATACTTATCACCTATTTTAATCCGCTATAAAAATAAATTAAAGTTTTAAAATACTCTATTCATCCCCCCCCCCTCTAGAGTTAAGCAGATTTATCCCTCATTTCAATTGGTATCATAGGGTAAGGTTGTTTGGTTTCCCAAGCTAACACCTGAACCAAAAGATTTTTGATAGATCTTATTATCTCTAGTGTCTTTTTTATATCATGGCAGAGAATAAAGAATATTAAAGCACCACACCTCTAGTCTGAATTCTGAATTAGTTTGCAATCGAGAAGGCAAGAATTAGATTATATATGAACTCTATTGATGAAGATATCTACAATTCTATTTTGACAGGTCCCCTTACTCCTTCTACAATAACTTCAACAAGTACCTCAGCAGTTCCACCACCTGAGCGGACAGATGCTCAGAAGAAATTGAAGATGATTGATACTAAAGCCATGAACATCCTAGAACAGACTATGTCTAATGATATCTTTCAAAAGGTTGTTGAATGCAGATCAACAAAGGACATTTGGAATTCTCTCAACCAAATGGTTGTAGGATCAGCTGATGAGGGAAAGTACAGAAGATCTCATCTCATCCCTCAATATGAAAATTTCAAGAAAGATTAATCTGAGTTAGTGGTTGACATGTACAACAGACTCATCCTAATCATCAATGAGCTAAAGAATCTGGACAAGAATATCTCACTAACTGAGATAAATGACAAAATTCTAATGTGCTTCCGTAGCTTATGGGATTCTAGGATTTGGCCAATCAAGGAGGCCAGAAGCCTAAATAAAATATCTACTGAGGCTCTTCTAGGAAAGCTCAAATCTTATGAGCAGGTTATAAAGACCAGAGAAGCAACTGAGCAGAAAACCTCTTGATCAAGAAGAAAGGAGCAGAATATTGCTTTTAAGGCATCTAAAGAACCAGAAGGTCCTCCAGCAAATGAAGAACTCCTAAGCTTACTGGCCAAAACATTCTATAATATGGACAGAAAAGATTTCAGAAGGAAGTCATCCAGACAAGATGACAAACCAAGATTTGACAAAACTCCTACTAAGGTGATTGTCTGCTTTGGTTGCAGAAAACCTGGACACATTCTTCCACAGTGTCCAGAGAATTAGAGGAAGGAGAAAAGAAGAGACAAGGACTCCAGAAAGAAGTACAGCAAGCCCTCCTCAAGTAAGCACAAAAGGAAGGAGAAAGGTTTTGTAGCAGAAACCTGGAGTGAAACAGAAGAAGAATTTTCATCTTCCAGCTCCAGTGAAGATGAAGAAGAGGCTAAAGCAAACGAAGCTTGCTTGATGGCTGTCAATGCATCAAGCAATCCATCAGAATCTGAAGAATCAGAAGAAGAAGGTTCTTAGGCTGAAGAGGATTAGGTAATATCATCCTTTGATTTTAATTCAGAACATGTCAAAACTGAATTTAAATAATTATGCAATGATCTTATCAAATCTGAGAAGGAAATCAAACATCTAAGAGATAAGCTAATTGAATAGGAATATCTGTTATCTGAAAATATTGAACTAAAAGACAAACTAGTTATAGCTTCTGAACAGATTAATTCTATAAAAATTAAACTGATTGAGGCTAAGCAATTTGAAGAATCCCTAAATGGGAGAAGCATCAAATTGATGGACATCACAAGCACTGTAAATGCCAGGCTTATTGGAGAGCTGGGCTTGGGAGCTTCATCAAGCTAACCTCATTTAATTTAGAAAAACATACTCTCAACCCCCATTAAATTCATATCTGAAAAGGGTAAAGAAAAGATAGATGAGAATAATAAACCAACTGAATTAAAACAGAAACCCAAGAAAAAGAGAAAGAATAAGAAAACCTTAAGCATAAAGATGTTCAACAAATTTTGTCGAACTCAGATCGACGAAATGTCTACAGTTCGTTGAACTCAAGTTGACGAACTCTTAACGCGGACTTTTATTATAGTTATTCTTCGAACAGAGATCGATGAAACCAATACGGTTCGTCGTGCCGAGATCGACGATATTGGGGCACAGGGAATGAATATTTCCATTCTCTGAGCAGAGTTCGACGAACTCAACCCTATTCGTCGAACTCAGTTCGACGAACTTATCAGAATTCGTCGACCCCAATTCAAATTAACAGAAACTTTATTGCCCCAGATCATTTAATCAATCAAAAGAATTTGTTAACCAATTTACTCAATGGATAATTCCACCCAGGAAATTTCACCCCCAAGTATATAAAAACTAACCTGAATGTTCCTACATTTCTAGCTTTAAATTTGTAAAGAACCAAGGACCCAAGGTTACTTAGGTCAAGAACACCTAATTTTTATTTTTCAGGTGAAAGGTTATCCTACCACAGAGGAATAGTGGTACATGGATAATGGATGCTCAAAGCACATGACAGACAGCAAGGACAATTTAACATACTACAAGTCCAAGCTTGGTCCAAAGGTGCTATTTGGTGACTCCAACTTTGGCCAAACTGAAGGATATGGGATTGCCAAGATTAGAGCTATCACTTTCAAGAAAGCTGGCTATGTGAGTGGTTTAAAACATAACCTTATATCCATAAGCCAGTTATGTCATGAAGGTTATCAGGTAACCTTTAACCATTCTTCTTGCATTCTATCTTCTGTAGATAATAAAACCGTCTTAACTTGTCTTAAGCATGGAAACATCTATGTAGTAAACTTCAAATCTGCTAGGTCAGAATTTAATTCTTTAATGAAATCAGTAATAATAATGAACTATGACATAAAAGATTAGGACATGTTAATCTTAAAAATATTGCTAATCTCTCTATGGACAACCTTGTTAGAGGATTGTGTTCTTACCCCTACAAGAAGGAAAGCCTTTGCAGGGCTTGTCAATTAGGCAAGCAAACCAAAATTAGCTTTAAATCTATTAATAAGAGTGATTCACCCAGGATTCTGTACTTGCTACATATGGATATATTTGGACCCATTGTTGTACAGAGCTTGGGAGGGAAATGTTATACCTTAGTTATTGTAGATGACTTCTCTATATTCACTTGGGTATTCTTCTTGAGAAACAAGTCAGTTAACTTTAAAGTTCTTACATACTTTCTTAACAACATAAAGATTGAGTACTCTACTCCAGTTGCATTGATCAGAACTGATCATGGTACTGATTTTGAATCTCTTCCTATGCAAGAATACTGTGAGATTGAAGGTATCAGGCATTGCTTCTCTGCTCCTAGAACTCCTCAACAAAATGGGGTACATTTCTTGCAGTTATTTTCTTTCCCCTATCCTTTTGGGCAGAGGCTATAAGCACAGCAAATAATGTCCCGAATAGAAGTTTAATATATAAACTTAAGGGCAGGACTCCCTATGAACTACTCAAAGGGAAGCAACCTAAAATAGATTACTTCAGAATTTTTGGCTGTAGATGTTTTATTCATAATAATAACAAGAAACATCTTAGAAAGTTTGAATCCAAAGCTGAAGTGGGAATTTTTCTTGGATATTCCTAAGTCAAAAAAGTCCTATAGGGTTTTTAATAAATTAACCTTCAAATGGAAGAATCTGTACATATAACCTTTGATGAAGCTAACACGTATTACAAGGAGAAGGATTCTTCTACCAGAGATTTATTGCAGGTACCCCAACTATGTGAGAAATTGGATGATTTAAACCTCACCCATGAGGATACATCTCATTCCTCTCCACATATTGAAGAAGACAGTGGAGAAGATTTAAATGAGATGATTGTTGAACCTCCAACATCAAACATAATTCCACAAGAGGAATTAATTCCTAATACTGTTGCAGAACCAACTCCTCCTACTGATCTTGTCACACTTAGAGATCACCCTATATCTCAAGTGATTGGAGACATATTAGTTGGTGTGCAAACAAGGCACCAACTCAACCAAGACTTGATGTATGCTTGCTTCATATCTTAACTTGAGCCCCAATGCATAAAAGATACAGAGCAAGATCCACACTGGATTATTACAATGCAAGAGAAGCTTAATCAATTTGAGAGATGTAGAGTTTGGGATTTAGTTCCAAGACCCAAAGACTACCCAGTCATTGGAACTAAATGGGTTTTTAGAAATAAATTGGATGCACAAGGAGCTATTATCAGAAACAAAGTAAGGCTGGTAGCACAAAGATATAGACAGGAAGAAGGAATTGACATTGATCAGACCTTTGCACCTATTGCAAGAGTAGAAGCTGTCAAGATATTTTTTGCTTATGCAGCCTATAAGAAGTTCAAGGTCTACCAGATGGATGTTAAGAGTGACTCCTTAAATGGCGAACTCAAAGAGGAAGTATATATGGTATAACCACCAGGTTTTATCTCTCTAACTCATCCCTCTTATGTTTTTGAATTGCCTAAAGCTCTTTATGGTTTAAAGCAAGCTCCAAGATCTTATTTTGAGATCCTAACTAGCTTTCTTTTAGAGCATAATTTCACTAGGGGCATTGTAGATAGAACCTTGTTCATTAGGCATCATAAAGATAAAATATTGTTAGTAGAAATATATATAGATGATATTATTTTTGGCTCTTCTGATTCCAAACTATGCAAAAGGTCTTCTGACCTAATGTATTCCAATTTTGAAATGAGTAGCATGGGTGAGCTTTCTTACTTCTATGGTCTCCAAGTGAAGCAATCCTCTGATGGCATTATCATATCCCAAGCAAAATATGCTAAGGATCTTATTAAGTGATTTGGGATGTCTGATGCCTCTGCTATGAAAACACCCATGGCTTCCAATGCTGTGATTGATTCTAATGAATAGGGCAAGCCAGTTGATCAGAAAACATATAGGGCTATTGTTGGATCCTTGTTGTATCTCACAGATAGTAGGCCAGATATTATTTTTGCTACATGTCTTTGTGCTAGGTTATAGGTGAACCCTAAACAATCTCACCTTATTTTACTTAAAATAATTTTGAGATATATAAAAGGTTGTCCTAATCTAGGACTTTGTTATCCAATAGAGTCAGAATTTGACTAAACTCGATTTTTCAGATTCTGACAATGCTGGATGCAGAGTGGACAGAAAAAGCATAGAAGGAATATGACATTTCCTTGGAGATAGGCTTGTGTCTTTGTTTTTTAAGAAGCAGACATCTATGTCAACTTCAACTGCTGAAGTTGAATACATTGCAACTGGTAGTTGTTATTCATAAATATTGTGGATTCAAAACCAACTTCTGGATTATGGTCTCAACTTAAATAATTCAACTATACTTTGTGACAATACTAGTGCAATTTCTATTGCACAAAATCCAGTACTGCATAGTAGGACTAAGCATATAGAGATTAGACATCATTTCATTAGAGATTATGTGGACAAAAAGAAAGTCAATCTTTCTTTATCTCTACGGATTTGCAAAGAGCAGACATCTTCACTAAACCCTTAGATGAGAAGAAAACATCTGTTCTTTCTGAATCAGCTAGGTATGATTAATGGAAAAGTTAAACTTAATTTCTGTCCAAGGTTGAAGAATTGATCACATTTCGTTGAATGGAGATTGACGATCTGAGAACTGTTCTTGAGATATTTCGTCGACCTGAGATCGACGAACGCGTGTGAGGTTATTTTTGTCAAGCGGAGATCGACGATCTTGCTTCAGAAAAATTTTCGTCGACCTGAGAATGACGAAAGGTTTTCCCCTCTTCTAACTGAGATCGATGATATCATTTCTTCATGAAATTTTTTCGTCGACCTGAGAACGGAGATTTTTTTTTATTTTTCGCAGGACAGAGCACACCGCTTCATATTCTGAAAACATTATAATTAGGTTTTTGTCGTGCTCTATCCCGCGCTTTCTGTTCTCTTGCACTTGATCTCTCTCTTATTTTTGCAGGAAAACTAATGGCGATTCCGACGCTCTCCCTCTACATCATGAAGTATGACACCGGCTTCGACATCGACTTTGATTCTTTCAACCATACAGATCAAATTTTCATCGACATTCTACAACTGTTTGAAGAACATCAACTAAAGAAATTCATGACCACAAGGATCAAGTTGCCAACAACAGAAATAAGAGAATGGGTTTATACTTCAACCTCTCTAGATGCAGAAACGATGACTGGCACCATCGGCAGCAATCAGGTTACCCCAACTCCTGAAATTTTAACTGAAATTTTTGGATTGGCAAATGGAGAAGAAGATATTGAAATAGATGATTCTGAATATGATCAAATGCTGATTAGAATGGGTCACTCTGAAGGAAACCCTAATAAGTTACTAAAAAAGAATTTATCTGTTCAGTATAAATTTCTGCCAGATATTATTGGAAAGGTTTTGCTTGGCAAACAAACATCCCATGATTATATAACCAGGCACCAGTTCTTGGTGATGTGCGCTCTGGTAAATAAGAAAGTAGTAAACTGGGGAAAATTACTATTTGAGTTGATTAAGAAGGAAAATTCTAAGAAAGAGGTGTCTTTTGGGAGGAGTTTAGGAAGTTTTCTCTAGGAAAAGGCACCTGAATTATTGATCTCCCAGACAATATTCATAAATGCCTCCAAGAGGATAACCTCTGCCCAATTTGGCAGATGGGAGAGGTATATCCCTAAACCTTACAGGGCTTCTTCCTCCAGGACTTCTGAGTACACCAGAGCTGTAATAGCCTCTCCACCATCTCTAGAAGAAGTTCCTCCATCAACCAGAATTCCTTCACCTCCTCAACAATAACTATCATCTTCACGTCTTCCACCACATTCACCTCCACATTCTCCAATCATCAACAATGACGACATTCCATCTACACCACCTCAATCTCCACTTCAAACGCATGTATCTGATATTCCATCCACATCCTTACATCCCACTTTCAATCTATTATCTCCTCCTGCACCTGCTGTACACCATTCACAAGTTCCATCTCCTGTTCAGGAAAGCAACTCAACACCCACTACCACAATTCCTATCCCCACTACTATAATTCCGTCCAACCCTCCTTCCACATTCCCTAAATACACACATACAGATTTCTCCCATGCCTTCTCTGTGTGTTCCAACTGTGGACATCACACCCCTTACACCACCTATGCTCCCGAACCTCTATACTTAAATTTCTCTAACATTGCCCATGATCTTATAGCCTTCATTTCTCCAACTCTAGAGAAATAAATAGCAAATGTTATTGCTCCTCTTTCTGCCCTCATCGCCTCTCTATCTACCAAAATTATTGCTCTCTCCTCTGTTCCTTCTTCTTGGGGACTGCCTTCGGGACCCTCTGAAACAACCTAGGGGGAGATGTTCCATGAAGAAGTTCCAGTTCCTCCTCTAGCTCTAGTATTAAAAGCAGCAATAGGAGATTTTGAAATGATTGCACATTCCCCAGAGGCAGCCATTCAAACAGACATAATAGATATAATTGATTCAGATACTAACATGGCTGATACAGTTGCTAAAATAACCACTGTTGCTGATTTTATTATAAATCCCACAGTTGATTTAGATTCTTTACTCAATTATTTTAATTCAGTGTACAAATATACTTTACCAAGTTTTGATACTCAGTACTCTAAGGCTATTATATGTTATACTGCTCCAATAAGTCCTGCGTTTGTAGATCAACTAAAGCCAAGTTTTGCAGCTCCTGTGATTACAGAAAGTTTAGTTGTTGAAGATATTAGTGATCCAGCTCCTGAGCATAAGGCCTTCTCTCCACCAACTTTTGGCTGGTGTGAATCTCCAATGCCCAATCTGGATGATATTATGTTTGCTGACATGGAAGTAGAAGAAAGTATTCAGACTGCTACAGAAAATTCTGCAGTGCCAACAAGTCATGCACAGCCACAGATTTCTAGAATCTCAGCTGATTTGCTAAAGCAGTTGGATGCTCTTTATGACAATCCAACAAATTCTTCTGATGTGATGATAATGAGTCAGATGACTCTAAAAATAAAAGTTCAAAGAAAATAAAGGCAAAGAAGATGGCTGCTCCTGCCAAGGCTGTTCTAAAGCCTAATCCTTCTGCTGATGTTCCATATTATATCATGCATAATATAAATCTCACTCCAGACACCCCAAACTGGATGAGATATTCTAAGAACGATCTAAAAGCCAAGAAGAAGAGCAGGAGATACTCTCCACCTCCTAAATTCAGGAGAGGTCCTCCTCCTCATCCTCCTGCAGTAGGATCTTCTGGAAGTGTTGGTCAAGTTCAGAAATTTACATCTTCTCATCAACTAAGACTTCCTACAGCAGACAGTAGTATAGTTCCACTAGCAGCAGGCAACAATAATATCAAAAGCACAGCAGACAACAGAAAACTTCTGAAGATGCTCAACCAGATAAAGAAAGTCCTGAAAGGTCTCTTTCTCCAGTTTGTGATCCAGAAATGGACCCCAACTCCAGAATTGCAAGATTTCAAGAATTAATAACTCTTTCTCAAATCAGAAAAGCAAAGGAAGAAGGATAAGACACCTCACAGTATACTATTATGTCCTCCTACACAAAGAAAGAGCTTGACAAATATCAGGTACATATTTTTTTTAATGTTGATGCCTATATGTCATTAAATCCTGAATTAGTAGTACCAAGAGCTGCCTCTGTGACAATCCTTTGAGCAAGTGATATGAAAATGACAAAACAGCAAGCTGCAGATCCCAAAAGAGAAATCATCTTCACCCGACCAGCTTCAGATGAACAGAAGGAAGATTCTAAGAATGCCTGAAAAATTTTCTTTCTATATTTTTGATTTGAACTGTTATTTGTTATTCATACTTCAGAAGGCACTGTTGTTAATATCTGCTGAATATTTTAAATTCTGCCAGATATCTTTTTGCTTTGTGATTTTTCTTTTCTGTAGTTCATAGTGACCTCACCCAAATAGGGGGAGATTATTGGATCCCTACTTTTGATTTAGGCTAGGTTCACTATTAGGTTATTGACCCTCCATGTATAGCCTAGGGTCAAATTATTAGTTCTAAGGTCTAGGTCAGTTTGAGTAGGTTGGACAACTTTGATCCAGTGCTCAAAAGAAATCAGAGATATAGACATAGAAGAGTAGTAGTCTTTAAGAGTTTAGAGAATCAGTTCAAAATTCTTCGAACTCAGCTCGACGATTCTCGATCACAGATCGACAAACTCAGAGTCTCTACTCTGAGCTGAGCTCAACGAACTTGGAGCCCAGGTCGACTATCTTCCCTCTTCTCTCAAGTTCTCTGGTCGACGAAATTCTATCTCAGGTCGACGAACTTGGAGCTCAGCCTTGACAGACTATTTTCCAGATCAACTTTCTCTGAGCTCAGCTCGAAGAAGGCGATTTCTCAGCTCGATGAACTTGGAGTTCAGGACGACGAAATCTAATCAGAGTTCGATGATTTCTCTCAGTATCATTTTGGCGTTTTCTCACTTTGATTTCAGTTTGGATTAATCTAATGCAGTAATTCTCTAATAATTAATGCTTATATTTTCAAGAATATAGTCGTTGCTTGGCAGCATTAATTATGTATTTCACATACTAATTACTTGACTTATTTACTGAAACAGTCGAGGAAACACATTTAAGACAGATTCCAGCCATTCAAGTCCCAGGATTTCAGCATTAATTCAGAAATTCAAAATTCAAATGGCAGAAATCCTTCAGAATATAAAAGAGAAAATTCTTCTCTTAAGAAGGATAATAGGGGAGTGACAAGAGATCTTTTACTCAACAACTGATACAAGTTTTACAGAGAAACAGATTGCCATCTACAGGAAATTGAAGAAGAACATCAACACCCAGATCTTTAGTCTTCTTCAGTTTCTACTTCAGACTACAAAAGGACAACACATCAACATCAGTCCAAGGAGTTTCTAAAGATCTTAATCAAGGCCTAAACCCTGTGCAAAGCTCTCATCTTCCTGAACCGTTTTACATCTCAGGGGGAGCTTTGCCAACATCATCCACTAAAGTCTTCTCAGTTGTTTGAGAAAGATAAGACACCATCACTTTTCATTTTCAACTTTGTATAGGATTATAACTGCCTTCAAAATTTAACCACTTTGGTTGTTAAGTCCACTGATTAAAAGACTTAGTTTGGTTTTTGGGCACCCGATCAAAAGCTCAAAAGTGTTGCGAGATCTCCCTTGAAAAAAAAGATCTTGTGGTGACAGGGCACCTGAGCAAAAACCTGTGATGGCAGGGCACCTGATCAAAAACTTGTTAGTAGATTCCTACCAGGGTGGCAAAAGAGGAGATGTACCCAAGTTTAGGGGAACCACTATAAATTTCTTATGTCGTCTGGATTGCTCTATTGTTTATCTCTATGTGCTGTGATTGTTTTGTTTTTATTCTCTTTTTATACATATACTTATCACATATTTTAATCCGCTGTAAAAATTAATTAAAGTTTTTAAATACTCTATTCACCCCCCTCTAGAGTTAAGCAGATCTATCCCTCACTTTCAAAGAAGATGAATAAATAGGTTCCAGTGCTAGAGGAAGGTACAGATAGCAGTTCATCTGAACAAGTAAAGGAAGAGCCTCATGATCCTAACCTTATTGGGTCTACTGATGATGCCAAGTAAGAAATGAGTGCCCAAGTCTCAATATCTTCTAAACCAGCTGTAAGGACTCAGTTGAGCAGGTCTCAATCTAAAGAAGCTCTAACAACTGATGTGGACATTCATTCAACTAAGATAACTGAACAGGTTGATAAGGACATAGTCAATAAAATATGCTCTACAATGGAGGGTGAGACATCCAAGTCACATGACCCTGCTATAGATGGCTCTGCTCCTCCAGTCCAAGAGCTATAAGACAGATACAACCCTCATAGTGGGGGGGGGAGAAACTGTTGGAGCAAGTTATGAAAGATGCATTTGTGGAGGGGGAGAATCTCTAGATTATGGATGGGGAGAAATTCCAGATCCCTCTACATACAAATCTACAAACCGAGAATGTGGATATGGATGATGCTATAGATCTGAATATCCTTGTGGACAGTACAACAATTGAGGGGGAGATTCATACTGAACTCTCAGCTCAAGGGCAAGTGTCTAACATAGACTTTTTTGTGTCAGAAAAAAAGAACAATGTTGCTGATGTACATGAGACGGCTCACTCAACTGAGTACAGGATGGTCGATTCTGATATTAGAGCAGAAGTCTGGCCAGTGCAAGAAATGAAGGCACTTCCACAAGGAATGATGAGATATCTCCACTCTTCCTGGCTAAGGTAAAAGGATTATTGGATGATCAGAGGAGGATTCTTGAGAACTTTGTTGATGATACTATAAAGATCCTCAAAAATGATCTAACAACAGAGATCAAATCTATAAGATTTGAAGTAAATCTACAGAATGGCCAGACTCTGAAATTCTTCATAAGAGCAGCCCCTGCAGGTGACTATACTCTAGACAAGTTGGATGAGTTAGGCAACATTGAAAATACAATAATAGAAAATCAAAACATTACTGCAGGAAATATGCTTGCTATTCATAATACATACATTCTACTATTTGAACATCACAGGATTGCCATTATCATAAAGATGGATACTTGCACAATACTTCTGGATGACTACATGCTGCAAGTCAAAAACCAGGTTACTACAAGAGTCAATTATCTAGACTTTGAAAGAAATAAGTCTAGCACCTCCAAAACAAAGTAGATTTGTGAAGAAGTCAAAAAGGGGGAGAAGGAGATAATAAGAACAAACACTGAAAATGCAGTCTAGGTAACCAATGTTATAAGAGGATCATTTCATATAGATCAAGTTTCTTATGATACCATACCCAACTTCCCTATTAAAGTTCAAGAGGCACTAAATCAGGGGAAGATGGCTCAGCAAGATGATAAGCATCAGTATGATAGCCAGTACCAGTTTGATCAGGGTGGCGAACAAACAGATGCTCAGTATACTAGAGAAGGTGAACAGTGGGGTGAACCATCTGTAGCTGTTGATATTCCTTCAATCATCCCCACTGCTGACCAGATTCTGAGAGCCAAGGGTAAGTCTACTGCTAAAGAATGAAGAAGAGGTTAGATTGAGCAAGAAAATATATATAGAGAGCAGATGGAGGCCAAGCCTGACTTTGAACAATGGAGTCAATAATCCAGGACTATCATTTTGTCATCCTAGGAATAAATCAAGTCAATGAAAACTGAAAGAGGAAAACTCTACAGCTCCATAGAATGGGCCAAGATGGAAAAATCTGAAAAAGACAAAAGGATGTTTAGAAGGGAAAAGAGGGCCGGCTCATTGCTTCCTAATGCAGCGGAGCCAACAAAAAATATTCCAAAGCATTACTGTTATTTCCAAAGGCAGAAAGACAAGAAGTCTGAAGCTAAAGCTGAGAAGACTGCCAAGAAGCCCAGGGGAAGTGACAGAGTTATAAGGGAACCTGAAACATAAAAGAGTTTCTGTTTATCTTAAGGGCTAAAGGAAATGTAGTTTTGTTTTATGCACAATTCAAAATAATTAATCGTTTTGTTTAATTGAATGAGTGTTCGCTATTTCAGTGTTATGCTATGTTGTATGTGTTATATTTATGCAACATATGTGTGTTGGTGTATATCATTATTCTATGTTTTGACTTATTCAAATTGGGGGAGATTGTTGGGTCAATTAATCCCAATGTTCCAGATTTGAAGAAGGACTACATGACAATGGTATACATATGTGTGTAATCTAACAATTGTTAGAAGTTATATATGTGCAGGATACTCTATGTATACTGATTAGATAGGTTGTCTAAGTGACAGTGATGGGTGGATACAAAGAAGTTAGTTGCAATGATAGAAAATTGTCTAGGTCCACAGGGGTTGAGTGAAGCTAGTCACTCAGCGCCAGATGCAAAGATGCGTTGAGTAAAGCATGGATAATCAAAGCCTAACTATTAGTAAGGCAGATATTTGGTTAAGTCCATAAGCTTCGAGGTAGGATAGCTCACTCGACGCCAGAAGACAGAAGCGTCGACTAAACAATGAGTTGTGAAAACCTCAATACATGTAGACAAAAAATCTGTCTAACTCTAGATGCGTTGAGTTAAGGAAGTTCACTCAATGCTAACTGAACACAGAATTGTACTAAATACAGATGCGTTGAGTGAAGGCAGTTCACTCAATGGCTCAGCTAAATTACTACAAAAGGAAAAATGCATTGAGTGAAGAAGCATCATTCAATGCCTACATATAGAAGAAATCAGTTAAGACCAAATGCATTGAGTTATGAAGGTTAACTCAATGCCAAAGCTGTTATACTATGAAAGTCTACATTCATCGAGTGATGGTTGATCACTCAACGCCTAGAGCTACTGATTGGCCCGCGAATAAACTCTTACTATGGTTGGTTCGGTGAGTCGATCGCCGCGGGCTTGCTAGACGAGTCAAGTGCACCTATCGCAAGTAGTACTCGATATTTGGGAGAATACTGAGGTCGTATTATTCCCGGGAACGGGTTGATTACCCCTACTCCTCCGAAAACACTATTATTTTACCGAAATAGAAGTTGGGGTTTTAAGTAAAATAAGAACGAAAATAGATTTTAGAAAATAGTCGATGAAGAGATAATTCCCGGTATCGAATTACGTTAGGATTAAAAATAGATTTTAATAACTAGATATCTAAAGTTTCAATTTAATTAAAGCGGAAACTTGGCCGTGGAGGTTCAAAATAATGAGCTCACCTATCTCTAGGAATATCGCTCACTTAGACATTAAGGCTATTCGACTGGGCACTCATCCGACGAAGGATTCCCCTTAATGCCCGCAGTACGCTAAGAACCCCGCTATTGGGTGGGGAACCCAATCCGGTAGAGTTAGCGCACCTCCTCTCAAGGGTTAGTGCGGAACTCTATCTACCCAGGGGTGATCTGTCCATACACACGGCCTCTCGGCTAGCTAGCGTATGGATAACGAAAATAGAGCCCACACATCGATATGTGGGTCTACGCGTCGTTAACCCGGGGTAAACCTTAAGTTTTTTTAATTAAATCGAAAAATTAGACATTTGGTTATTTAAAACATTTTAGATCCCAAAGCTCTTCAATACCGAGGGCTAAAAACAATTAGCCACTCATCGGAATGGGGATAGCTTATATGTTTGGTTGTGCGAGCGTCCTAAACTATTTGCTGAAAGGTTATAAAGAAAATAAGAATAAAAGTAAAATATCCTAACATTAGAAAAGTTATGACAAATAAACACACCCGCACTCATTCAAACATATAACGAGAGATAGAAATAAAACTAAGTTATACATAAGAGAAAATTTGCATAATTGAAATTTGCAGGTCCCACTCAAACGAGTGGGGGAGGGAAATAAAAGCTGAAAATTGCATAATTGAAATTGCAAGTCCCACTCAAACGAGTCGGGCGGAAAATAAAAGCTGAAAATTGCAAGTCCTACTCAAATGAGTAGTACTGAAATGAAAGCGGGTCCTACTCAAACGAGTAGGAGAAAATAAATGCGATTATAGGGCTTTCTTAAATATTTACATCAAAATAAAATTCGACCATTTAACTTCTAGCGAGTAGGCGGAAAATCAAATCCAGCCATTTAACTCAAGTGAGTAGGCGGAAAAATAAAGAATGAAAATTACAAGTCCTACTCAAATGAGTAGGACTGAAAATACAGTTCAGCCATTTAACTCAAGTGAGTAGACGGAAAAATAAAAATTACAAACACTTGCTTGAATAAAATCCAGCCAATTAACTCAAATGAGTAGGCGGAAAAATAAAAACAACACACATACTCTACTTGAATAAAATCGAGCCAATTAACTCAAATGAGTAGGCGGAAAAGTAAAAAACAACACACGCACTCTACTTGAATAAACACACACACACACTTGCATAATTTTAACTTAGGAGCTGAAAAATATATCATACACGCACACACTCGTGCTAAAATAATTGAGAAAAACAGAGTTATAGAAAAATTAAAATGACTGCATTTCTACCGCTGGAATGCAGTAGAAATGCATAAAAAAGCAAAATAAAAATTGTTTGAGCAAAAAGTATTCATATTAAAGTGAGAAAGGCAAGCGCCTGAAAAATTAAAACGTTTACATTTTTACCATTAGATTTTGATAGAAATGCTTAAAAAGTGAAAATAAAAATTGTTCGAGCGAAAATATTTTTTTGTAATTACTTAAAATGAAAGTTGATGAAAAAGAAAAATAACAATTTATACATTCCTATAGCCTTGTAAAATGGTTTAAAAAGTGGGAGTAAGCTTAAAAAGAAGCATCGGTTTTATAAGTAAAACAAAGTAAAAGCTAAGTTGAGAGGGATGAAAACCACCTTTTTAACGTTTTACAAGTTCATAAGAACGAATTTTAAAGTATGAAAATACTAAGTCTAACCAATTTTTAAGAGTTTGAGAATGAAATCAGCCATAATAACGGCTATAAAGTTTGTTATAATGAAAGGAAAACAAGAACATTTTCGTTTTAAAACATAATTTTTGCGATTTTAAGCTCACACACACACACACACACACACGCATTATGAAAATGAAAATGAAAGTATATAAGATTGATGCAAAGGAGGCCTTTAGAGAAAATTCATAGTATATAAGGATGAGAAAACATCTATTTTATTAACAAAAGAGCTTGATTACAGGAGCTTAAATAAACTAACATCAAAAGGGGGGGGGGGAGAATCCTTACATAGCACTAAAGCAGCTCCAACGACAGCCCTTATACATCAAAATGGTTCGGATTTTTTGAACCCTAAACTCATACAGCAGCTGCCCTTAAATAGGCAAAAATTTCCAAGTACACGCCCTTCGACGCGGGCATGTCTGGGGGCGTCTCGGCACTATTTTACAGCGAAAATCGGCGACCTGATGGATTTGACGGCGATTTGACTTTGCAGCCTAAAACGCGGTGGTCACGCCCCAGGTCACGGGCGTGACGGTGGGCGTGTCGTTCGGCGCTTAAAGGCATTGTTGACTTCGGGATTCGCCGGCGGCAGTTTGTCGGGCGAGGTGGAGCAGTCACGCCCCAGGTCACGAGCGTGACGGTGGGCGTGTCGGGGGGCGTGTCGGGCGGACACGGGCATGGCGCTTATTGGACACAGGCGTGTTCCTCTAAGGTCGACGAATATCGAGTTAAAATCGTCGAGCGGGATAGACACGGTCTTGGTCACGCCCCGTGTCGGATGGACACGGGCGTGTGGTCGGGCGTGCCAGGCTTTTCTTTTCAAAATTGGCTGCTTCACGGGATTTTGAGCTGTCACGCCCTGGTCACGGGTGTGACCAATATGTCACGGGCGTGACATGGTATTTTTTTGCAGATTTTGATTTTTTCCAGAAAAAATAAATAAAACTAGTATAATATTTACAAAAAATAGGACCATTTTATTGAATAAAAACAAGTAGAAATGACAAAAATAATATGAAAACGACTTAAATAATGTACAAAAAAAAGGTATATTTACAATTCATCAAATACCTCATACTTAAGCTTTGATATTCCAGAGCAAAAGTTTGATGTGAACTTATAAGGAATAGAAAAAACTCTAAGTTTAGCTACATCTTAATCAATTATAAGAGAGATCTAAATAAATAAACGGGGTGTAAGTGTTAAGACCTAAATTTATGAAATGATTTAAATAGCGCAAAAGTTTTGGCCAAAAGACTTCTTGATATAATCAAATAGAAAGCAATAATTGTAATGGTTAGATTAACAAGAATAGTTTGGAATTATATGAACTTTTAGCCTATAGGAGTTTTACTGGAAATAATGCAATTTACAAATTATGCTCTCAAAAAGATTTTTGAATTAAATCTAGAATCGTGAAATTGGATAAGGGGGTTGATGTTGGTTTATGAAGAGGGTTTTGATTTTGAGGCGAGGTATTTTTTTCTCGAACCTCCATTTTTTTTCTTTTTGGATTATTAGAAAAATGAAATCTTATTTTCCTAATATCATTTTTCTAACTTCATAATAAATTTTAACCCAATATATATGTGTAGGAGTAATGAATTTTATCCTCTTACTCCATAACATATAATCTTTTTAATCTATTGGGTGCCTATGTTTACGGAATGAAATCTTATTCCCATTGACATAGGATCTTTTAAGGATAACAATTTTATCATGTCAAGTTAGTCATGATAAGGAAGGTGAGAAAAGAAAAATAGATTTTTTATTAAAAAACAATTTTGAGAGCAACCTTAACAAATTGTAAGTTCCAATTTTTCAGAAAGCTAAAAGTAAACATATTTGAATCCTATAATCGTTATTTTCTAACATAATACACGTACTACTATCAATGAAAAAATAGTGCCTAAAACGAGTTTGCTATTTTTAACAAAGCATTGACATAAGATCTTTTAAGGATAATAATTTTATCATGTCAAGTTAGTCATGATAAGGAAGGTGAGAAAAGAAAAATAGATTTTTTATTAAAAAACAATTTTGAGAGCAACCTTATCAAATTGTAAGTTCCAATTTTTCAGAAAGCTAAAAGTAAACATAATTGAATCCTATAATCGTTATTTTCTAACATAATACACATACTACTATCAATGAAAAATTAGAAGTAGTGCCTAAAACGAGTTTGCTATTTTTAACAAAGCATAATGAATTCTTTAAAACTAAACCCTGAATATTTAAATTTTTCAATCAATAATTAACAAACGAATAACAAACAAATAATTAATAAAATTCACATATAAATAAACTCAAAGCAAAATTTTTGGATAGCAAGAAAATTAAGGATGTTATATTTGATTTATTTGTTTCAAAATATTTTTATTATTTTTGGTTTTTTAGATTTTTTTTGTGTTTTTTATTTATTATCTCCTTTTTTTGTATTTTGGTTTTGTTTTACTCAAAATTTTTTTTTGAATTTTTGTTTAGTTTTTTTTTGAAGTTTAGTGAACTTATTATCTTTTTTAGATTTTTAAGGTTTTGCGGAAAGTGCGAGAAAAAGAGACGGTATTTACAAGAATGAGAGAGAAAAGGAAGGGGGAGAGAGAAGATTTGTTTTATAAAAATATTTACACAGATTTGTACAAAATGAAACTAAAAATGTTTTTGGAATTTTGGTTTTATAATTTTTTTGGAGTTTTTATTTTATAATTTTTTTTTGAATTTTTTTTTTGTTTTACATTTTTTGGGATTTTTGGTTTAAAAAGACATAAAACAAAAACATTTTAGAGACAGAAAAAAAACTTAGGTTTTTGGGATTTTGTTTTCATTTTCAAATTTTTTTGAAGTTTTTGTTATTTTTTTTTTTCATATATGTTTTTATGTTTAAAGTGCAGAAAATAGAAAGACAGTGAAGAAAATAGAAATACATTGCAGAAAATAGAAATGCAAAAAAGAAAGCGAGAAAACACCCACATACTTAAGTCCAACATTTTCCCCAATGTTGTAACGTAAGAATACGGAACAAAACAGGTAAGATAATATGTACAAAGAAAAGAAAGAGATGGGGGGTAGAAGCTTCCCTGATATGAGGTGGGGAAGGCGCAGTTTAGGAACCCTGCATTAGGAAGAAAGATAGCAAAGAAAAAGGTAAAGAGATGGCGAAAAAGATAAACATGGGGTGCCTCCCAGGAGCGCTTTGTTTATAGTCGCGTAGCTTGACTATGTTTATATATCTAGGAGGGTTATGGATTCGAAATTACTGCCCACAGGATCGCCGGCTATGTATAATTTTAAGCGATGACTGTTCACTTTAATCGAGCCTTTATCCGGGTGGGAGACGAGTACGGTCCCATAAGGCAAAACCTCTTCAACTTTGAAGGGGCCGGACCAACGTGATCTAAGTTTCCTGGGGAAAAGTCTAAGTCGTGAGTTATAAAGAAGGACAAGATCGCCTGGAGAAAATGTTTTTTGGGGCTTGAGTTTTCGGTCGTGATAAAACTTAGAACGCTCCTTATAGAACTTATTGCTCTCATAAGCGTTTGCACGTCATTCATCGAGCTCATTTAGTTGCAGTTTTCTATTTTGGGCGGCTAAGTTAGCGTCGAGATTTAAAAGTTTTAAAGCCCAAAGTGCGCGATGTTCTAATTCTACGGGTAGATGACACGGTTTGTCGTACACTAATCGATACGGCGTACAACCAATTGCGGTTTTGTATGCGGTACGATAAGCCCACAACGCATCGTCGACTTTGATGGACCAATCTTTCCTATTAAGTGAAATGGTTTTCACTAATATGCGCTTTATCACTCGATTTACTACCTCTACTTGGACACTAGTTTGCGGATGGTAGGGGGTGGCAAGTTTGTGCGTGACGCCGTATCTAGCTAACGTCTTAGCCATCTGGGTGTTGCAGAAATGCGTCCCCCTATCGCTGACAATAGCGCGCGGAGTGCCGAAGCGCGAAAATAGTTTTTTAAGAAATGAAACGACGACTCGCGCATCATTGGTGGGGAGAGGTTGCGCTTCCGCCCACCTCGATACGTAGTCGACCGCTACTAAAATATACATATTTTTGAAAGAGGGAGGTAGGGGGCCGACGAAATCGATGCCCCATAAATCGAAGACTTCGCACTCTAAAAACATGTTTTGGGGCATCTCGTCGCGATGAGAGATGTTACCCGACCGTTGACAGCTATCGCTTGCGCGCACAAAATTGTGAGCGTCTTTGAATAGAGTGGGCCAAAAGAAGCCCGCCTCTAGCGCCTTCTGCGCGGTCCGGTTAGCTTGATAATGCCCACCAGCCGGACCCTCGTGGTAGTGCCTAAGGATTTGCATGCATTCCACACCCGCGACACATCTTCGGACAGCTTGGTCTGCGTAGATACGAAAAAGGAAAGGGTCCTCCCAAAAGAAATATTTCAAGTCAGAAAAGAATTTCTTCTTTTGCTGGCTTGAAAAGTCTTTTGGAAGTACCCTCGCAACTAAATAGTTTGCAAAAGCTGCGAACCAAGGCGGGGAAGAAGAACTAGTAGTTATGGCTAGGAGGCGTTCCTCGAGGAATCTGTCATTTATGTCAGATTCGACGAGCGCTTCCGCAGCGGGATTTTCTAAGCGGGAGAGGTGATCGGCGGCTAAATTTTCCGCGCCCCTCTTATCCCGGTTCTCTAAATCGAACTCCTGCAAGAGGAGGATCCATCGAAGAAGGCGGGGTTTGGCGTCCGTTTTCGCTAACAAATATTTTAAGGCGGAATGGTCGGTAAATACGATAACTTTGGATAGCGTTATATACGAGCTAAACTTATCAAAAGCAAATACGACGGCTAAAAGTTCCTTTTCCGATGTCGTGTAATTTCCTTGTGCGGAAGTGAGTGTCTTGCTAGCATAGTAAATAGGATGAAAATATTTGTTTATACGTTGGCCAAGAATGGCTCCTACGGCAATATCACTAGCGTCGCACATAATTTCGAACGGAAGGGTCCAATCGGGCACCAATAAAATAGGTGAATTGATAAGTTTTTGTTTTATAAAATTAAATGCAGACTCGCATTCACTATCAAAGACAAAATTTGATTCCTTTTCCAAGAGGCGAGTAAGCAGCTTTGTTATTTTTGAAAAATCTTGAATAAAACGCCTATAAAAGCCCGCGTGACCTAAGAAACTCCTAATAGATTTAACATTGGAAGGCGGGGGAAGTTTTTCTATAATTTCAACTTTGGCCTTATCGACCTCCATCCCCTTAGACGAAATCATATGGCCGAGAACCAAACCTTCTCGAACCATAAAGTTACATTTTTCTCAATTTAAAACGAGATGTGTGTCCTCGCATCGCTGAAGGACATGATCTAAATTACGAAGACAGGACGGGAAAGAGCTTCCGAAAACAGAGAAATCATCCATAAAGACCTCCATAATGTCTCCTACCAGCTCGCCAAAGATCGCCAGCATACATCGTTGGAATGTAGCGGGCGCGTTGCAGAGGCCAAATGACATTCTTCGATATGCGAAGGTACCAAACGGGATGGCAAAAGTTGTTTTCTCTTGGTCATCAGGGGAAATGGGGATTTGGAAAAACCCCGATAATCCATCAAGAAAACAAAAATACAGATGACCGGACAAACGCTCTAAAATTTGGTCTAAAAATGGTAGTGGGAAAAGATCCTTACGGGTGGCATCATTTAGTTTTCTATAATCGATGTAGACCCGCCAACCCGTAACAGTACGAGTTGGGATGAGTTCATTGCGCTCATTCTCCACTACGGTAAGACCGCCCTTTTTGGGCACCACGTGAATGGGACTAACCAACGTACTATCCGATATGGGATAAATAATCCCCGCATCTAATAATTTAATAATTTCGGCCTTAACGACGTCTTTCATGTTTGGGTTAAGACGTCGCTGCGGCTGAATAGTTTTACGGCAATTATCGAGAAGGAAAATCTTATGGGTGCAGAAAGACGGGTTAATCCCTTTAAGATCAGAAATTTGCCACGCAATTGCATGGCGATGTTTAAGAAAAACTCCCAATAAATCGGAACTCTCCGATTCGCTCAAATGCGAAGAAATGATAACATGGAGTGTATCATCTTTCCCCAAAAAGGCGTATTTGAGTGAATCGGGTAGGGGCTTGAGTTCAAGGCAGGGCAGTTCTTCTAACGAGGATTTAATTCCTATGTCTTTCTTACCAATTGGTTCGAAAGGCAAGTCTATAGAGGTATCCTCATTGCAGTTAAAATTTTCGAGCACATAAATATCGTCGTTTAAAAAAGTAGACTCAAAAATAGGGGAAGAACAATCTCCGATATATGCATCTAAATTATAACAAAAGTCATCGCTCGATGACGAGTCTCCTATGGAGGGATTAATAGAGAAAGTAACCTCATCATCTCCTACCCGAAGGAGGAGACGACCGTTACTAACATCAATTAATGCGCGGGAGGTAGAGAGAAAAGGGCAACCGAGTATAATTGGTACATCAGTGTCCTCCTCGATGTCCAAGATGATGACGTCTACCGGAAAGATAAACTTATCAACTCGGACAAGAACGTCCTCCACTACCCCGACGACAAACTTAACCAAGCGATCCGCTAGTTGGATTCGCATTTTAGTAGGGGCCGGAGTGCCCAAACCTAATTTTTGAAAGAGCGAGAACGGCATCAAATTAATCCCCGCGCCTAAAGCTGCAAGAGCGTATTTTACTAATATATTGCCAAAAAGGCACAGGATGGAGAACCGTCCCGGGTCATTTCTTTTTAGGGGCAATTTATTAGTAAGAGCCGCTGAGCAGTCAGCATTTAGAGAAATATGCAAAATATTTTCTAATTTTTGTTTATCGGAGAGAAGTTGTTTTAAGTATTTCGCATATTTAGGCATCTGAGAGATTGCCTCGCAGAAGGGAATATTAATATGAATTTGTTTTAATAATAAAATAAAATTTTCAAATTGCGTGTCCTTACGCTCACTATTAAGTTTATGCGGATACGGCAAGGGCGTTTTAATAATTTTTTCAGTTAAAATTTGTAAAGGTGGCGTAATCAAAGAAGGGGGAAGAGGGGTCGGAGGTGAAATATGTACCTGAGGATCGGTCCGTTTTGGATCGATCACCTCCTTTCCGCTATGGAGGGTTATAGCGTTGATATTTTCCAACGGATTGGGCTCTGTGTTTCACGGCAGTGCCCCGAGCGCGCGCTCGGACATCATTCGCGCTAGCTGTCCAACCTGGAGTTCTAAGTTTTTTAGCGATCCGATTATGTTCCGGATATTTGACTCGTTGGAAGCTATATATTTAGAAAAATTATCCTCCATCGGGGAGGGTTTTGGAAGAGGGGGAGGAGGCAGAAATCCGGGCGCGAAAGAATTGGGGGGGGGGGGGGGGGGGGGGGGGGGGCGCTGCGCATTATTCGCATTGCTCCATGAGAAGTTGGGGTGGTTCCTCCAACCCAGATTATAGGTATTGCTATAAGGGTTGTTATTGGGGTTGAAGGAAGGTAGCCCAGCATTTCCCACGTAGTCTACGAATTCATTTGCTACGCCGGCATTAGGGGGAATTGCCCGAGGCGGAGTGGTGGAGGCAGCAGACATCTCCGCCACCTGCTTCGTCAGCCTTTCAACCTGAAGGGCTAAGTGGGCAGTGACATCCACTTCGAAGAGGTCGTCCGCCTGCTTGGGACGTCCCCAAGAGACGTTCCATTGGTAGGCGTTCATAGCCATCTCTTCAATAAGAGCTTGGGCAACCTCAGGGGTCCTATTATTCAAGGTACCCCCGACAGCCACGTCAATCATTTGACGCGTCTGATAATTAAGCCCATTGTAGAAGATTTGGACCTGCAACCATACAGGCAGCGCGTGGTGCGGACACTTGCGGAGGAATTCCTTAATGCACTCCCAAGTCTCAAAAAGAGACTCGGAATCATTCTACACGAACAAAGAAATGCCCGCCCGCAACTTTGCAGTTTTGGCGGGCGGAAAATACTTCGTTAAGAACCGCTCCGCAAGCTCGGCCCAGGTGGTGATACATCCTCGTGGGAGGGAATTCAACCACGCCTTAGCTTTGGATCTGAGGGAGACTGGAAAAAGGCGCAAATGAATGGCATCATCAGTGACACCATTGATCTTAAAAGTATCGCGAATCTACAAAAAACTAGACAAATGAACGTTCGGGTCCTCATCCGGCTGTCCATCGAACTGCACGGCGATTTGGATCATTTGGATAACGCTCGATTTGATCTCAAAATTATTGTTCGCCACCATCGGGCGAACAATACTGGACCCAGTATCGTCCAAATTTGGTCGGGCGTAATATGACATTGTACGCTCAAGGGCCGCGTTCGGATTGGGGTGATCCATAGCAATGGCAGAGGGTTCTCTGAATGATTCTTCGTGACCCAAAGAGGGATTTCGGCGTTGAGACCGAATACGCGAAAGTGAGCGTTCGATCTCAGGATCGAAATCCAAATTTTCGGACTCCGAAGGCTGTCCACGGGTCATACACCCTAAAAGGGAAAGCAGAAAATTAACTTCTTTTTTTTTGGATTTTGAAGAAAAGTTTTAAGTTTTTTTTTATTAGTTTTTAGAAATAAAAGTAAAAGTAATAGAGTTCGGGTTTGGAATAACAACTCAAAGAAATTCCCCAGCAACGGCGCCAAAAACTTGATTGGCCCGCGAACAGACTCTTACTGTGGTTGGTTCGGTGAGTCGATCGCCGCGGGCTTGCTAGACGAGGCAAGTGCACCTATCGCAAGTAGTACTCGATATTCGGGAGAATACCGAGGTCGTATTATTCCCGGGAACTAGTTGATTACCCCTACTCCTCCGAAAACACTATTATTTTACCGAAACAGAAGTTGAGGGTTTTAAGTAAAATAGGAACAAAAATAGATTTAAGAAAATAGTCGATGAAGAGATAACTCCTAGTATCGAATTACGTTAGGATTAAAAATAGATTTGAATAACTAGATATCTAAAGTTTCAATTTAATTAAAGCGGAAACTTGGCCGTGGAGGTTCAAAATAATGAGCTCACATATCTCTAGGAATATCGCTCACTTAGACATTAAGGCTATTCGACCGGGCTCTCGTCCGACGAAGGATTCCCCTTAATGCTCGCAGTACGCTAAGAACCCCGCTATTGGGTGGGGAACCCAATCCGGTAGAGTTAGCGCGCTTCCTCTCTCGAGGGTTAGTGCGGAACTCTATCTACCCAGGGTTGATCTGTCCATACGCACAGCCTCTCGGCTAGCTAGCATATGGATAACGGAAATAGAGCCCACACATCGATATGTGGGTCTACGCGTCGTTAACCCGGGGTAAACCTTAAGTTTTTTAATTAGATCGAAAAATTTGACATTTGGTTATTTAAAACATTTTAGATCCCAAAGCTCTTCGATACCGAGGGCTAAAAACAATTAGCCACTCATCGGAATGGGGATAGCTTATATGTCTGGTTATGCGAGCGTCCTAAACTATTCGCTGAAAGGTTATAAAGAAAATAAAAAGAAAAGTAAAATATCCTAACATTAGAAAAGTTATGTCAAATAAACACACCCGCACTCATTCAAACATATAATGAGAGACAAAATAAAACTAAGTTACACATAAGAGAAAATTTGCATAATTGAAATTTGCAGGTCCCACTCAAACGAGTGGGGGCGGGAAATAAAAGCTGAAAATTGCATAATTGAAATTGCAAGTCCCACTAAAACGAGTTGGGGCGGAAAATAAAAGCTGAAAATTGCAAGTCCTACTTAAATGAGTAGGACTGAAATGAAAGCGAGTCCTACTCAAATGAGTAGGAAAAAATAAATGCGATTATAGGGCTTTCTTAAATATTTACATCAAAATAAAATCCGACCATTTAACTCCTAGCGAGTAGGCAGAAAATCAAATCCAGCCATTTAACTCAAGTGAGTAGGCGGAAAAATAAAGAATGAAAATTACAAGTCCTACTCAAATGAGTTGGATTGAAAATACAGTCCAGCCTTTTAACTCAAGTGAGTAGGCGGAAAAAATAAAAGCTGCAAACACTTGCTTGAATAAAATCCAGCCAATTAACTCAAATGAGTAGGTGGAAAAATAAAAACAACACACAGCACTCTACTTGAATAAAATCCAGCCAATTAACTCAAATGAGTAGGAGGAAAAATAAAAAACAACACACGCACTCTACTTGAATAAACACACACACACACACAATTACATAATTTTAACTTAGGAGCTGAAAAATATCTCATAGACTCACACACTCGTGCTAAAATAATTGAAAAAAACAGAGTTATCGAAAAATTAAAATGACTGCATTTCTACCGCTGGAATGCAGTAGAAATGCATAAAAAGGCAAAATAAAAATTGTTTGAGCAAAAAGTTTTCATATTAAAGTGAGAAAGGCAAGTGCCTGAAAAATTAAAACGTTTACATTTTTACCATTAGATTTTGATAGAAATACTTAAAAAGTGAAAATAAAAATTGCTCGAGCGAAAATATTTTTTTGTAATTACTTAAAATGAAAGTTGATGAAAAAGAAAAATAACAATTTATACATTCCTATAGCCTTGTAAAATGGTTTAAGAAGGGGGAGTAAGCTTAAAAAGAAGCATCGGTTTTATAATTAAAACAAAGTAAAACCTAAGTTGAGAGGGATGAAAACCACCTTTTTAACATTTTACAAGTTCATAAGAATGAATTTTAAAGCATGAAAATCCTAAGTCTAACCAATTTTTAAGAATTTGAGAATGAAATCGGCCATAATAACGGCTATGAATTTTGTTATAATGAAAGGAAAACATGAACATTTTCGTTTTAAAACATATTTTTTGCGATTTTAGGCTCATACACACACACGCATTATGAAAATGAAAATGAAAGTATATAAGATTGATGTAAAAGAGGCCTTTAGAGAAAATTCAGAGTATATAAGGATGAGAAAACATCTATTTTATTAACAAAAGGGGTTGATTACAGGAGCTTAAACAAACTAACTTCAAAAGGGGGGGGGGAGAATCCTTACATAGCACTAAAGCAGATCCAACGGCAGCCCTTATACATCAAAATGGTTCGGATTTTTGGAACCCTGAACTCATACAGCAGCTGCCCTTAAATAGGCAAAAATTTCCAAGTACACGCCCTCCGACACGGGCGTGTCGGGGGGCGTGTTAGCACTATTTTACAGCAGAAATCGGCGACCTGACGGATTTGACGGCGATTTGACTTTGCGGCCGAAAATGTGGTGGTCACGCCACAGGTCATGGGCGTGATGGTGGGCGTGTCATTCGGCACTTAAAGGAGTTGTTGACTTCGGGATTCGCCGGCGGCAGTTTGTTGGGCGAGGTGGAGCAGTCACGCCCCAGGTCACGGGCGTGACGGTGGTCGTGTCGGGGGGGGGGGGGGGGAGGGCGTGTCGGGCAGACACGGGCGTGGCGCTTATTGGACACGGGCGTGTTCCTCTAGGGTCGACGAATATCGAGTTAAAATCGTCGAGCGGGATAGACACGGTCTTGGTCACGCCCCGTGTCGGATGGACACAGGCGTGTGTCCGGGCGTGTCAGGCTTTTCTTTTCAAAATGGGCTGCTTCACGGGATTTTGAGCTGTCACGCCCTGGTCACGGGCCTGACCAATATGTCACGGGCGTGACATGGTATTTTTTAGCAGATTTTAATTTTTTCCTGAAAAATAAAATAAAATAAGTTAGTATAATATTTACAAAAAAAGGAGCATTTTATTGAATAAAAACAAGTAGAAATGACAAAAATAATATGAAAATGACTTAAGTAATGTACATAAAAATAGGTATATTTACAATTCATCAGCTACAGAATATTTCGCTAAGTGTTCTGGAGCTGAGTGAAGGTTGTTAACTCAACGCCTTTGTTCAATAACTGAAATCAACTAAGTCCAAAAATGCTTATGTCATCAGAAATTCAAATCTTTGCGGGAATTCTACAGTACACGACAAATAGAGCAACATGCCTCATGTACTGCATTTAATGCAAAAGCTAAGTTGCAGCCAACTACTATAGCTGGTACCGGAGCTCAATGAGCCGTTGGACGATAGTATACAAAAGTTATAGATCAGTAAAGAATTAATTAATTTTTGGAAAAACGTTGGACTTCATCTTCTTCCTTTCGACACTATTGTAGAGGCAAGAGTAGTTATTCCAAATGCAAATCTGAAAGTGGATACATGTTAGCTTTTTTCATTCTCGCCTTCAATAGCATGCACAGAGAAACTTTCTGAGAAAGAAGAAGCAACAAGGACTAAACCTAGCTGTAGCTACTTCATAATTCAAGTTGATTTTTCCTGAAGAATATTTTCTGAAGCTGTGAAGAAAAAGACTGGATTGAGCTACTTCAGTTACGAAGAAGATAAACATAGGGAAAATCTCTCCGGTGTCTAGTCATCATCAACACACTTTACTCTTTATATAGGATCCTTTGGATCTGAGTATAGGCATAATATTATAAAGGCGGAGTGTAGGATCTTCTATACATCTGACTGGTAGGATTTAGGAGGTGAATCGGATTTAGGATCCTTGAATCTATCAGTGTTGTATGGCAGTTTGCCTGAAGTAGTATCTGTTTCAGATCTGAGGTAGGATCCAGGATTGGATTTGAGTTTTGGGGATATCCTCCTAGCCTGAGCAGTAGGACTTGTGTTCAAGTCTGTGGTAGAGCTTGTGGCCTGAGTGGTTTGAGATTTCATCTTTGAGTGGTAGGACTTTGTGCCTGAGCTGTAGGTCTTTGAGGAGACTGAGAGATCCTGAGGGATCTGGGTTGTAAGCTCTTTGGAGCCGATTTGGAGAAGTGCCTTGTCTAACATATTGTTAGAAAGCTGGGAGGGACCGTGGATGTACCTATAATCTCGCAAACCACTATAAATCTTGTGTGTGTTGTTGGTGATTATCTTGAAAGCTAAGTATAACTAAATCACAACACGTCTAAAACACAAAAAGTATATAAAGTGTTAAAAACCTACTCACCCCCACCCCCCATCTAGGTGTTTAGCTATCTTTAAAACTAAATACTTTCAAATCTTCCCACATACGACGCATGTTGTGGGTCACGCAGTCTTTTCCTATTCCAAAGAAATCAGACCGCCTTAGCTCGGAATTGGAGCGGAGAACAAAAAGTTAAACTAAACAACAACAAATGAAAAGAGGTTTTTTTGACGTGTAAAACTCGGAAAGGGTGAAAAAACACGAGTTTGGATCTGTGTTGAGCCAAAAATTACTAGTACTTTTGAGTTTTTCAGGACTTGAGTTTTGATCTGGGAGAGCGACAAGTCGAATCTCCATTATAATTGCAAAGTATGTAAAAGATGTAAAAGAAGCTAGGTACTCAGAGCCTTTATAGAAACACACTAGCCTTGGAAATTTGGCTAAGTACACGGAACTTTGATGGAAGTGTTCCGTCATGGAGATTCAGTTAAGTCCATGGAACCTCAATGGAAGTGTTCTGGCGTGAATATTTGCCTCAGTCCACAGAACCTTGGTGGAAGCATTCCGACTAGGGAATTCTAAGTGCATGGATCCTTTCTACAAGAAGAGTAACAACGATAATTCCTAAGAAGAGGATCAAACTAAGTCCACGATCTCACCAGAAATCCTCAAAGCTCTCTTTTGCAACTTGAGTTGCTGGTCTTCAAATGAAGGCCTGACGGACTATTTATAATTTTCTGGAGAGTCATGGTGGTAATTGCGTATGGGCATAATTAGTGTTGGCGAATGGAATCACTCTATTTCAGCCACCTGGATCACTAAATTTAGCCAAATGAAGAAGTGCCCCCCCCCCCCCCCGGGTAGTTCAGGAGGCCTAGGCATGGTGCCCGACAGTAGTGGTGGTTGGAGGCGGGCGACAGCGACAATTATGGCTTGAAATGATAGGGGCTGTCAACGGCAGTGGTTGCCACCAGAGTGTGCAGCGCATCAATGCGGAACACATGCCAGGCTACGCGCGACACAGCCGCACGGGGCATTGCCCCGTGGTCCCGCGGCCTGGCCGCATGCATATAGAGCTAGCGTATTGTCTGGTCGCATGCTGTGTACCCCCTCTCTGAACATAAGACACGACCGTGGGGAGACTTATGCCCAGAACAGCCGCCTTGCGGTAACGTCAACACATGGGTCAACCGATACTGCAAGACGCCTACCTTGCTGGCTAAGATCAATATCATACATGCCAACCCAACATAAAGAGTACAAAACAGAAGTCAAAATCCACATAAGTATAAAATTCCAACTAGTACAACAATAATAAGAAGCATGAACAACTTCTATAATATCAGAGTATAAAATTGCCCAAAGGGCTACAACATGAGTATCTCAAAACTCACATATGTAACAGACGATAGTGATGGTATCGTCACATCAGTCCCAATCACCCTGGCCTGGCTTCCCTCCTGCACAACATGTTGCTCTACCTACAGGGTCTCCTCCCAAAATGGAAGACGTAGCAATAGTTAGTCATAAAGATTAAGTGGCTATCTCATCCCCTTACCTCGGCGCCCCATAGGCACCGAGAAAGAGAAAGTGAAGCTACAAAATATATATATAGACTATAGTACAAGCAGGTGGTGTAACAGGAATCAATTTCAGAGTATCCAAAAATGTATAAAATCTAACAATATAAATTTATGATAGCATTTCCATAATCAAAAAACAATATATATTTCAACAACAGTAAAGCAACTCAACTAATAAGAATTCTCATACAGACCTATAAACTAATGACCGGCTTAAGAGTAAAGTAACTCATCGTATAGTAGTGCCATACAAACTTATATGATAAGGACCTTATGCAGTGGAATGTAATGTTATGACTCACCCATGCTCACTCACCCATATAGCTATGTCGACAGAGACTTGAAGTTCCCACTTTTCGTGTAGGTAGCTAACCTCTCAGGCTTCAATCGTCGTGGCCAGATGGTGATAGTGAAACTGGCTTTCCACTACTAGCGGGCATCCACACTACCAAGCCTAGGTCTCTGTACGCCTCAAGACTAAGAACACAACAGTGGAGCTCACTACGTACTATGACTCAAAAGGGGTCTCAGGTAGATGTGCACCAAGAGCCCAACCCAACTAGCGAAAGGTGCCTCTTAGAACGCATCACCAAAGGACCAAGGCAAACCGTCCATGGACACGGAGGGTTCCTCGGGTAAAAAGCACAGAGGACCAAGGTCCAACCATCAATGTATATTTGTCAACTCCCGGCGGTGTGACGACTGGCAAGCCCATAGACCTGCCACACTATCCTTAACCCAGGATTATGACACTGCGTGTCAAATCACATCGCATGCAACTTCTCTTAGTCATGCCATCACATTCAAGGGCTCCAACCGAGTCCCTTCTCATCATAACTAATCCAATGCTCAACAACACTCAAGTGCTCCACACTGATTCGCCTATCAACACATCATTCTAGTGCGGACAATTACTCACGCACTTACACACTTTCACATTCCCATACTCCAAAGCACTTGTGAATTTATTATAAACACGGGTGACAAGCCATCTTATACAACATACCAATCCCACACTACTACCTATAGGGAGACACAACTCTAAGCAGTGAACTATACTAATTATCCCACCAAATACTTGATATCACGATTCCACATATTCCATGGCCATGAGATTTACCTCATCTGATTCCTTTCTTATGATCAAGCATTCACAAAACATTATGCCTCCATATGATAACGATAATAATAGAATGTTACTTCACATACTTATCAAGCATTATAACATATCTATGGGTTACACATTCAATTATCGAGCATCACAACCTCTTTCAAAACATATTTCATTTTTTGGATTATAATCATGCACATCTTTACCAGATTTCAAAACTGTATCCTTGGTACAACCAAATCTAATTGTTTGGTTTATTGATCCCAATTTGCCAATTTTGTAAGAAGTAACACTGGTCAATGACATACACACATAGTTGTATTTAGGGCTGAGCATATTATTCGAAACTCGAAAGTCGCTCGAAATTCGCTCCAACATTGAGTCGAATCGGAATCGATTAAAATTGATTCGACTCAATTTGAGTTGATTAAATTTGACTGGAATTTGATTTTGAGTCTATTTCGAGCCAGCCTTGAATCGCTCGAAATATGATTCGAATCAACTCAAATTAATTAAATATATTATTTATTTATTTATAGGTTCTTATTTTAAAATTAAAAATAACAAAACTTAAATCAAAATAAAAATAATGGAGTCTTTAAGTGTTTTGTTTACTAAATTTATACGTTGTCCAATTTATTTTTGAGCCAAATAGGAATAAAGAGAAAAATTGCTCAATTTCGAGCCGACTCGATTCGATTTCGAGCCGACTCGGAATCAAACCATTTCGAGTCGAGCCGACTCGACTCGAAATCGATTTCGATTTTGAGTCGATTTAGAGCCGAGTTCGAGTCAAAAATTTCGATTTCGAGCTAAGCCAAAATCGCTCAAACTCGACTCGATATCAGCCCTAGTTGTATTTGATGTGTGCTTAAGTTCATGCATGCAGGTTTTCCTTGATTGGACAGGTGAACAAAAAGATTAAGCTGGAAGATTCAGAGTTCGTCGAGCTCAGCTCACCATTCATCAAGCTCAGCTCACCATTGGTCGAGCTCCGCTCACCATTCGTCGAGCTGAGCTCACCATTCATCGAGCTAAATTCAAAGTTCGCATTTCAGAGTTCGTCGAGCTGAGCTCACCATTTGTCAAGCTGAGCTCACCATTTGTCGAGCTGAGCTCACCATTCGTCGAGCTGAGCTCACCATTCGTCGAGCTAAGCTCACCATTCGTTGAGCTAAATTCAGAGTTTGGGATTCTGAGTTCGTCGAGCTGAGCTCACCGATCGTCGAACTCAGTTCAGCATTTGTCGAACTCAGTTCAGCATTCGTCAAACTCAGTTCAGAATTTTGACTAAGGCAAAAGCATTGAGACCGGTGAGACTTCTGAGATAGTTGAGAAATAAATGTTGAGATATGAGATAGTCTCAACTGTGAAGAAGAAAGCATTTAGACAGTTGAGAAGAAATCGTTGAGATAGGAGATAGTCTCAGGTGTGAAGAAGAAAGCGTTGAGGCAGTTGAGAAGAAAACACTGAGACGGGAGATAGTATCAGCTGTGAAGAAGAAACTGCTGAGATAGTTGAGAAGGAACCGCTAAGACAAAGCCAACAGAATTCCTTTAAGTCTAGAAGCGTTGAATGAAGCAGGTTCACTCGACGCTTCTATTTAAGAGCAAAGTCAGATGGCGTTGAGTGACCTAACGTTACTCAATGTTAAATGAAGTTCTGGGTATTTTTCTAAGTCTAGAAGGTGATGACCACTGCTGACATCACCAAAAGTCAACAAGTCAAAGTATTTCATGTCATTGTGGGAAACCTACAGTAGCACTGGATGACCACTACTGACGTCACCAGAAGTCAACAAAGCCAAAATAATTTATGTCATTGCGGGAAAGCTACAGTAGCGCTGGAAGGTAAAATTTGTCCTTTTCTGAGGGAGATGGCACTCACCATTCTTGGCTGAGCCCACACTCAAATTGTGTCATTGATTCAAATCAACAAATGTAAAAAAAAAAGAAAGAAAGGGGGATTAGGGTTACAACCAACACACGAATAATATACGGAAAAATAGAGGTGGTTGGACTTCATCTTCTCCGAAAAGCTTAAAAGCCAAGTCCAGAAATGCAAGCCAGTAGGCAGAGAAAGATAACAAAAGCTCTTTCTAGTTCATCAAGTGTGTTCTTTACAGAATAAGGCAGCTGATTCTTCTAATCAGTAAGGAGATTGCTGTGTGAAGGTCCTTCAGCCTTCAACAATAGATAGATGTTCACCAGTGCAACAAAGAAGCAGTTAGTTGTAGAAGAAGACTCATTCATTCAACAACAAGTGGGCTGGACTGATATCTGCTCAGTATAGCAAGGTAGACTCAACGATTTATCTATGAATCCGTGTTTTAAATTTACATAACTTCTTGTTTAAAATTCCTATAGGATTCAGGTTATCTGAATCTGATTTGTATGGTTTTTTGTCTTGAGTTGTAGGTGTAACGCCCCAAAACTCAAAAGAGTGATGGGAGGCATTTTTATCCAAGTTTGGAACTTGGTAGGGATCACATGGCATGGGACACGGGCATATCCCAGGGGTGTGTCGTGATCGGGTCGACGATCTGGTCGAGAGGTCGACGAATATTTAGTCGATGATCGTCGAGCAGCAAACACGGCCTGAGACACGGGCGTTTCCAAGGTCATGTCCTTCTCGGGGTGAAGGTTGGGCCGTGTCGTAGGAGACACACGGTGTTAGCATACGTGCATGTTCGGGTACACACTGGAATGTCAGTTTCGATACGGGCGTGTCGAGTACCCGTGTCCCTTACGGGACGTTTTTGATCCCATGTCGAAGGAGGAACACGACACGCTACACGGCCGTGTACTGTATGACAAGGGCATTTCAAGTCGGACACGGGCATGTCAAGAGCCCGTGTAGTTTTCGGGACGCGTCGATTTCGACGGCGAATGGGGAACATGGCCTTGGACACGGGCGTGTCACAAGCCGTGTTCAACCCAGGTTCTGGATTTCAAGCCCGAATCGTGGCCGTCCATTTCCTTATTTTGGCATTCGATGGTTCAGGGCTGTTCAGGCTATGTTATACCCTAGAATATGGTCTTGAATCCTTCATTTCACCTAAATATTGTCTTTCCAAAATTCTAGAGAGAGGGGAGAGCTAGGAAGAAGAAGGAGAAGAGATCCGGCCACCGACGGAGCTTCGGAGCCCCGAATCGCATGCCGACTTCGGATCTACGAAGGCAAGGATGTTGCGGTGCTTTTCAACTGCATAGATTTCAATGGCGCCAAAGAGGAATGCTAGGGTAACGATTCTCATCCTAGGACATGTGAAGTCCTCTTTTCCTTTGCATAAGAAGCCCGCTCTCACGAGTTGCTGTGAGTTTGAGGCGTTCCTTCGGGTAGACATGAATAGTCCCCGTTGTTTAGCATGTAGACTCCGTAATAGAGAGACGGACATAGGCATGATGTGTGAAGCCTACCCTGACAAGTTGGTCTAGATCGGTGATGTTTCATTACATGAATGCCCACAGAAGACTCCGTGTGGATGTTTGTTTTTTGGGTTTTCTTCGTGGTAGATTGCAATAGGGAGCATTGGGGGCTAACTCCAAGGTGCACCCGAAAAACTGTGCAGATGCGTGATTCTGCCAACATGGTGGCATGGGAGCAAACTTTCACATAACTGGGTTATGTGAAGTGTGTGATCAGATTGGGACTCAGGGAAGTTTGACCCGCGCCCACATATTAAGGTGACAGGGCGGTATGAGCAACCGGTTAGGCGGAACCGTACCCGCTCTATGTGGTTCAGTTAGAGAGACCTAATGCACATGGTACTCACCGTTGGGATAGATGGAGGGTCTTAGGCATTAGCCGGAAAGACCATAATGCTCACGAGATATTGCCGCCCAGGGGGTGGTGGTGAGTCAGCGGACTTTTACCCCGTTCACCGAGAATGTGCCCAGAGAGCACGGGGTATGTGGTCGTACGAGCCTACGCCTGTGTTGTTGTGTAATTTCTTTATTTTATGGCAATGCTGATAAAGTGTAGGGAAGGAGCATCGCCGCCCCGAGTTTGGGGGCGGATCGTTATAATTTGGTCAACATAGTTGACCATTGCTTTTGTTTGCCACCGTCGCGGTGGATTGTGCTTGTAGGTGCTGCGGAGCCAAGTGGTAAATAGCGGGCAAAAAGCCCTTTGTTGCTGAGCCGGCCCTCTAAGGACTAATTTGTATGTTTACTTGTATTATTCATGTGTGACCGGCCTGCGTGCCGAGGTTTGGAAGACACATTTTATTTAAGTAAACTATTGTAAGGCTATAAGGTCGTGTACTTGTGTATTGTACGTTCATTCCTTCTGGTTTTGTTTAGTGGACATTCATGTTGTTGGCAGGGTTCTTTATTTATTGCAATTTTTAAATTGATTACGCTAGAATGCACTCTGTGTAGGATGTTGATTCTTAGTTGGATGGTTTCCATTGAGTTACCTCCCGGTCTGTCTGTGGTATATGGCGTCGGGCCCCGGTGATTGTCTCTTAGATATCTGCAAGGAGAGAGAATAACCAAACTAACAATTCATCAAGGCAAGTATACCTATCGAAATGCAGCTAGGGGACACAAGTGTCGTATTGAAATCCGGGAACAGTTGAGTAAGCTTACTCACACGAAATCTATTATTTTATCGACGGAAAAATAAGGTTTTCTTAAGCTAAATGTACTAAAGGAAGAAAACTACTTGCATGAAAAGATAAAGAGAGCTAAAGAGCGATTAACTTAAGCTTGGTAACAATGAAGGGAAAATGCACTCGATCAGAAATCACCTCGGCAAGAGTGGTTAGAAAAATACGATAAATAAACCTAAGCTAATTAGGGTAAAGGTCTTTGACCGTGGAGGTTCCATGAATATTGACACGCTTCTCTCGAAGGCCGAGCCTAACTGAGTTTAGGAAGGTCCAACCGACTTTCGCCTAAATCGGAGGCCTAAAACTCGCTTTACGCAGTGAACCCCTCTAATGGATTTTACTTCAATCCGGGAGATTTGATCGTCTGCCTCTCTCGAGGGGTGCGAACAACTCCCTTTACTCTTGAGTGCTCATTTCAAACTTTCGGCCTCTCGGCTAGCCCAGAATGAAAGCAAAGGTGGAGAGTATATATCGATAATATACCTCCAACCCGTGATAAATCAAGAGTAATTCAAAGCTAAACCCTAAAAAGAAAAGGTAAGATTCAAAGCATCATAACCTAATCACTCGAACCTCGGATCATTAAGATCGAGTACATGGAGGATTAGTTAATCATGGTGAGGTGGAAGAGGGGGGATGAGTAGAAGAAAAATACTGAAAATGGAGCAGAAACGTAAAAGAAAACAACAATTTTTATTAATAGAAATAGTGATCTTACAGCTTGAAAACCAGAGATTACAAGAACATGAGAAGGAAACTACACTATCATTAGCATCATACTACAGAAATAAACTAGGAGCTAATACAGGGAAAGCATAAAGCTAGAGCTACGAACTAAAAATGGAAAGACATGCTTGAAAAGTTCAGAAATACAAAGGACAGAACCTCCCCTCTCAAAGCGAAAAGTTGTCCTCAAACCCCTGGAGTTGGGCTCTATTTATAGAATTTTTCGGGTCGGGTCACGCCCCCCTGTCACGCCCTGGTCGGGCGTGACCCTGGGGCGTGACACATTCGGCGCGACTTTTTCGGGCAGGAATTGAATTCTGACGGAGTTGTTGCGGTACACGCCCACCGGTCACGCCCTGGTAGGGCGTGACCCTGGGGCGTGTTCTTTGCGGCGTGACTTTGGGAGCTGAAATTGAATGCTGGAGGTGACGGGCGGAATTGCTGAAGTACACGCCCATATGTCACGCCCGGGTCAGGCGTGACCCTGGGGCGTGACACTTTCGGTGCGGCGGTGGAGCGGGAAAGATGAGTGCGCTGCGGCGATTCCTCGGAACCTGGGGACACTCCTATAGTACACGCCCGTGTCGGGTGTATCACGGGCGTGACCGAGGGCGTGTACACTAAGTTTCCACGGAATGCAGTTTCGGACCAATTGCTTCTTTCCTCTGGGTTACACGCCCGATGTACACGCCCTGGTAGGGCGTGACCTTGGGGCGTGTCACAGCAAAATTCGGCTGAAAGCCGTGAAAACCTGCAAAAAGCAGAAAAAATGCATTAGCGACAAAAATATATACAAAGGGGAATCAAAACAAGTACTTTACAAGACATGATTGGCTTTAAAACCCCGAAAATATCCTAATAAAAATGACTGCAAACGTATTATCAAATTCCCCCAAGCTTAAGTTTTGCTTGTCCCCAAGCAAAGATATAAAGACAAGCTAATCATAAAAAGTGACTAATTCAAAAGGTTTTAATCATACTCACACAAGTACTATGCGAAATTCTAGGTAGGGAAAATGTAAAACGTAAATCTAAAACAATTATTTAGGTATGGTTTAACTTTTATAAACTTTACTTAATAAAAATAAATCATCCAGAATTTTGACGAAATTCTTTAAATAGATTTAAGTAAGGCAATGAAAATGAAAAGAACGTATTGAGTTATTACTAGATCCAAGCAACGCATTATAATTATATCAAGTAAATAACAAAAATCTAAGTTTAAATCCAAAACTAAAACTGATTTACTTTTCTTCTTTTCTTAGTTGTTAAATAAAATTAAAAAAAGGGCGTGAATCAAAAGGACTTAATAGGACCGAAACGTTTGGTTTAGGAATATGAATAGGAGTGGAATTCAAATATAAATATGGAGGCTTAAAAATCACACTAAACCAAAACAACGAGTTTCAAAAAAAATAAATTTATTTTAAACAAAATATGTATAAATAAATTTATTTTTTTCTCTTTATGATTATTTATCTCTCTTTGTTTTTTTTTATTATTTTCATTCATTTTTGTTTTTTTTTTTTCAATTTATTGCTTTTGAGTACACCTTTTTCAACAATATTTCCACAGATAAGACAAAATTTCCTATCAAACAAAATTAGCGTGATTAGATAGGTAGGAATTTGGGCTTTGGTGAAAATGAAATGGTGTGTGGAGTTTATCAAATGAATTTGGAAAAAAGGTTCAAAAGCGGCTAACTAGTGGTAAAAGAGTTTAGGTTGGCAAGAAAGCTCAAACGTAAACAAAAATGGCCTAAATCATTTTCACGCGTTTTTTTTTTAAATTTATTTAAAACATAGAGTCGATAAATTTCAAAAACCAAGTTCGAGATAATAAAAGAAGATTGATGAAATTATCTTGAAAATAAAAATAATATGTCACTTGGATCGTTCATATCTACTACGTTATTCAAAATATGTTCTTACAAAAATCATCTAAAGACGAAAAGGAAAATAGTGGATGATAAATTTTTAGAGAAAGTAAAGAAAATAAAGAACGGAAAACCATAATAGAAATGCACGGTTTAGAGAAATATTTTACCTTAACATGCTACCGTGAATTAGAAACACAGCATGGCCAACATTTTACTTATGAAATATGATTAAAAAAATGATTAGAAAAATTATAATTAACTACGTTGTTTATAAAGAAGTTTGAGAAAAACAAAACATAAACATGGGGTACTTATTGAAATACCAAAATGCAGCTATATATATATATAATATTTTGTTTGAAATTTTTTTGAAAGTTTGGATTTTTTTGGGATATTTACAAAACAAAAAGAAAACAAAAAGAAGGAGGGAGTCCTCCCCCAAGCTTAAAATCTACATTGTCCGCAATGGAGAAGGAGGTCGGAGAACGAGAGAAAAGTAAAGTACAGAAATAAAAGACAGAATTGAAAAGCAGGTACTTCCCCGGTTTTATTTTGCCGGGCAAGTTGAGTGATACCGCTCCTCCATGCCGGTGCTGTGGATCTTCATGAAACGTCGTCCGACGGACTTTGGCATGGAAGCAGAATTGTTGGAGCAGGCGATCGCAGAAGTTTCAGCTTGCCGGAGCCAGTCGAGGCAAAAAGTGTAAAAGAAAGAAAACAGAAAAAGATAACTTGGGTTGCCTCCCAAGAGCGCCCTTTGTTTAAAGCGTCGTTTGAGCTCGACGCATCAAAATAAGATTGTCCCAAATATTGTTTTAAAAATAAGTTCGAATAAATGTCAAAGTTTGTGAGTAAAATAATGTTCAGATTAATCAAATGTCAGGACCGGAAAGAGAGAGTTAACAGGGTTGAGACTGACATCATCACAGAAATACAGTTTAAGACGCTGACCATTCACTTTGAAAGTACCCTTATCAGGGTGGGAAATTAAAACAGTACCATAAGAAAAGACTTCCAAAACAGTAAAAGGCCCAGACCAACGTGATTTTAATTTACCCGGGAATAAACGTAATCGAGAGTTATAAAGAAGCACTTGGTCGCCTGGCTTAAAGATTTTTGGGTGCCTAAGATGTCGGTCGTGTAAATGCTTCGTCCGCTCTTTATAAAGTCTATTATTTTCATAAGCGTAAGAGCGCCACTCGTCGAGTTCGTTAAGTTGAAATTTTCTAAAATCGCCGACAGAGTGGGGATCGAAGTTTAAAAATCGCAAGGCCCAAAAGGCGCGGTGTTCTAACTCTACGGGTAAATGACACGATTTTCCATAAACCAACCGATATGGCGTACAACCGAGGGCGGTTTTGTACGCTGTTCGGTAGGCCCATAGAGCATCGTTTAATTTGGCGGACCAGTCTTTTCTAGATGTTGAAACAGTCTTTTCTAAAATTCTTTTTATTTCTCTATTCACTACTTCGACTTGTCCGTTAGTTTGGGGGTGGTAGGCAGTGGAAAGCTTATGAGTAACGCCATATTTAGTTAGGATTTTTGAAAATTGTGCGTTACAGAAATGGGAACCCCTATCACTAACGATAGCGCGCGGCGTACCGAATTGAGAAAATAATTTTTTGAGGAAATTAACTACGACTCGGCCGTCATTCGTAGGAAGAGCTTGGGCTTCGGCCCAACGTGAAACATAATCAATGGCAACTAAAATATACTTATTCCCGAAGCTAGAAGGAAAAGGACTAACAAAATCAATCCCCCAGAGGTCGAAAACTTCGCACTCTAGAAAATAATTTTGTGGCATTTCATTTTTATTCGAAATATTCCCCGACCGTTGGCAACTATCACACCTACTCACAAAGGCATGCGCGTCTTTAAACAGGCTGGGCCAGTAAAAACCCGCGCTTAACACTTTGTGAGCGGTGCGAGCAGCTTGATAGTACCCACCTGTCGGTCCTTCATGCAAATGTTTAATAATATCTAATCCTTCATCCAAGGAAACACACCTCCTGATCACTTGGTCTGCACAGACTTTAAAAAGATGCGGGTCCTCCCAAAAGTAGTTCTTCAGCTCAGAAAAGAATTTCTTCTTTTGCTGAGATGAAAACTCTTTTGGGAGCACACGGGCCACTAGATAGTTGGCGATGCGGGCAAACCAAGGAGAAGTAGATGTGTTAATTACGAAAAGCTTCTCATCAGGGAAATAGTAATGAAAAGAATTTTCATCTAATTGTTCTATAAACGGGTTGTCTAGGCACGAAAGGTGGTCGGCGGCCAAGTTCTCGGCACCTCGCTTATCACGGATCTCTAGGTCAAACTCCTGGAGGAGTAAGACCCAGCGAATCAAGCGAGGCTTGGCATCCGTTTTAGAGAGAAGATATTTGAGGGCCGAGTGGTCCGTAAAAACGAAATTTGTCAAATGCGAATACTACATCTAAGAGCTCCTTCTCGGTGGTGGTGTAATTTTCCTGTGCAGATGTGAGTGTTTTACTAGCGTAATAAATGGGGTGGAAGTTTTTGGAAATACGTTGACCTAGTACGGCTCCCACCGCATAACTACTCGCATCACACATTATTTCAAATGGAAGATCCCACACCGGAGCTATTATGATTGGCGCATTAACTAATTTTTCTTTTATTAAATTGAAGGCAGCTAGACAGAGGTCATCAAAGATGAATGGGGCGTCTTTTTCTAAGAGATGGGTAAGGGGCTTGGTGATTTTGGAAAAGTCCTTTATGAAGCGGCGGTAGAAACCCGCATGACCCAGGAAACTTCTTATGGCTTTTATGTTCATAGGTGGCGGCAGTTTCTCGATAACTTCTATTTTCGCAACGTCTACTTCAATACCCCTTTCAGAAATTTTATGTCCCAAAACTAACCCTTCCCTTACCATAAAATGACATTTTTCCCAATTTAAGGCGAGGTTAGTTTCTTCGCATCGCTCTAAGACTTTTTCGAGGTTCTCTAAGCAACTATCGAAGGAATTCCCGAAGACGGAGAAATCATCCATGAAGACTTCCATAATGCTTTCTACGTACTTGTCAAAGATGGCGAGCATACATCGTTGGAATGTAGCCGGCGCATTGCACAATCCAAACGGCATTCTTCGGTAGGCGAAGGTTCTGAAGGGACAAGTAAACGTAGTTTTCTCCTGGTCCTCGGGGGAGATGGGGATTTGAAGATACCCCGAGAGGCCATCGAGAAAACAATAAAAGCTATGTCCGGAAAATCGTTCTAAAATTTGATCAATGAACGGTAAGGGGAAGTGATCCTTGCGGGTGGCGTCATTCAACTTACGGTAATCTATACACATTCGCCATCCGGTCACCGTCCGAGTCGGGATTAATTCATTATTTTCATTACTTACGACCGTTATCCCTCCCTTCTTTGGTACTACCTGTACTGGGCTAACCCACTTACTGTCGGATATAGGATAGATAATTCCTGCGTCTAACAATTTCATAACCTCGCCCTTAACTACGTCTTTCATGTTTGGGTTTATACGGCGCTGAGGTTGTATAGAGTTACGAGAATTATCTTCCATTAAGTTTTTATGAGTGCAGAAAGATGGGCTTATGCCCTTGATATCAGATATCTGCCAAGCAATAGCTTGGCGATGATTTTGTAAAATTGAATGAAGTTTATTCTTTTGTGCATCCGTGAGGTAGGCCGAAATTATGACAGGCAGCTTAGAGTCCTTTTCTAAGAAAGCGTATTGAAGGTGCTCTGGTAGTTCTTTCAGTTCCAAGGTAGGGGGGTCATCATACGAGGTCTTGGAAATTTGTTCTTTTTCAAAAACTATGTCCTCGTACACTTTTTTATATGTAAAATTAAAAGGGGTGTTGCTAGCGGCCATAGAGGCTTCGTGCAGCGATTCAGTTGGAAAAGTAGAAGAGGAACAGAAATCATTAAATTCTTTTTAAAAATCAGAGGGGCGAGTGGAGGATTCTTCACTTATGTGTAGAGATTCAGTTGGAAGAGTAGGAGAGGAACAAAAATTGGAAAATTCTTTTTCAAAATCAAAGGTGGGAGAGAAGAATTCTTCACTTATGGTATCCATGAAAAAACAGGAGTCATCATTAGCTAGTGTGTTCTTCATCGAGGGGGTGATAGAGAAAGTTACCTCATCGTCGCCCACTCGAAGGAAGAGCTTACCATTGCTTACATCAATGATAGCTCGGGAGGTGGCAAGGAAGGGTCGACCAAGGATCAGGGGAACCTCGACGTCTTCTTCAATGTCTAAAATGACAAAGTCCACCGGGAAGATGAACTTGTCAACTTTGACTAGGACGTCCTCCACTATTCCTAACGGGTATTTGACTGACCTGTCGGCTAGCTGGATACTCATGCGTGTGGGGTTGAGACTACCAATTCCTAACTTTTTAAACAACGAGAGGGGCATAAGATTAATACTCGCACCTAAGTCGGCTAAAGCGTGTTTGACAAAGAGATCACCGAAGACACACGGGATAGAGAAACTACCCGGGTCACTGATTTTTTTCGGTAATCCGTTTGTCAAAACCGCCGAGCACGCGGCATTTAACGTGACATGAGAAAGGTTCTCTAACTTCTTCTTGTTAGTTAGGAGGTCCTTAAGGTATTTTGCGTACTTCGGCATCTGGGATATGGCTTCGTGGAAAGGCAGATTTATGTGGATTTGCTTAAACATTTCCAAAAAACGGGTGTATTGATCATCCTGTCGTTGTTTATTAAGTTCGGAAGGGTATGGCGGGGATGGATTATTTTTAAAGGTGGGTGGTGGAGTGAATTCTTTTTCTACGATAGGGGTGATAATTTCTTCGGCATAGGATGGAATTTTTAAAAGGGGAACGGAGCTTTGATTTTCAAAAACGGGAGCGGAGCTTTGATTTTTAAAAACGGGAGCGGAGCTTGCCTCGGGTTCTTCACTTACCATACCAGGAACTTTCTTCCCACTCCGAAGAGTTATAGCTTTCGCTTGCTCTCTCCGGTTGGGCTCGGTATTGGAAGGAAGAGACCCTACGGGTCGCTCAGAAATCATTTTAGCGAGCTGTCCTACCTGATTTTCTAAGTTTTTAACACTTCCGGTTAAGGTCCTAATCGTAGCGTCATTAGCATTCATGTATTTTGAAAACACTTCCTCCAAATTTGGAGGTTTTGGAAAACTTTGAGGAGGAGGTGGTGGTGGAGCAGAAAAATCACTTTGCGGTGGCGGGCGTACAGCATTCGATGGATTGCTCCACGAAAAATTCGGATGATTTCTTAACGCAGGATTATAACTATTCGGAAAATTAAAACCAGGAGGATGATAATTCGCAGCAGAAAAATTATTAAAAGCAGTTCTAGGCATATTATTTACATAATCCAAATGTTCAGCGGGAGGAGTTGCAGATTCCCATACCTGAGGGGCGGAGGCAGCAGTCATCTCCGTAATTTTTTTGCTTAATATTTCAACTTGCAGTGCGAGTTGTGAGAAGTTGTCCACTTCAAAGAGACCTGCAGGTTTGTTTGGGCGGGACCTAGGCACATTCCACTGGTAAGTGTTCATGGCCATGTCTTCAAACAGCTCAAGAGCTGCTTCCGGGGTCTTATGGTTTAAAGTACCGCCAGAAGCTGCGTCTATCATTTGCTTCGTGCTTTGATTTAGCCCATTATAAAACGTCTGCACCTGCAACCATACAGGCAGAGCGTGATGTGGGCATCGTCTTAATAATTCTTTAAATCTTTCCCAGGTTTCATAAAGGGTCTCTGAGTCTATTTGTCCAAAGGCAGAAATGTCATTCCTAAGTTTAGCAGTTTTAGCAGGCGGAAAATACTTGGCCAAAAATTTTTCAGTTAATTGCGTCCAAGTAGTTATGCTATTTTTAGGAAGGGTGTTCAGCCACTGCTTAGCCTTAATTCTAAGAGAGAAAGGAAATAATCTTAGCCTAATAGCATCATTTGTGACACCATTTATCTTGAAGGTGTCACAAATCTCAAGAAAGCTGGCTATGTGTGCGTTCGGGTCTTCATCTTGAAGCCCGTCAAATTGGACATACTGCTGCACCATTTGAATTATGCTAGGCTTTAGTTCAAAATTATTATTATTTATTGCAGGGCGAACTATACTAGTTTCTGTACCCTCGAGATTTGGTCGTGCATAATAGGACATAGGCCTTTGCACGACTTCCTCCACGTTGGGTTCTGCCATTCTTAATGTAGAAAATGACTCGGAATCCTCAACCGGCACTTGGGTAGTAGGGCCTTGAAATCACGATCTTCTCCGAAGAGTACGCTCAATTTCGTGGTCCAGGTCCAAAGTAACCGACGGACTTCCGCAGGTCATACACTAGAAGAAGAGAGGAGAAGCAAGACTAAAAAGTAAAAGAGCTAATGAAGTTGGAAAAATTTTTTGAAATAGATTTTTTTATGTTTTAACTCCCGAACTTCCCAAGGGCTACCCGGTGAAGGGTTCGCAAGGTACTAGACAAGATAGTGGCATTTAGAGCCACTTTGCCCTTTTCGAGAGAGTTAGGTGGTGTAGAAAATTTTGTGATGTGGGTTTCTATTACGAATGCGGTAATTAAAATCCAGCCATTTATCTCTGTGCGAGTAGGCGGAAATTAAAAGCTATACTCACGTACTCGACAAAAAATTAAAACACACCCACTCGACAGAAAGTAAACACACTCTACTGAAATAAAGCCTGCCAATTAACTCAAGTGAGTAGGCGGAAAAATAAAATACGATCACTTGCTTGAAATAAATCCAGCCAATTAACTCAAGTGAGTAGGCGGAAAAATAAAATACGCACACTCTACTGAAATAAATCCAGCCAATTAACTCAAGTGAGTAGGCGGAAAAATTAAAAATACGCACACTTAACAAAATCCAGCCAATTAACTCAAGTGAGTAGGCGGAAAAAATTTAAGAAGGAGGCTGAGAAAGAGAAGTGATAAAATTAATATATTCGCGTTTTCAATTTATCAACAAGCGTTGCTTCCCCGGCAACGGCGCAAAAAACTTGATTGTCTCTTAGATATCTGCAAGGAGAGAGAATAACCAAACTAACAATTCATCAAGGCAAGTATACCTATCGAAATGCAGCTAGGGGACACAAGTGTCGTATTGAAATCCGGGAACAGTTGAGTAAGCTTACTCACACGAAATCTATTATTTTATCGACGGAAAAATAAGGTTTTCTTAAGCTAAATGTACTAAAGGAAGAAAACTACTTGCATGAAAAGATAAAGAGAGCTAAAGAGCGATTAACTTAAGCTTGGTAACAATGAAGGGAAAATGCACTCGATCAGAAATCACCTCGGCAAGAGTGGTTAGAAAAATACGATAAATAAACCTAAGCTAATTAGGGTAAAGGTCTTTGACCGTGGAGGTTCCATGAATATTGACACGCTTCTCTCGAAGGTCGTGCCTAACTGAGTTTAGGAAGGTCCGACCGACTTTCGCCTAAATCGGAGGCCTAAAACTCGCTTTACGCGGTGAACCCCTCTAATGGATTTTACTCCAATCCGGGAGATTTGATCGTCTGCCTCTCTCGAGGGGTGCGAACAACTCCCTTTACTCTTGAGTGCTCATTTCAAACTTTCGGCCTCTCGGCTAGCCCAGAATGAAAGCAAAGGTGGAGAGTATATATCGATAATATACCTCCAACCCGTGATAAATCAAGAGTAATTCAAAGCTAAACCCTAAAAAGAAAAGGTAAGATTCAAAGCATCATAACCTAATCACTCGAACCACGGATCATTAAGATCGAGTACATGGAGGATTAGTTAATCATGGTGAGGTGGAAGAGGGGGGATGAGTAGAAGAAAAATACTGAAAATGGAGCAGAAACGTAAAAGAAAACAACAATTTTTATTAATAGAAACAGTGATCTTACAGCTTGAAAACCAGAGATTACAAGAACATGAGAAGGAAACTACACTATCATTAGCATCATACTACAGAAATAAACTAAGAGCTAATACAGGGAAAGCATAAATCTAGAGCTACGAACTAAAAATGGAAAGACATGCTTGAAAAGTTCAGAAATACAAAGGACAAAACCTCCCCTCTCAAAGCGAAAAGTTGTCCTCAAACCCCTGGAGTTGGGCTCTATTTATAGAATTTTTCGGGTCGGGTCACGCCCCCCTGTCACGCCGTGGTCGGGCGTGACCCTGGGGCGTGACACATTCGGCGCGACTTTTTCGGGCAGGAATTGAATTCTGACGGAGTTGTTGCGGTACACGCCCACCGGTCACGCCCTGGTAGGGCGTGACCCTGGGGCGTGTTCTTTGCGGCGTGACTTTGGGAGCTGAAATTGAATGCTGGAGGTGACGGGCGGAATTGCTGAAGTACACGCCCATATGTCACGCCCGGGTCAGGCGTGACCCTAGGGCGTGACACCTTCGGTGCGGCGGTGGAGCGGGAAAGACGAGCGCGCTGCGGCGATTCCTCGGAACCTGGGGATACGCCTATAGTACACGCCCGTGTCGGGTGTGTCACGGGCGTGACCGAGGGCGTGTACACTAAGTTTCCACGGAATGCAGTTTCGGACCAATTGCTTCATTCCTCTGGGTTACACGCCCTAGGTACACGCCCTGGTAGGGCGTGACCTTGGGGCGTGTCACAGCAAAATTCGGCTGAAAGCCGTGAAAACCTGCAAAAAGCAGAAAAAATGCATTAGCGACAAAAATATATACAAAGGGGAATCAAAACAAGTACTTTACAAGACATGATTGGCTTTAAAACCCCGAAAATATCCTAATAAAAATGACTGCAAACGTATTATCAAATTCCCCCAAGCTTAAGTTTTGCTTGTCCCCAAGCAAAGATATAAAGACAAGCTAATCATAAAAAGTGACTAATTCAAAAGGTTTTAATCATACTCACACAAGTACTATGCGAAATTCTAGGTAGGGAGAATGTAAAACGTAAATCTAAAACAATTATTTAGGTATGGTTTAACTTTTATAAACTTTACTTAATAAAAATAAATCATCCAGAATTTTGACGAAATTCTTTAAATAGATTTAAGTAAGGCAATGAAAATGAAAAGAACGTATTGAGTTATTACTAGATCCAAGCAACGCATTATAATTATATCAAGTAAATAACAAAAATCTAAGTTTAAATCCAAAACTAAAACTGATTTACTTTTCTTCTTTTCTTAGTTGTTAAATAAAATTAAAAAAGGGCGTGAATCAAAAGGACTTAATAGGACCGAAACGTTTGGTTTAGGAATATGAATAGGAGTGGAATTCAAATATAAATATGGAGGCTTAAAAATCACACTAAACCAAAACAACGAGTTTCAAAAAAAATAAATTTATTTTAAACAAAATATGTATAAATAAATTTATTTTTTTCTCTTTATGATTATTTATCTCTCTTTGTTTTTTTTTTATTATTTTCATTCATTTTTGTTTTTTTTTTTCAATTTATTGCTTTTGAGTACACCTTTTTCAACAATATTTCCACAGATAAGACAAAATTTCCTATCAAACAAAATTAGCGTGATTAGATAGGTAGGAATTTGGGCCTTGGTGAAAATGAAATGGTGTGTGGAGTTTATCAAATGAATTTGGAAAAAAGGTTCAAAAGCGGCTAGCTAGTGGTAAAAGAGTTTAGGTTGGCAAGAAAGCTCAAACGTAAACAAAAATGGCCTAAATCATTTTCACGCGTTTTTTTTTTTAATTTATTTAAAACATAGAGTCGATAAATTTCAAAAAGCAAGTTCGAGATAATAAAAGAAGATTGATGAAATTATCTTGAAAATAAAAATAATATGTCACTTGGATCGTTCATATCTACTACGTTATTCAAAATATGTTCTTACAAAAATCATCTAAAGACGAAAAGGAAAATAGTGGATGATAAATTTTTAGAGAAAGTAAAGAAAATAAAGAACGGAAAACCATAATAGAAATGCACGGTTTAGAGAAATATTTTACCTTAACATGCTACCGTGAATTAGAAACACAGCATGGCCAACATTTTACTTGTGAAATGTGATTAAAAAGAATGATTAGAAAAATTATAATTAACTACGTTGTTTATAAAGAAGTTTGAGAAAAACAAAACATAAACACGGGGTACTTATTGAAATACCAAAATGCAGCTATATATATATAATATTTTGTTTGAAAATTTTTTGAAAGTTTGGATTTTTTTGGGATATTTACAAAACAAAAAGAAAACAAAAAGAAGGAGGGAGTCCTCCCCCAAGCTTAAAATCTACATTGTCCGCAATGGAGAAGGAGGTCGGAGAACGAGAGAAAAGTAAAGTACAGAAATAAAAGACAGAATTGAAAAGCAGGTACTTCCCCGGTTTTATTTTGCAGGGCAAGTTGAGGGATACCGCTCCTCCATGCCGGTGCTGTGGATCTTCATGAAACGTCGTCCGGCGGACTTTGGCATGGAAGCAGAACTGTTGGAGCAGGCGATCGCAGAAGTTTCAGCTTGCCGGAGCTAGTCGGGGCAAAAAGTGTAAAAGAAAGAAAATAGAAAAAGATAACTTGGGTTGCCTCCCAAGAGCGCCCTTTGTTTAAAGCGTCGTTTGAGCTCGACGCATCAAAATAAGATTGTCCCAAATATTGTTTTAAAAATAAGTTCGAATAAATGTCAAAGTTTGTGAGTAAAATAATGTTCAGATTAATCAAATATCAGGACCGGAAAGAGAGAGTTAACAGGGTTGAGACTGACATCATCACAGAAATACAGTTTAAGACGCTGACCATTCACTTTGAAAGTACCCTTATCAGGGTGGGAAATTAAAACAGTACCATAAGAAAAGACTTCCAAAACAGTAAAAGGCCCAGACCAACGTGATTTTAATTTACCCGGGAATAAACGTAACCGAGAGTTATAAAGAAGCACTTGGTCGCCTGGCTTAAAGATTTTTGGGTGCCTAAGATGTCGGTCGTGTAAACGCTTCGTCCGCTCTTTATAAAGTCTATTATTTTCATAAGCGTAAGAGCGCCACTCGTCGAGTTCGTTAAGTTGAAATTTTCTAAAATCGCCGACAGAGTGGGGATCGAAGTTTAAAAATCGCAAGGCCCAAAAGGCGCGGTGTTCTAACTCTACGGGTAAATGACACGATTTTCCATAAACCAACCGATATGGCGTACAGCCGAGGGCGGTTTTGTACGCTGTTCGGTAGGCCCATAGAGCATCGTCTAATTTGGCGGACCAGTCTTTTCTAGATGTTGAAACAGTCTTTTCTAAAATTCTTTTTATTTCTCTATTCACTACTTCGACTTGTCGTTAGTTTGGGGGTGGTAGGCAGTGGAAAGCTTATGAGTAACGCCATATTTAGTTAGGATTTTTGAAAATTGTGCGTTACAGAAATGGGAACCCCTATCACTAACGATAGCGCGCGGCGTACCGAATCGAGAAAATAATTTTTTGAGGAAATTAACTACGACTCGGGCGTCATTCGTAGGAAGAGCTTGGGCTTCGGCCCAACGTGAAACATAATCAACGGCAACTAAAATATACTTATTCCCGAAGCTAGAAGGAAAAGGACCAACAAAATCAATCCCCCAGAGGTCGAAAACTTCGCACTCTAGAAAATAATTTTGTGGCATTTCATTTTTATTCGAAATATTCCCCGACCGTTGGCAACTATCACACCTACTCACAAAGGCATGCGCGTCTTTAAACAGGCTGGGCCAATAAAAACCCGCGCTTAACACTTTGTGAGTGGTGCGAGCAGCTTGATAGTGCCCACCTGTCGGTCCTTCATGCAAATGTTTAATAATATCTAATCCTTCATCCAAGGAAACACACCTCCTGATCACTTGGTCTGCACAGACTTTAAAAAGATGCGGGTCCTCCCAAAAGTAGTTCTTCAGCTCAGAAAAGAATTTCTTCTTTTGCTGAGATGAAAACTCTTTTGGGAGCACACGGGCCACTAGATAGTTGGCGATGCGGGCAAACCAAGGAGAAGTAGATATGTTAATTACGAAAAGCTTCTCATCAGGGAAATAGTAATGAAAAGAATTTTCATCTAATTGTTCTATAAACGGGTTGTCTAGGCGCGAAAGGTGGTCGGCGGCCAAGTTCTCGTCACCTCGCTTATCACGGATCTCTAGTCAAACTCCTGGAGGAGTAAGACCCAGCGAATCAAGCGAGGCTTGGCATCCGTTTTAGAGAGAAGATATTTGAGGGCCGAGTGGTCCGTAAAAACTATAATTTTCGAAAGAGTGATATAAGGGCGAAATTTGTCAAATGCGAATACTACAGCTAAGAGCTCCTTCTCGGTGGTGGTGTAATTTTCCTGTGCAGATGTGAGTGTTTTACTAGCGTAATAAATGGGGTGGAAGTTTTTGGAAATACGTTGACCTAGTACGGCTCCCACCGCATAACTACTCGCATCACACATTATTTCAAATGGAAGATCCCACACCGGAGCTATTATGATTGGCGCATTAACTAATTTTTCTTTTATTAAATTGAAGGCAGCTAGACAGAGGTCATCAAAGATGAATGGGGCGTCTTTTTCTAAGAGATGGGTAAGGGGCTTGGTGATTTTGGAAAAGTCCTTTATGAAGCGGCGGTAGAAACCCGCATGACCCAGGAAACTTCTTATGGCTTTTATGTTCGTAGGTGGCGGCAGTTTCTCGATAACTTCTATTTTCGCAACGTCTACTTCAATACCCCTTTCAGAAATTTTATGACCCAAAACTAACCCTTCCCTTACCATAAAATGACATTTTTCCCAATTTAAGGCGAGGTTAGTTTCTTCGCATCGCTCTAAGACTTTTTCGAGGTTCTCTAAGCAACTATCGAAGGAATTCCCGAAGACGGAGAATTCATCCATGAAGACTTCCATAATGCTTTCTACGTACTTGTCAAAGATGGCGAGCATACATCGTTGGAATGTAGCCGGCGCATTGCACAATCCAAACGACATTCTTCGGTAGGCGAAGGTGCTGAAGGGACAAGTAAACGTAGTTTTCTCCTAGTCCTCGGGGGAGATGGGGATTTGAAGATACCCCGAGAGGCCATCGAGAAAACAATAAAAGCTATGTCCGGAAAGTCGTTCTAAAATTTGATCAATGAACGGCAAGGGGAAGTGATCCTTGCGGGTGGCGTCATTCAACTTACGGTAATCTATACACATTCGCCATCCGGTCACCGTCCGAGTCGGGATTAATTCATTATTTTCATTAATTACGACCGTTATCCCTCCCTTCTTTGGTACTACCTGTACTGGGCTAACCCACTTACTGTCGGATATAGGATAGATAATTCCTGCGTCTAACAATTTCATAACCTCGCCCTTAACTACGTCTTTCATGTTTGGGTTTATACGGCGCTGAGGTTGTATAGAGTTACGAGAATTATCTTCCATTAAGATTTTATGAGTGCAGAAAGATGGGCTTATGCCCCTGATATCAGATATCTGCCAAGCAATAGCTTGGCGATGATTTTGTAAAATTGAAAGAAGTTTATTCTTTTGTGCATCCGTGAGGTAGGCCGAAATTATGACAGGCAGCTTAGAGTCCTTTTCTAAGAAAGCGTATTGAAGGTGCTCTAGTAGTTCTTTCAGTTCCAAGGTAGGGGGGTCAGCATACGAGTTCTTGGAAATTTGTTCTTTTTCAAAAACTATGTCCTCGTACACTTTTTTATATGTAAAATTAAAAGGGGTGTTGCTAGCGGCCATGGAGGCTTCGTGCAGCGATTCAGTTGGAAAAGTAGAAGAGGAACAGAAATCATTAAATTCCTTTTCAAAATCAGAGGGGCGAGTGGAGGATTCTTCACTTATGTGTAGAGATTCAGTTGGAAGAGTAGGAGAGGAACAAAAATTGGAAAATTCTTTGTCAAAATCAGAGGTGGGAGAGAAGAATTCTTCACTTATGGTATCCATGAAAAAACAGGACTCATCATTAGCTAGTGTGTTCTTCATCGAGGGGGTGATAGAGAAAGTTACCTCATCGTCGCCCACTCGAAGGAAGAGCTTACCATTGCTTACATCAATGATAGCTCGGGAGGTGGCAAGGAAGGGTCGGCCACGGATCAGGGGAACCTCGACGTCTTCTTCAATGTCTAAAATGACAAAGTACACCGGGAAGATGAACTTATCAACTTTGACTAGGACGTCCTCCACTATTCCTAACGGGTATTTGACTGACCTGTCGGCTAGCTGGATACTCATGCGTGTGGGGTTGAGACTAGCAATTCCTAACTTTTTAAACAACGAGAGGGGCATAAGATTAATACTCGCACCTAAGTCGGCTAAAGCGTGTTTGACAAAGAGATCACCGAAGACACACGGGATAGAGAAACTACCCGGGTCACTGATTTTTTTCGGTAATCCGTTTGTCAAAACCGCCGAGCACGCGGCATTTAACGTGACATGAGAAAGGTTCTCTAACTTCTTCTTGTTAGTTAGGAGGTCCTTAAGGTATTTTGCGTACTTCGGCATCTGGGATATGGCTTCGTGGAAAGGCAGATTTACGTGGATTTGCTTAAATATTTCCAAAAAACGGGTGTATTGATCATCCTGTCGTTGTTTATTAAGTTCGGAAGGGTATGACGGGGATGGATTATTTTTAAAGGTGGGTGGTGGAGTGAATTCTTTTTCTACGATAGGGGTGATAATTTCTTCGGCATAGGATGGAATTTTTAAAAGGGGAACGGAGCTTTGATTTTCAAAAACGGGAGCGGAGCTTTGATTTTTAAAAATGGGAGCGGAGCTTGCCTCGGGTTCTTCACTTACCATACCAGGAACTTTCTTCCCACTCCGAAGAGTTATAGCTTTCGCTTGCTCTCTCCGGTTGGGCTCGGTATTGGAAGGAAGAGACCCTACGGGTCGCTCAGAAATCATTTTAGCGAGCTGTCCTACCTGATTTTCTAAGTTTTTAACACTTCCGGTTAAGGTCCTAATCGTAGCGTCATTAGCATTCATGTATTTTGAAAACACTTCCTCCAAATTTGGAGGTTTTTGAAAACTTTGAGGAGGAGGTGGTGGTGGAGCAGAAAAATCACTTTGCGGTGGCGGGCGCACAGCATTCGATGGATTGCTCCACGAAAAATTCGGATGATTTCTTAACGCAGGATTATAACTATTCGGAAAATTAAAACCAGGAGGATGATAATTCGCAGCAGAAAAATTATTAAAAGCAGTTCTATGCATATTATTTACATAATCCAAATGTTCAGCGGGAGGAGTTGCAGATTCCCATACCTGAGGGGCGGAGGCAGCAGTCATCTCCGTAATTTTTTTGCTTAATATTTCAACTTGCAGTGCGAGTTGTGAGACGTTGTCCACTTCAAAGAGACCTGCAGGTTTGTTTGGGCGGGACCTAGGCACATTCCACTAGTAAGTGTTCATGGCCATGTCTTCAAACAGCTCAAGAGCTGCTTCCGGGGTCTTATGGTTTAAAGTACCGCCAGAAGCTGCGTCTATCATTTGCTTCGTGCTTTGATTTAGCCCATTATAAAACGTCTGCACCTGCAACCATACAGGCAGAGCGTGATGTTGGCATCGTCTTAATAATTCTTTAAATCTTTCCCAGGTTTCATAAAGGGTCTCTGAGTCTATTTGTCCAAAGGCAGAAATGTCATTCCTAAGTTTAGCAGTTTTAGCAGGCGGAAAATACTTGGCCAAAACTTTTTCAGTTAATTGCGTCCAAGTAGTTATGCTATTTTTAGGAAGGGTGTTCAGCCACTGCTTAGCCTTAATTCTAAGAGAGAAAGGAAATAATCTTAGCCTAATAGCATCATTTGTGACACCATTTATCTTGAAGGTGTCACAAATCTCAAGAAAGCTGGCTATGTGTGCGTTCGGGTCTTCATCTTGAAGCCCGTCAAATTGCACATACTGCTGCACCATTTGAATTATGCTAGGCTTTAGTTCAAAATTATTATTATTTATTGCAGGGCGAACTATACTAGTTTCTGTACCCTCGAGATTTGGTCGTGCATAATAGGACATAGGCCTTTGCACGACTTCCTCCACGTTGGGTTCTGCCATTCTTAAGGTAGAAAATGACACGGAATCCTCAACCGGCACTTGGGTAGTAGGGCCTTAAAATCGCGATCTTCTCCGAAGAGTACGCTCAATTTCGTGGTCCAGGTCCAAAGTAACCGACGGACTTCCGCGGGTCATACACTAGAAGAAGAGAGGAGAAGCAAGACTAAAAAGTAAAAGAGCTAATGAAGTTGGAAAAATTTTTTGAAATAGATTTTTTTATGTTTTAACTCCCGAACTTCCCAAGGGCTACCCGGTGAAGGGTTCGCAAGGTACTAGACAAGATAGTGGCATTTAGAGCCACTTTGCCCTTTTCGAGAGAGTTAGGTGGTGTAGAAAATTTTGTGATGTGGGTTTCTATTACGAATGCGGTAATTAAAATCCAGCCATTTATCTCTGTGCGAGTAGGCGAAAATTAAAAGCTATACTCACGCACTCGACAGAAAATTAAAACACACCCACTCGATAGAAAGTAAACACACTCTACTGAAATAAAGCCTGCCAATTAACTCAAGTGAGTAGGCGGAAAAATAAAATACGCTCACTTGCTTGAAATAAATCCAGCCAATTAACTCAAGTGAGTAGGCGGAAAAATAAAATACGCACACTCTACTGAAATAAATCCGGCCAATTAACTCAAGTGAGTAGGCGGAAAAATTAAAAATACGCACACTTAACAAAATCCAGCCAATTAACTCAAGTGAGTAGGCGGAAAAAATTTAAGAAGGAGGCTGAGAAAGAGAAGTGATAAAATTAATATATTCGCGTTTTCAATTTATCAACAAGCGTTGCTTCCCCGGCAACGGCGCCAAAAAATTGATTGTCTCTTAGATATCTGCAAGGAGAGAGAATAACCAAACTAACAATTCATCAAGGCAAGTATACCTATCGAAATGCAGCTAGGGGACACAAGTGTCGTATTGAAATCCGGGAACAGTTGAGTAAGCTTACTCACACGAAATCTATTATTTTATCGACGGAAAAATAATGTTTTCTTAAGCTAAATATACTAAAGGAAGAAAACTACTTGCATGAAAAGATAAAGAGAGCTAAAGAGCGATTAACTTAAGCTTGGTAACAATGAAGGGAAAATGCACTCGATCAGAAATCACCTCGGCAAGAGTGGTTAGAAAAATACGATAAATAAACCTAAGCTAATTAGGGTAAAGGTCTTTGACCGTGGAGGTTCCATGAATATTGACACGCTTCTCTCGAAGGTCATGCCTAACTTAGTTTAGGAAGGTCCGACCGACTTTCGCCTAAATCGGAGGCCTAAAACTCGCTTTACGCGGTGAACCCCTCTAATGGATTTTACTCCAATCTGGGAGATTTGATCGTCTGCCTCTCTCGAGGGGTGCGAATAACTCCATTTACTCATGAGTGCTCATTTCAAACTTTCGGCCTCTCGGCTAGCCCAGAATGAAAGCAAAGGTGGAGAGTATATATCGATAATATACCTCCAACCCGTGATAAATCAAGAGTAATTCAAAGCTAAACCCTAAAAAGAAAAGGTAAGATTCAAAGCATCATAACCTAATCACTCGAACCTCGGATCATTAAGATCGAGTACATGGAGGATTAGTTAATCATGGTGAGGTGGAAGAGGGGGGATGAGTAGAAGAAAAATACTGAAAATGGAGCAGAAACGTAAAAGAAAACAACAATTTTTATTAATAGAAACAGTGATCTTACAGCTTGAAAACCAGAGATTACAAGAACATGAGAAGGAAACTACACTATCATTAGCATCATACTACAGAAATAAACTAAGAGCTAATACAGGGAAAGCATAAATCTAGAGCTACGAACTAAAAATGGAAAGACATGCTTGAAAAGTTCAGAAATACAAAGGACAAAACCTCCCCTCTCAAAGCGAAAAGTTGTCCTCAAACCCCTGGAGTTGGGCTCTATTTATAGAATTTTTCGGGTCGGGTCACGCCCCCCTGTCACGCCGTGGTCGGGCGTGACCCTGGGGCGTGACACATTCGGCGCGACTTTTTCGGGCAGGAATTGAATTCTGACGGAGTTGTTGCGGTACACGCCCACCGGTCACGCCCTGGTAGGGCGTGACCCTGGGGCGTGTTCTTTGCGGCGTGACTTTGGGAGCTGAAATTGAATGCTGGAGATGACGGGCGGAATTGCTGAAGTACACGCCCATATGTCACGCCCGGGTCAGGCGTGACCCTGGGGCGTGACACTTTCGGTGCGGCGGTGGAGCGGGAAAGACGAGCGCGCTGCGGCGATTCCTCGGAACCTGGGGACACGCCTATAGTACACGCCCGTGTCGGGTGTGTCACGGGCGTGACCGAGGGCGTGTACACTAAGTTTGCACGGAATGCAGTTTCGGACCAATTGCTTCATTCCTCTGGGTTACACGCCCTAGGTACACGCCCTGGTAGGGCGTGACCTTGGGGCGTGTCACAGCAAAATTCGGCTGAAAGCCGTGAAAACCTGCAAAAAGCAGAAAAAATGCATTAGCGACAAAAATATATACAAAGGGGAATCAAAACAAGTACTTTACAAGACATGATTGGCTTTAAAACCCCGAAAATATCCTAATAAAAATGACTGCAAACGTATTATCACCCGGCCGGACCTACTGCTATGTGCTATGCGACGGATAGGGGGCGTTACAATTTGGTATCAGACTACTGATTTCGGTCAACTTAAATGAATTCGTGTACAAATTCTTTTAGGGGTGGTGAGCACATGTGTGTGCGTCATCATTATAACATAAAAAGAACCCATGAATGTCCACTTAGGAATGAAAATACACTTATTTGGGGACCCTGCGTGTTCCTATAATTGCTTTTTGCAATTTTGTTTGGTAGCTTAATGATGTTTTGTACAACTATAGGTGACCAGAAGTGGTGCAGGGCCGTCAGAACGCCCGGTTTCTGAGGCTATTAGCGCACCAAATGATGCGCCTGCAACACATCCCTCGACTGAAACCATACGATTTGTGGCCGAAGCAGTGTTTGCCATGATCAATGTGAAGCCTGCAAGGCAAATGCAGCAGCCCGCTCCTACGATGGAGCAGGTCCCGCTTCAAACAGATGAACTGAGAAGGGTGGAGCAAGTGGTTGTGGAGCCTTTGGTGCCTAGGAGAGCAACCGAAAGGCAGCTCAAACATGTTATGGGCTTCAATCCTCCGGTGTTCTCGGGGATGGGAACCCCATACCATGCAGAGGATTGGCTCTCCCGAGTGAAGAGAGTACTGACAGCTACTGAAACGGAGGAGTGGCAGATGACCATTATAGCTACATTCCTGTTGGACGGTGAGGCTAGGCTGTGGTGGGAAGGTTTGGAGCTACATCTGTTGAGGGGAAGACAACTTATAGATGTCTCGATGGAGGAGTTTTCGAGACTGTTCTTGGCAAGGTACCTTCCCTCGTCTTAGAGGATAGCATTGGAGAATGAGTTCCAGAAGCTGACACAAGGAGAGACTAGCGTGGATGAGTATCTCCACGAATTTACTCATTTGGGTCGGTGCGCTAGCTCTACGTTCGAGGATGAGGAGCGTAAGACAAACCGATTCTATGAGGTTTGAGAGATGACTTAAGGCTACTGCTCTCGGGCCCTATGACGCAGGGCTTCTTGACCCTGGTCAATACGGCTCGGTCGTTGGAAAAGGATTTGAAGAATTTGTAAGCGAAGAAAAACTCTGGTGATAAGAAGACTGAGTTCAAGGTTCCGGCTAACTCAAAGCCTGCGTACCGTAGGTGGTCTAATAAGGCTAGGGCTTCGGGTCTAGCCCCTTCTTCGGGTGATTCTGGGGCGACTATGGGTCGGACCCCAGGCGCATGCTTTACTTATGGGAAGCCGGGACACTTTGCCGGGACTGCTGGAGCGGACATCCCAAGTCCGAGAGGAAGCCTGGAGCAACATGTGAGGAAAAGGGCAAGGCGGTGGAGTCAACCGCATCCCATTATGCTCCGGCTCAACCTAGAGTCTACAATCTTGGCCAGTAGTAGGCCATCAAGCAAGCGGATGTGGTGAAAGGTACAGTTTAAATTTATAGCAAGTTAATTTTTAAATACTTGATATGCGTGTGTTACCTTACCACTGCTTGTATAGGCTTTGTTTTGATTTGTGAGAATCCGGCGAGAGCACTCTTTGATACGGGAGCTTCGCACTCCTTTTTCTCTGAAGGATTCATATTGCGCATCGGAGTACCTTCTTCGATGGCGAAGGACAAACTAGATTTGTTGTTGCCGAATGGGGGTTCGATGCACGCGGATAGAATCTGTGGCGTTAAGAATCGTATTGGGAGTCAGGAGTTCCATTTGCAAGCGTCGTTCTTACCGCTAGTGGAATTCGACGTGATATTTGGCATGGACTGGCTCTCGGAGCAGCAAGGTTATATTGATTGCAGTCGCAAGGAGGTTAAGTTGGGGTCAGGTCATGAGACGATCTTTACAGGCTTGAAAGGGTCGAGGAAGACTTTGATGTCTGCACTTTAGGTGGTGAAGGCGGTTCGTGCTGGAGCAAAGCTGTTCTTCATGCTAGTGGAGGTTGCGAAGCCTAAGCCTGCATTGGACAGTATTTCAGTGGTATCCGAGTACCCTGATGTGTTCCCTGGCGATCTTCCTGGACCCCCACCTCAACGGGAGATTGATTTCACCATCGAGCTAGTGCCAGGTTCGAAACCTATGTCATGCTCACCGTATCGCCTAGCGCCTAAGGAGATGGCAGAGCTAAAGGTGCAACTTCAAGAGTTGTTTGAGCAGGGTATGTGCGTCCAAGTTCATCGCCTTGTAGCACACCAGTCCTTTTTGTTAAGAAGAAGGACGAAAGCTTGAGACCTTTTATTGATTACCGAGAACTGAATAAGCTAACAAAGAAGAACAAGTACCCGATCCCGAGGATTGATGATATGTTTGATCAGTTAGTCGGGTCGACGGTGTACTCAAAATTGGATCTCAAGTCCGGGTATTATCAGATGAGGATAAGGGAGAGTGATATCCCCGAGACAGCTTTTAGTACGAGATACGGGCATTATGAGTTTACGATCATGCCGTTTGGGCTGATTAATGCGCCATCAGTGTTCATGGATCTGATGAATAGGACTTTCAGGGAGTACCTAGACCACTTTATGATTGTCTTCATCGACGACATATTGGTGTACTCGCAGAGTGAGTGGGATCACTTCAAGCATCTGCATTTGGTGTTGGAGATGCTGAGGAGGAATCAATTGTACGTCAAGTTCTCCAAATGTGAGTTTTGGTTGTCCTCCGTAGCATTCCTTGGTCACATAGTCATGGGAGAGGGAATTGCGGTGGATCTGGCATAGATTGTTGCGATATGAGAGTGGCCTGTCATGTCTATGGTAGCGGAAGTCCAGAGATTTCTGGGGCTTGCTGGCAATTACAGGCACTTCGTGGAGAACTTCTCGCGGATAGCGTTACCCCTCACGACTCTGACGAGGAAGGAGCAGAAGTTTGTTTGGAAGCCGGAGTGCGCGCGAGCTTTTGAGGAGCTGAAGAGTCGGTTGACGATGACGCCTGTGCTGAGTTTGCTGAGTGGGACCGAAGGTATTGAGATTTATAGCGATGCTATGGGCAGTGGATTGGGTTGTGTCCTACTGCAGCATGGAAGTGTGATAGCGTATTGCTCGCGACAGTTGAAAGTGAATGAGAGGAATTATCCAGTCCATGACTTGGAGTTAACGGTCATGATTTTTGCCTTGAAGCTATGGAAGCACTACTTGTACGGGGTAAAGGTCGATATCTATACCGACCACAAGAGCCTGAAATAATTGTTGGATCAGAAAATATAAATATGTGATAGCGGGGATGGATGGAGTTCCTGGGGGACTAAACGCTCAAAATTTATTATGTGGCTGGGAAAGGCAATGCAGTCGCGGATGTGTTGAGTCGCAGGGCCCAGCTCAAGCTAATTGGCTGTCGGTCCATGACGAGCGGTTGGTTCGGGAGTTGGAGGCATTGGAGATCTCTTGCGTAGACAAGCAGACAAGTGTCGAAGTACTATTGAAGTGGACAGAAGTTCAGTGTGACCTAGCTGATCAGATCCAGCATGCTCTGGATATGGATGGCCGCATGAAGCAAATCATGGTTGAGGCTTTCAATGGGTCAAATTCCCAATTTGTTGTTGAGGATGGATTGCTATGGAAGGACGGTCGTCTGTGCGTCCCGAATGTGGGCAAATTGCGGGTGGAATTGTTGTACGAGGCGCATCATACCAAGTACTCAATTCACCTGGAGAACACAAAGATGCGCCACGATATGAAGAAATTGTTCTGTTGGCCAGGGCTTAAGAAGGATGTGGCACTGGACGTGGCGAAGTGTCAAACATGCGCCTTAGTGAAGGCAGAGTGCCAAAAGCAGGGAGGATTCTTGAAGTCCTTGCCTATTCCGGAGTGGAAGTTCAACGACATTACTATGGACTTTGTGCATGGTTTGCCAAGGTCGCAAAAGGGAAACGATGCCATTTGGGTGATCGTAGATCGTCTGACGAAAGTGTCGCACTTCATCCCACATAGGAAGGACGATTCTGTGGAGAAATTTGCGAAGTTATATGTGGATAACATAGTACAACTTCACGGTGTGCCCCGTAACATAGTGAGTGATCGAGATGGGCAGTTCACGTCCAATGATTGGAGGTTGGTGCAGCAGATGTTGAGAAGAAAGCTGAGTTTTAGCACAGCCTTTCATCCGCAGACGGACGGTTAGACCGAGAAGGTCAATAGGATGATGGAAGACATGCTTCGCATGTGCGTTCTTGATTTCGGGAAGCAGTGGGAAGATCACCTATACTTTGTGGAATTCGCTTACAACAATAGCTACCAGACGAGCATACAAATGCCGCCCTTCGAGGTCCTTTATGGTAAAAGATGTCGCACGACATTGTCTTGGTTGGAAACGGGTGAGTCAAAGTTGTACAAGCGTCAAGAGGTGGAAGATGCAACGTCGTTGGTTCGAACGATTCGAGAGAGATTGCTAATCGCTCAGGACCGCCAAGCTAAGTACGATAACGCCAAGTATAGGAACGTGGAGTTCGCTGTCGGCGACTGGGTGTACTTGAAGATCAAGTCGTTCAAGGGTGTCTCACGGGTGCGGCGCTTGAAGAAGCTAAGCCCAAGGTACCTTGGACCGTTTGAGGTTCTGGAGCGGATTGGCGAAGTAACTTATCGATTGAGGCTATCAGTGGAGCTAAGTGGTCTACACGATGTATTCCATATATCGGTGTTGCGGAAGGCGGTGCAAGAGCCTTCACAAGTGATTGCGGTCGACCAAGTGCCAGTCGATAATGGGTTGATGATGAAGGTCAAACCCATTTGCATTGAGGACTCAGAAGTCAAGCGGCTACGCAATAAAGAGATCAGAATGGTGAAGGTCTGTTAGGACAATTGCGGTCAGGAGGAGCTCTTCTGGGAGCGAGAGCAGACCATGCCTGAGGAGTACCCGGAGTTATTCCACTTAGGTACCGTTGAAGTTTTATTTTATCTTTCCTTTATAATTTCGGGACGAAATTATTTTAAGAGCCAGAGAGTTGTAACGCCGCGAAACTCAAAAGAGCGACGGGAGGTATTTTGAGCCAAGTTTGGAAATTGGTAGGGGTCACACGCCCTGGGACACGGGCGTGTCCTAGGGGCGTGTAGTGCTCAGGTCGACGATCTGGCCGAGAGTTCGACGAATTTGGAGTCGACAATCGTCGAGCAGCAAACACGGCCTAAGACACGGGCGTGTCCCAGGCCGTATCCTTCTTGGGGTAAAGGCCAGCCCGTGTCATGGGAGACACACGGTGTTAGCACACGGGCATGTTCGGGTAGACACGGGCATGTCATTTTCGACACGGGCGTCTCGAGTACCTGTGTCCCTTGCAGAACATTTTTGATCCTGTGTCGAAGGAGGAACACGACACACTACACAGCCGTGTACTGTATGATACAGGCATGTCAAGTCAGACACGGGCATGTTAAGAGCCCGTGTACTTTTCAGGATGCGTCGGTTTTGACGGCAAATGGGGAACACAGCCTATGACACGGGCGTGTCAAAAGCCGTGTTCGGCCCAGGTTTTGGATTACAAGCCCGAATCATGGTCGTTCGTTTCCTTATTTTGGGATCCGACGTTTCAGGGCTGTTCAGGCTATGTTACACCTGGGAATAGGGTTTTGAATCCTTCATTTCCCCAAATATTCTCTTTTTAAAGTTCTAGAGAGAGGGGAGTGCAAGGAAGAAGAAGGAAGAGATATCCGGCCACTAACGGAGCTTTGGAGCCCCGAATCGCGAGCCGACTTCGGATCTACGAAGGCGAGGACGTTGTGGTGCTTTTCATCCGCATAGATTTCCATGGCGCCAAAGAGGAATGCTAGGGTAATGATTCTCATCCTAGGACATGTAAAGTCCTCTTTTCCTCTGCATAGGAAGCCCTCTCTCGCGAGTTTGCAGTGCGTTTGAGGCGTTCCTTCAGGTAGACATGAATAGTCGCCATTGTTTAGCTTGTAGAGTCCGTAATCGAGAGACAGACATAGGCATGATTTGTGGAGCCTACCCAGACAAGTTGGTCTGGATAGGTGATGTTGCATTGTATGAATGGTCGGAGAAGACTCCGTGCGGATGTTTGTTTTTCTGGTTTTCTACGCGGTAGATTGCAACAGGGAGCCTTGGGGGCTAACTCCAAGGTGCACCCGGAAAACTGGGCAGATGCGTGATTCTACCAACATGGTGGCCTGAGAGCCAACTTGCACATAACTGGTTTATGTGAAGTGTGTGATCAGATTGGGACTCGCGGAAGTTTGACCCGCGCCAATGTCTTAAGGTGACAGGGTGGTGTGAGCTAAGGTACGTAGTACTCGTCGTTGGCATAGATGGAGGGTCTTAGGCAAAGGCCGGAAAGACCATAATGCTCACGAGATATTGCCGCCCAGGGGGTGGTAGTGAATCATCGGACTTTGACCATGTTCACCGAGAATGTGCCCTGAGAGCACGGGGTGTGTGGCCGTGTCAGCCTACGCCTGTGTTGTTGTGTAATTTTTTTATTTTATGCAATGCTAATAAAGTGCAGGGAAGGAGCATCGTCTCCCCGTGTTTCGGGGCAGGATCGTTATAATTTGGTCAACATAGCTTACTGTTGCTTTTGTTTTCCACCGTCGCGGTGGATTGTGGTTGCAGGTGCTGCGGATCCAAGTGGTAAATAGCGGGCAAAAAGCCCTTGTTGCTGAGCCGGCACTCGAAGGCCTAATTTGAATGTTTACTTGTATTATTAATGTGTGACCGACCTGCGTGCCGAGGTTTGGATGACACATTTTATTTAAGTAAATTATTGTAAGGTCATAAGGCCGTATACTTGTGTATTGTACGTTCATTCCTTCTGGTTTTGTTTAGTGGACATTCATGTTGTTGGTAGAGTTCTTTATTTATTACAACTTTTAAATTGATTCTGCTAGAATTCACTCTATGTAGGACGTTGATTCTTAGTTGGATGGTTTCCATTGAGTAACCTTCCAGTCTGTCTGTGGTATATGGCGTTGGGCCCCGAATGGACTTACTGCTATATGCTATGCGACGTATATTGGGCGTTATAGTAGGTGACTAATTAGTCACTGAGGTATGTGCCCTGTTGGGGTACTGAGGTAGGTGCCCTGCTAGGGTACTGAGGTACGATCTAAGGGTGGATCTGAGAGTTGGGTTGTCCTCCCATCCTGTGTAGTAGGCCTTAGAGATAAGGCTGAGGTACATGACTATTGAGTCACTGATCTCTAGGTGAAAAGTGTGTCACTAAGTTTTAGGCATTGGAAGAGCTGATATGTAGGTTCCTGGAAGGGCACTGAGGTAGGTACCTAGAAGGGTACTGATTTGTAGCAGTGCTGCATAACTCTGAGAATAGGGCCGTGTGCCTGAAGTTGTAGGGCTGAAAAGCCTGAGCTGTAGCCCTTAGAGATAATGCTGAGGTCAGTTGTATGTGGACCACTGAGCTGTAGGAGCACTGCAAGGCTCTGAGGTAGGAACCTTTGTGGTTTGAGGTAGGGTTGTGAAGTGAACCTGAGTGTAAGGCTGAGGGCCTGAGGTGTAAGCTCTAAGGAGATTTTGGTGGAGCTTGTGCCTACTCTAACAAGATAGTTGGATAGGTGGGAGGGAATATTGCTTGTTTTTCTTTTATATTGCAGGTTCTAAGGACAAGCTCTAGATCACTTAGAATATAAAACAGCAAAAAGACTAAGAAATTTTCAAAGACCTATTCACTCCCCCCACTCTAGGTGATTAGCTAACCTTAACTTAATAACTTCCAAGTGATATCAGAGTGAGGTTGCTCAAAAAGGATCTAACAATCTAATTATACCTCCAAGGTTAGCTATAAGACATAAGAATGGGGTCTAGTGGAAACTACAAGGAACTGGGGGCCATGAAACTACCAATCGGCGGAAAGGAAGGCTTTGGCCTCTAGAAGGAAAGGGTTAGACTATTCATGGAAGCTGTTGACCTTAGGATATACATTACAGTTAAAGAAGGACCCTTCATCCCTATGAAGACCTCAGTTCTGGATGCCAACATCCAGACATCTAAATCCTATGATGAAATGAACAAAGATGAGCTCTTACTTGCTTCCATGTACAAGAGAGCTCAAAACATTATTGTCACAGCAAGGAGAGCTGACTTGGGCTCAAGGGAGTGCTGACAACTGGGAAGCATGTAACAGCCAAAAGTCTGGGATTGGCAAATTTTTGGTGACACGGCCTGGGACACAGGTGTATCCCTGGGCGTGCCCTTCTCGGGTGCGTAGCAGTCGTGAGGTCGACGAAAATGGTCGACAGAGGGAACACGCCCAATGTCATGGGCGTGTCCCATCCGACATGGGCGTGTCGGAGGGCGTGTGTTCTCTCTAGTCGATGACCAGTGCTCGCCGATCATCGAGTGTCAAGTATGGGTACACGGGCTGTGAAACGGGCGTGTCACAGGGCGTGTCCTGCTCATCCTCGAGTAGTTCTAGTGTAGTTCGAAATATACTTGAGTAGTTGGAAAAGTACTCTAGTAAGAGGGGGTGACAGGGGCGTGTCATCCCTGTGACACGGGCGTGTCCTGTCCGGGTACTCGAGTAGTTCGTTTTCTCTCGAGTAAGTCTTCTCGAGTATGTCTCGAGAGGGTTACACGCCCCATGTCACGGGCGTGACTTGGCTGTCACGGGTATGTCCAATCCGTGTACTCGAGTAGTTGATAATACGGTTTGCAGTCAATTTTATTACGATATTTTCGGGGTTTTAGAGCAAATCATGTCTTGTAAAGTACTTGTTTTGATTCCACTTTGTATATATTTTTGTCGCTAATGTTTTTTTTTCTGCTTTTTGCAGGTTTTCACGGCTTTCAGCCGAAGTTTGCTGTGACACGCCCCCCGGTCACGCCCTACCAGGGCGTGTACCTAGGGCATGTAACCCAGAGGAATGAAGCAATTGGTCCGAAACTGCATTCCGTGGAAACTTAGTGTACACGCCCTCGGTCACGCCCGTGTCACACCCGACACGGGCGTGTACTAGAGGCGTGTCCCCAGGTTCCGAGGAATCGCCGCAGCGCGCTCGTTTTTCCCGCTCCACCGTCGCACCGAAAGTGTCACGCCCCAGGGTCACGCCTGACCCGGGCGTGACATATGGGCGTGTACTTCAGCAATTCCGCCCGTCACCTCCAGCATTCAATTTCCGCTCAACAAAGTCACACCGCAAACAACACGCCCCAGGTACACGCCCTACTAGGGCGTGACTTGTGGGCGTGTACCGCAACAACTCCGTCAGAATTCAATTCCTGCCCGAAAAAGTCGCGCCGAATGTGTCACGCCCCAGGGTCACGCCCGACCAGGGCGTGACAGGGGGGCGTGACCCGACCCGAAAAATTCTATAAATAGAGCCCAACTCCAGTGGTTTAGGGACAACTTTTTGCTTTGAGAGGGGAGGTTCTGTCCTTTGTATTTCTGAACTTTTTAAGCATGTCTTTCCATTTTTAGTTCTTAGTTGTAGCCTTATGCTTTCCCTGTATTAGTTTCTAGCTTCGTTCTGTAGTATAATGTTATTGATAGCGTAGTTTACCTTTCCATGCACTTGTAATCTCTAATTTTCATGTTGTAAGATCCCTGTTTCTATTAATAAAAAGTGTTGTTTTCTTTTACGTTTCTGCTCCGTTTTCTTTATTCTTCTTCTACTCATCCCCCCTCTTCCTCCTCACCATGATTAACTAATCCTCCATGTACTCGATCTAAATGATCCGAGGTTCGAGTGATTAGGTTATGATGCTTTGAATCTTACCTTTTCTTTTTAGGGTTTAGCTTTGAATTACTCTTGATTTATCACGGGTTGGAGGTATATTATCGATATATACTCTCCACCTTTGCTTTCATTCTGGGCTAGCCGAGAGGCCGAAAGTTTGAAATGAGCACTCAAGAGTAAAGGGAGTTGTTCGCATCCCTCGAGAGAGGCAGACGTTCAAATCTCCCGGATTGGAGTAAAATCCATTAGAGGGGTTCACCGCGTAAAGCGAGTTTTAGGCCTCCGATTTAGGCGAGAGTCGGTCGGACCTTCCTAAACTCAGTTAGGCACGGCCTTCGAGAGAAGTGTGTCAATATTCATGGAACCTCCACGGTCAAGGACCTTTACCCTAATTAGCTTAGGTTTATTTATCGTATTTTTCTAACCACTCTTGCCGAGGTGATTTCTGATCGAGTGCATTTTCCCTTCATCGTTACTAAGCTTGAGTTAATCGCTCTTTTAGCTCTCTTTATCTTTTCATGCAAGTAGTTCTCTTATTTTAGTACATTTAGCTAAACCTTATTTTGCCGTCGATAAAATAATAGATTTCGTGTGAGTAAGCTTACTCAACTGTTCCCGGATTTCAATACGACACTTGTGTCCCCTAGCTGCATTTCGATAGGTATACTTGCCTTGATGAATTGTTAGTTTGGTTATTTTCTCCTTGCAGATATCTAAGTGGCAATCAAGTTTTTGGCACCGTTGCCGGGGAAGCAACGCTTGTTGATAAATTGAAAACGCGAATATATTTATTTTATCACTTCTCTTTCTCAGCCTCCTTCTTAAATTTTTTCCGCCTACTCACTTGAGTTAAATGGCTGGATTTTGTTAAGTGTGCGTATTTTTAATTTTTCCGCCTACTCACTTGAGTTAATTGGCTGGATTTATTTCAAGCAAGTGTGCGTATCTTTTATTTTTCCGCCTACTCATTTGAGTTAATTGGCTGGATTTATTTCAGTAGAGTGTGCGTATTTTATTTTTCCGCCTACTCACTTGAGTTAATTGGCAGGCTTTATTTTAGTAGAGTGTGTTTACTTTCTGTCGAGTGGGTGTGTTTTAATTTTCTGTCGAGTGCGTGAGTATAGCTTTTAATTTCCGCCTACTCGCACAGAGATAAATGGCTGGATTTTAATTACCGCATTCTTAATAGAAACCCACATCACAAAATTTTCTACACCACCTAACTCTCTCGAAAAGGGCAAAGTGGCTCTAAATGCCACTATCTTGTCTAGTAACTTGCGAACCCTTCACCGGGTAGCCCTTGGGAAGTTCGGGAGTTAAAACATAAAAAAAATCTATTTCAAAAAAAAAAAATTTCCAACTTCATTAGCTCTTTTACTTTTTAGTCTTGCTTCTTCTCTCTTCTTCTAGTGTATGACCCGCGGAAGTCCGTCGGTTACTTTAGACCTGGACCACGAAATTAAGCGTACTCTTCGGAGAAGATCGCGATTTCAAGGCCCTACTACCCAAGTGCCGGTTGAGGATTCCGAGTCATTTTCTACCTTAAGAATGGCAGAACCCAACGTGGAGGAAGCCGTGCATAGGCCTATGTACTATTATGCACGACCGAATCTCGAGGGTACAGAAACGAGTATAGTTCGCCCTGCAATAAATAATAATAATTTCGAACTGAAGCCTATCATAATTCAAATGGTGCAGCAGTATGTGCAATTTGACGAGCTTCAAGATGAAGACCCGAACGCACATATAGCCAGCTTTCTTGAGATTTGTGACACCTTCAAGATAAATGGTGTCACAAATGATGCTATTAGGCTAAGATTATTTCCTTTCTCTCTTATAATTAAGGCTAAGCAGTGGCTGAACACCCTTCCTAAAAATAGCATAACTACTTGGACGCAATAAACTGAAAAAATTTTGGCCAAGTATTTTCCGCCTGCTAAAACTGCTAAACTTAGGAATGACATTTCTGCCTTTGGACAAATAGACTCTGAGACCCTTTACGAAACCTGGGAAAGATTTAAAGAATTATTAAGACGATGCCCACATCACGCTCTGCCTGTATGGTTGCAGGTGCAGACGTTTTATAATGGGCTAAATCAAAGCACGAAGCAAATGATAGACGCAGCTTCTGGCGGTACTTTAAACCATAAGACCCCGGAAGCAGCTCTTGAGCTATTTGAAGACATGGCCATGAACACTTACCAGTGGAATGTGCATAGGTCCCGCCCAAACAAACCTGCAGGTCTCTTTGAAGTGGAAAACGTCTCCCAACTCGCACTGCAAGTTGAAATATTAAGCAAAAAAATTACGGAGATGACTGCTGCCTCCGCCCCTCAGGTATGGGAATCTGCAACTCCTCCCGCCGAACATTTGGATTATGTAAATAATATGCCTAGAACTGCTTTTAATAATTTTTCTGCTGCGAATTATCATCCTCCTGGTTTTAATTTTCCGAATAGTTATAATCCTGCGTTAAGAAATCATCCGAATTTTTCGTGGAGCAATCCATCGAATGCTGTGCGCCCGCCACCGCAAAGTGATTTTTCTGCTCCACCACCACCTCCTCAAAGTTTTCCAAAACCTCCAAATTTGGAGGAAATGTTTTCAAAATACATGAATGCTAATGATGCTACGATTAGAACCTTAACCGGAAGTGTTAAAAATTTAGAAAATCAGGTAGGACAGCTCGCTAAAATGATTTCTGAGCGACCCGTAGGGTCTCTTCCTTCCAATACCGAGCCCAACCTGAGAGAGCAAGCGAAAGCTATAACTCTTCGGAGTGGGAAGAAAGTTCCTGGTATGGTAAGTGAAGAACCCGAGGCAAGCTCCGCTCCCGTTTTTAAAAATCAAAGCTCCGCTCCCGTTTTTAAAAATCAAAGCTCCGTTCCCGTTTTAAAAATTCCACCCTCTGCCGAAGAAATTATCGCCCCTATCGTAGAAAAAGAACTCACTCCACCACCCACCTTTAAAAATAAACCATCCCCGCCATACCCTTCCGAACTTAATAAACAATGCCAGGATGATCAATACACCCGTTTTTTGGAAATGTTTAAACAAATCCACGTAAATCTGCCTTTCCACGAAGCCATATCCCAGATGCTGAAGTACGCAAAATACCTTAAGGACCTCCTAACTAACAAGAAGAAGTTAGAGAACCTTTCGCATGTCACGTTAAATGTCGAATGCTCGGCGGTTTTGACAAACGGATTACCGAAGAAAATCAGTGACCCGGGTAGTTTCTCTATCTCGTGTGTCTTTGGTGATCTCTTTGTCAAACACGCTTTAGCCGACCTAGGTGCGAGTATTAATCTTATGCCCTTCTCGTTGTTTAAAAAGTTAGGAATTGGTAGTCTCAACCCCACACGCATGAGTATCCAGCTCGCCGACAGATCAGTCAAATACCCGTTAGGAATAGTGGAGGACGTCCTAGTCAAAGTTGACAAGTTCATCTTCCCGGTGGACTTTGTCATTTTAGACATTGAAGAAGACGTCGAGGTTCCCCTGATCCTTGGTCAGCGTCTTAAACTGTATTTTTGTGATGATGTCAGTCTCAACCCTGTTAACTCTATCTTTCCGGTCCTGACTTTTGATTAATCTGAACTTTCCTTTTCTTCAAAACTTTGACTTTTTTCGAACTTTATTTTTAAACAATATTTGGGACATTATTATTTTCATGCGTCGAGCTCAAACGACGCTTTAAACAAAGGGCGCTCTTGGGAGGCAACCCAAGTTATCTTTTTCTGTTTTCTTTATTTTACACTTTTTGCCCCGAATGGCTCCGGCAAGCTGAAACTTCTGCGATCGCCTGCTCCAACGATTCTGCTTCCATGACAAAGTCCGTCGGACGACGTTTCATGAAGATCCACAGCACAGGCATGGAGGAGCGGCATCACTCAACTTGCCCTGCATAATAAAACCGGGGAAGTACCTGTTTTTTTTTTTCCATTATGTCTTTCCTTTCTGTCCTTTACTTTTCTCTCGTTCTCCAACCTCCTTCTCCATTGCGGACAATGTAGATTTTAAGCTTGGGGGAGGACTTCCTCCTTCTTTTTGTTTTGTCAATATCCAAAACATTCAAAAAAAAAATTTATTATCTATATATAGCTGCATCTTGGTATTTCAATAAGTACCCCATGTTTATGTTTTGTTTTTCTCAAATTTCTTTATAAACAACGTAGTTAATTATAATTTTCTAATCATTTTTTTTAATCATATTTCACAAGTAAAATGTTGGCCATGCTGTGTTTCTAATTCACGGTAGCATGTTAAGGTAAAATATTTCTCTAAAACGTGCATTTCTATTATGGTTTTTTGTTCTTTATTTTCTTTACTTTCTCTAAAAATTCATCATCCATTATTTTCCTTTTCGTCTTTAGATAATTTTTGTAAGAACAAATTTTGAATAACGTAGTAGATATGAACGATCCAAGTCACATAATATTTTTATTTTCAAGATAATTTCATCAATCTTCTTTTATTATCTCGAACTTGCTTTTTGAAATTTATCGACTCTATGTTTTAAATAAATTAAAAAAAAAAGCGTGAAAATGATTTAGGCCCTTTTTGTTTACGTTTGAGCTTTCCTGCCAACCCAAAATCTTTTACCACTAGTTAGCCGTTTTTGAGCCTTTTTTCCAAATTCATTTGATAACTCCACACAGCATTTCATTTTCACCAAAGCCCAAATTCCTACCTATCTAATCACGCTATTTTTTTTTTGATAGGAAATTTTGTGTTATCTTTGGAGACAATCAAGTCTTTGGAGAAATTGTTGAAAAAAGTGTACTCAAAAGCAATGCTTTGAAAAAAAAAATGAATGAAAATAATAATACAAAAAAAAGGATTAATAATTATAAAGAAAAACAAAAAAATAAATTTATTTATACATATTTTGTTTAAAATAAATTTATTTTTTTTGAAACTCGTTGTTTTGGTTTAGTGTGATTTTTAAGCATCCATGTTTATATTTGAATTCCACTCCTATGCATATTCCTAAACCAAACGTTTCGGTCCTATTAAGTCCTTTTGATTCACGCCTTTTTTTTAATTTTATTTAACAACTAAGAAAAGAAGAGGAGTAAATCAGTTTTAGTTTTGGATTTAAACTTAGATTTTTGTTATTTAATTGATATAATTATAATGCGTTGCTTGGATCTAGTAATAACTCAATACGTTCTTTTCATTGTCATTGTCTTGCTCAAATCTATTTAAAGAATTTCGTCAAAATTCTGGATGATTTATTTTTATTAAGTAAAGTTTATAAAAGTTAAACCATACCTAAATAATTGTTTTAGATTTACGTTTTTCATTCTCCCTGCCAAGAATTTCGCATAGTACTTGTGTGAGTATGATTAAAACTTTTTAAATTAGTCACTTTTTATGACTAGCTTGTCTTTATATCTTTGCTTGGGGACAAACAAAACTTAAGCTTGGGGGAATTTGATAATACGGTTTGCAGTCAATTTTATTAGGATATTTTCGGGGTTTTAGAGCAAATCATGTCTTGTAAAGTACTTGTTTTGATTCCACTTTGTATATATTTTTGTCGCTAATGTTTTTTTTCTGCTTTTTGCAGGTTTTCACGGCTTTCAGCCGAAGTTTGCTGTGACACGCCCCCCGGTCACGCCCTACCAGGGCGTGTACCTAGGGCGTGTAACCCAGAGGAATGAAGCAATTGGTCCGAAACTGCATTCCGTGGAAACTTAATGTACACGCCCTCGGTCATGCCCGTGTCACACCCGACACGGACGTGTACTAGAGACGTGTCCCCAGGTTCCGAGGAATCGCCGCAGCGCGCTCGTTTTTCCCGCTCCACCGTCGCACCGAAAGTGTCACGCCCCAGGGTCACGCCTGACCCGGGCGTGACATATGGGCGTGTACTTCAGCAATTCCGCCCGTCACCTCCAGCATTCAATTTCCGCTCAACAAAGTCACGTCGCAAACAACACGCCCCAGGTACATGCCCTACCAGGGCGTGACTTGTGGGCGTATACCGCAACAACTCCGTCAGAATTCAATTCCTGCCCGAAAAAGTCGCGCCGAATGTGTCACGCCCCAGGGTCACGCCCGACCAGGGCATGACAGGGGGCGTGACCCGACCCGAAAAATTCTATAAATAGAGCCCAACTCCAGGGGTTTAGGGACAACTTTTCGCTTTGAGAAGGGAGGTTCTGTCCTTTGTATTTCTGAACTTTTTAAGCATGTCTTTCCATTTTTAGTTCTTAGCTGTAGCCTTATTCTTTCCTGTATTAGTTCCTAGCTTCGTTCTGTAGTATAATGTTAATGATAGCGTAGTTTACCTTTCCATGCACTTGTAATCTCTAATTTTCATGTTGTAAGATCCCTGTTTCTATTAATAAAAAGTGTTGTTTTCTTTTACGTTTCTGCTCCGTTTTCATTATTCTTCTTCTACTCATCCCCCCTCTTCCTCCTCACCATGATTAACTAATCCTCCATGTACTCGATCTAAATGATCCGAGGTTCGAGTGATTAGGTTATGATGCTTTGAATCTTACCTTTTCTTTTTAGGGTTTAGCTTTGAATTACTCTTGATTTATCACGGGTTGGAGGTATATTATCGATATATACTCTCCAACTTTGCTTTCATTCTGGGCTAGCCGAGAGGCCGAAAGTTCGAAATGAGCACTCAAGAGTAACGGGAGTTGTTCGCACCCCTCGAGAGAGTCAGACGTTCAAATCTCCCGGATTGGAGTAAAATCCATTAGAGGGGTTCACCGCGTAAAGCGAGTTTTAGGCCTCCGATTTAGGCGAGAGTCGGTCGGACCTTCCTAAACTCAGTTAGGCACGGCCTTCGAGAGAAGCGTGTCAATATTCATGGAACCTCCACGGTCAAGGACCTTTACCCTAATTAGCTTAGGTTTATTTATCGTATTTTTCTAACCACTCTTGCCGAGGTGATTTCTGATCGAGTGCATTTTTCCTTCATCGTTATTAAGCTAGAGTTAATCGCTCTTTTAGCTCTCTTTATCTTTTCATGCAAGTAGTTCTCTTCTTTTAGTACATTTAGCTAAACCTTATTTTGCCGTCGATAAAATAATAGATTTCGTGTGAGTAAGCTTACTCAACTGTTCCCGGATTTCAATACGACACTTGTGTCCCCTAGCTGCATTTCGATAGGTATACTTGCCTTGATGAATTGTTAGTTTGGTTATTTTCTCCTTGCAGATATCTAAGTGGCAATCAGTAGTTGGTTTTCTCTTGAGTATTTCCTCTCGAGTAAGTCTCGAGTGGGTTACACGCCCCATGTCACGGGCCTGACTGGGCCGACACGGCCATGTCCCACCCGTGTATCGTGTCGAGTATTGAACCGACCCATAAAAACTGTCGTAACGCTTCGCCTAAGCAGGACACGGGCGTGTCCCTACCCGTGTCACTTTTATATAAAAAGGGAAGTGATAACCCTAGCCATTTTCACTCCTCATTCCAACCGTTTTTCTGAGAGAAACTCCCGTTGAGAGAAGGAAGTTGTAGGATCTAGTTCTAGAGGAGAAGATCTGTCACCGCCGTGGAAATGAAGATTCCACCGAGAAGAGTCACGAGATCCATGGCCGGAAATGATGGAAACGCTGGAAATGAGGTGAGCTTCCTACACTCTCCCTTAGTGCTAGATCTTTAGTTATTTCCTTAGGAGAGATATCGACTCAAGAGAGTTTTGATGGAGAGAAGGAGTTTTCGAGGGATGGCCATGCTATGACATGTGTTCTAGGTTTTAGATCTCTTCAACCTCCCCTTTCTTCTATGTGATGATGGGTGGATGGTTTCGTGAAGAATGATGGCCCCTTTAAGGGTGAATAATGGAGGAGGAATTTCTGGAGTGATTTTGGAAGATCGACTTGAAGAGGAAGATGAACCAATGTCATTCATTCCTCTTTAAGATACGTGCAGAATCTGTATTCTGCGAGCAGCGATCTTCTTGGCTATTTTCATGTAGGTTGTTGCCAGATCTGGGCTTTCGACCTAACACGAAAGTTGAAGCCCTTGCAAATACCTTTCCAACGAGTGGTTGTAAGTCTTCATGCGAAGTTTGTAGCCATGGGAAAGTCTAAACGAATATGACATCCGATAAATCCTGCATGCAGAAATTGTGTTTTGTACGCAGCGGACTTCAAGGCTGATTTCAAATAGGATACACTCAAATCTGGGTGTGGGCTGAATATGAAAGTTGTAACCCATGGAAATACCTTTCCATCGAGGGGTTACATGTCTTCACCGAATTCCTGTTGCTTCGGGAATCTCCGGTCGAAGTTGCTATCCATATTTATTCTGCACTTAAATTATGGGGTTTATATAATATGAATTTGAATTCGGTGGAATCGATGTTGCTAATTAACTTTAGATTTTCATGAACTATTTATGCTGACCACCGTAGTGCTATGAATGATAAACCTTGTTAATTAGATTTCATAAAACTGAATTGTGGAGCAAGCTTTAATGCATGATATGACTTGGTGAAATTGATAGATTATTATAAATGTGCACCATGTTTATAATATGATGAATGAAATGACTGGATACAAATTGGTAGATTATTATTAATGTGCATCATGTTTGTAATATGTTGAAATCATTTGGAATGACAAATAGAAGGATAAATCATGGCCATGAGCATGTATGATGGCTAGAATGAAATGTAGTAGTCCAATACTTAGAGCGTTGTCTCCCTACGGGTAGTATTGTGGAGGGATGTAAGTGCGGCGTTGGTCGTCACTAGCTGAGTTAATGTTGAAATGATGTATAGATGGACCGGTTGGGCTTGGTCCTCGGTGTCTACGTCCTGGGGCTCCTTCCGTGTCGAGTGGATGGTTGGGTTGTGTCCTCGTGCTTACATCCGAGGCCCCTTCCATGACACGGTGTTGTGGAATTTGCATATGTTGTGAGTCGACGCACGGTGTTGTAATCCTGGGTTAAGGATAGTGTGGTAGGTCTACGGGCTCGCCGATCGTCACACCAACGGGAGTTGACAGTTAGACTTTGGGCGGTTTGGCATGGTCCTCGGTGACTACGTCCCGGGGCTCCTTCCATGCCAGGTGAATGGGTTGGCTTGGTCCTCGTGCATACTTCCGAGGCTCCTTCCGGGTCAGACAAGGTCAGTTCGGGGCTTGGTCCTCGGTGCACATCCACCCGAGGCTCCCGTTGGGCCATAGTATGCATGGGCTCTACTATTGTGTTCTTAGCGTTGAGGCGTACGGAGGCATAAGTGAAGTAGTGTGGATACCCGCCTAGTAGTAGAGATGCTCGCTCTACTGTCACTACCTGGAAACGGCGGCTGATGCCTTAGAGGTTAGCTACCTGCTCGAATAATGGGAACTATAGTCTATGTCGGCATAGCAATTGCATGGTGTGATCATGGGTGAGTCATTGTATAACATACATAACATTTCATAATATTGCACATCAAGATCCTCATCGTATAAGTTTGTATGGGCACTCTTATGCAATGAGTTACTTTTATGTAACCCGATCCTTAACTTATAAGTATGTATGGGCATTCTTATAATTTAAGTTACTTTCATGTTGTAGTTACTTGTACTTGTTGATTTACTAATATTGTTATTCAAGTAGAACTGCTAGTTTATAATGTTGTTATTAAGTACTATTACCACCTGCTTGTACCTGCTTTATTACTTGTATTATACTTATACCCTTGTTCCTTTCTCCGCCCGGTGTCGAGGAGTCGCCAGGGGAGCGGATGTGAAGCCACTTAGTCTTTCGACTAACGGTTGCTATGTCTTCCTTTTTATGAGGTCACCCCGCAGGTAGAGCAGCCGCAGAGTTTGCAGCAGGACAGCCAGGCCAGGACGACAGGGTCTGATGTGACGGTGTTGTCGCTACCGTCGGTTACGGATGTGAGTTATGTGAGTTTTTGATGTAGCCCGTTTGGGCAATTACTAGTTGTACTCTGATATTTGTGGAAGCATGTTTTAGCTTCTCCCTTATTTGATGTATTTGGACATATATGCTTAGTGTGGATTTGACTTCTTCTTGCTTATATTATGGTTGGGTTGGCATGTTTATATTGATATTGGTTGTAGCCGGCGGAATAGGCATCTTGTGGTACAGGTTAGCCCGTGTGCTAATGCTACCGCAAGGCGGCTGTTCCGGGCATAAGACCCCCCTTCGTGCCGTGTTTTGGGATCCGGGAGGGGGGGTCTTACAAATGGTATCAGTTTGCCATGATCCTCAACTAAAGAAGTCATTCAACAATGGTACCACCCCAGTTCGATTAGTCAGTTTGCGGACAAACTGACTTAGCAGAAGAAGTGGTTTGCCCGTATGTAATTCACACTAAGTTGTCCAACTTTGACCGCAAGATTAGCCAACCTGACCTTAGGTACGACCTTTATACGTCGATCTCCTGCTCCTAAGGTTTGGACGACCCTAGGTACGTAAACCTATTGTATAAATTCCTGCGAGATCCCCTCGGGCAAGCACATTTATTTATAGTGGATTTTGAATCTGGCAGAGATAATAGACATGGCAGATTCCCTAGGGCAACCACATTTGTTTATAGCGGACTTGATCTTGGTGGAGATAATGGATATGGTAAAGTGGTTGGAAGCGGGTCTTTTGGGTGTTCAGACAAATGTTAAGAGACTCGTTGAAGGAGTAATTGAAGCAGGATGGGGATTATGAGGAAGAAATTAAACATTTGACCTTAGTCTGCCTAAGTTTGTTCTAGGAATCTGGATTGACCCTTCACAATCTTTATACTTAGGTGTAATGGTTAGTGAGAAACCAGCCTACACTCTATTCGATATCGGTGCCACACAGTCGTTGGTGTGGCGGACTTCATTAAAAACCTAGAAGGTGTACAATACTTTATTGGTGTAGCTCGACGAGTGCGTCTACCGGATGGCTCGGAGATGATGGCAACCGCTAAGTGCGAGTTCGAGATATTCATTGAAGGAAAGGCCTTTGAGACACCTGCCACGGTCTTGAGAATGCCGGAGTTTGACATCATTTTGGGCATGGCGTGGTTGGACTGGCACTTTGCAAGGATTGATTGTGCAGAGAAACGAATTTACTTGAGACATGGAGACTCCGGCGTCATCTTCCAAGGTATTAGCTTCGCACCTCGCATGTTGCTATCTTCAGTTAAGACAGTGAAAGCCCATATGAAGAAGGATGGAACCCTACGTTGTGCATAGACTATCGGGAACTCAATCGGCTGACGGTGCGGAACCCTTATCCGCTACCTCGGATCGACGAGTTGTTCGATCAACTAGTGGGAGTGCATTGGTTTTCTAAGCTAGACTTGCGCTTAGGGTATTATCAGTTGAGAATACAAGAAGGTGACATCCAGAAAACAGCCTTTAGTTCAAGATATGGGTTGTACGAGTTCACTGTAATGTCGTTTGGACTTACAAATGCCTCTTCGGCCTTCATGAGCCTGATGAACAAGGTGTTTGAACCTTATTTGGATATCATCGTCATTGTTTTCATCAACGACATTCTGGTCTACTCAAAGACGGAGTTGGAGCATATTGAGCACCTGAACTTGGTAGTTGAAGAAATTAAAAGAGCACGCCTTGTTCGCCAAGTTCAGCAAGTGCGAATTCTGGATTAAAGAGGTTGCTTTCTTGGGGCATGTTATTAGCGGGGCAGGACTAGCAGTGGATCCGGCCAAGGTGCATGCCGTGAAGGAGTCGTCGCCTTTGAAGTCGGCGGCCGATGTGAGGAGTTTCCTTGGACTTGTCGGGTACTACAGCAAGTGTGTAAAAGGATTTTCAAAGATTACTCTTCATCTTACATCATTGACGAAGATAGGTGTGTCATTTGAGTGGACACCCCAATGTAAAGCGGCGTTCCAGGAGCTGAAGGATAGACTTACCTCCTCCCCCATCCTTGCACTTCCGTCTAATAAGGAAGGATTTCAAGTCTACACTGACGCATCATATCAAGGGATGGGAGCGGTGTTGATGCAGCACGAACATGTGATTGCCTACGCTTCAAGACAGTTGAAGAAGCATGAAATCAATTACCCGATTCATGATTTGGAATTGGGAGCAGTGGTGTTCGCCTTGAAGGTTTGGAGGCATTATCTATACGGCGTCCACTGCGAGATCTTTTCAGATCACAAAAACTTGAAGTATGTTCATACTCAGAAGGAGTTGAACTTGAGACAATGACGGTGGTTAGAATTTCTATGCGACTATGAGTTCACCATGAACTACCTCCCCGGAAAGGTGAACTCAGTGGCCGATGCATTGAGTAGAAAGGTACCAGGTTCTAGAATAGAGTGTCGGTTCATGAGTATGGTGTAACACCCCCATCTGTCGCATGGCATATAACAGAAGGTCCAGCTGGAACCCGATGCCATATACCACAGACAGTCGGAAGGGTTACCAAATGAATATTCAAACCATCCAATTAAGACTACTCATCCTACACAGAGCATTCTAGCGGAAGTTTTTAAAGTTGAAAGAACCCAAATCTTAAATCCAATACATATGAATGTCCACGACCACAACCACAGGAATGAAACCCAAATACACTGAAAAGGTACATGGACTTATGGCCTAACAAATGTTCACTTAATAAAACATGTCTTACATACATCGGCTCGCAGGCCGGCCACACATGATAAAAGTAAAAAACAACTATTCTATGGCCTTCTAGGGCCAGCACAGCAGCATGGGCTCCAACCCGCTATTTGGCACGCGGCTCCGCAGCACCTGCAAGCACATTCCACCGCACGGTGGCAAACAAAGCAACGGTCAGCTAAAAGCCGACCAAATTATAACGACCCTGCCCCTAACTCAGGACGTCGGTGATCTTTCCGTGCATATCATTAGCCCAATAAAATAATAAAGCGCAATTACACTACGACACAGGTGTAGGCTCGCACGGCCAAACACCCCATGCACTCATGGCACATTAACGGTGAATCCTGACATATCAGCGTCTTCACCACCATCCCAGAGATGGCAACCAAGTGAGCATTTTAGCCTTTCTGACCCTGTCTAGTCTAAGGCTCCCGACTATGCCAATGACCAGTGCCCTTTTCGGATTTCTCGCACCGTTCCACATAGCCTAGGTCCAATTCCACTTGCCCATTGCTCACGCCGCATATACAATTTAAGTCCTACGCGCGGGCCAAGCTTCTCTCGGATCCCAAAATTTTCCAAACAATCTCATAACCCAGTTATGATCAAGGCCGGTTCCCAGACCGCCAAGTTAGCAGAACATGTTTCCCCTCAGTTTTCCGCGTGCGCCTTGAAGCTAACCTCCAAGGATCCCTGCTGCAATCAACCACGTAGAAACCCGAAAAACCCAAAGCATGGAGTCTTCTCTGGCAAAACATATCAAATGCAACATCACCGATCCAGACAATACACGTCCGGGTAGGCTTCACACACAATGCCTATGCCCGTACTTACGATTCCGGACTCTATATGAAACACAAGGGGAACTATTCACATCAACCCCAAGGAACACCATGCACTCGCTGCACACTTGCGGGAGAGGGATTCCCTATGCAGAAAGCAAGAGCTTCACATGCTCAAGTAGAGAATCGTTACCCTTGAAGTCCGCTTTGGAGCCATGGAAAAACTACACGGATGGAAATCTTCGCAACGAACTTTCCTCCACGGATCCGCTCTCAGATTTCGAAACGGTGCTCCGATGCTCCGCCGGCGGCCGGAAACCTCCTTCTTCTTCTTCTTCTCTCTAACACCTTGGAAAGAGAAAGCCTTGGAGGGAAATGAGGGATTAACTCCCCTATTCTCGGCCTTAATAGAGCAGGAAATCATCTGGGTCGTTGGATCTTAATTAAAGAAAACGAACGGTTCAGATCCGTTCAAAAATCTCCAGACCTGGGCTGAACACGGCTTGGCACACGGACGTGTCCCAGGCCGTGTGCCTCGATCCAGGCACGATCGTCGAACACAGAAAAGACACACGGGCTCAGACACGCCCGTGTCCAACCTGACACGCCCTTGTCGGGTCTCTCGACACGCCCGTGTCCGGGGGCGTGCCATGCATAACCGCCACGCCAACCGACACGACCCAACTACACACGGGTACTGACACGGGTAGGCACACGCCCGTGTCCAATGACACGCCCGTGTCATCTAGCCGTGTTCCTGGCCGTGTTCTTCTCGGGATGAAAACGGCCAAAAAAATCACCAGCTAGACACGGCCTTGGACACGCCCGTATCCTAGGCCATGTACCCCTATACAGGCACCAAAAATTCCCTTTTTCGCGATAGACTCAAAAACAATTTTCGGTGCGTTACAAATCTCCCCTACTTAAGGAATTTCGTCCCGAAATTAAGTTAAGGTACACAAATCTAAATAATACCTGAGTGGAATAACTCGGGGTATTCCTCCAACATAGCTTGCTCTCGCTCCCAAGAAAGCTCCTCACGTCCGCAATTATCCCATCGGACTTTAACCATACGGATATCCTTGTTGCGGAGTCGTTTGACTGCAACATATTCAACACGTACTGGCTTGACCCTTGTGATCAACTCATAATCAACTGGTATTTGATTATCCACAATGATCTGCGAAGGATCTTGCACTGCCTTACACAACACCGATACGTGGAACACATCATGTAGCCCACTCAACTCCACCGACAGCTTCAATCTATACGCTGCCTCACCAACACGCTCCAGGATTTCAAATGGTCCAAGGTATCTCGGACTCAACTTCTTCAAGCGTCGAACCCGTGATACACCCTTGAACGGCTTGATTTTTAGATACACCATGTCGCCAACATTGAACTCCACGTTCCTATGCTTGGCGTTGAAATATTTTGCCTGCCTGTCCTGAGCGATCTTCAACCTTTCTTGAATTGTCCGTATCACTGAAGTGGCGTCTTCCACCGCTTGACGTTTATACAACTTCGATTCGTCTGCCTCCAACCAAGACAACAACGTACAACACTTCCTCCCGTACAAGGTTTTGAAAGGCGTCATCCCAATACTAGCCTGAAAGCTGTTGTTGTACGCAAACTTCACCATGTACAGGTGATCTTCCCACTACTTTCCAAAATCTAGGACGCACATGCGAAGCATGTCCTCCATAGTACTGTTGACCCTCTCGGTCTGACCATCTGTCAGTGGATGAAAGGCTGTGCTGAAACTTAGCTTAGTTCCCAACATACTATGCACCAACCTCCAATCCTTCGACGTAAAGCGTCCATCTCGGTCACTAACAATACCGCGGGGCACACCATGCAATCGTACAATATTCTCCACGTAGAGTTTGGCTAATTTTTCCACCGGATCTTCCTTCCTGTTCGGAATAAAGTGTGACACCTTTGTCAACCTATCTACGACCACCCAAATGGCGTCGTTTCCCTTCTACGACTTCGGCAAACCATGCAAAAAATCCATAGTTATGTCATCGAATTTCCATTCTGGGATAGGTAGGGGTTTCAAGAATCCTCCGGGCTTCTGACATTCCGCCTTCACCAATGCACAAGTACGGCACTTGGCCACATATAGTGCTACATCCTTCTTTAAACCCGGCCACCAGAATAATTTCTTCATGTCCATATATATTTTCGTGATTCCCGGGTGGATTGAGTACTTGGCATGATGAGCCTCATACATCAATTCCTCCCGATGATTATCCGCACTAGGAACGCAAAGGCGACCGTCCTTCTTTAGCAAACCATCTCCAACAACAAACTGGGAATTTGACCCATCCAAAGATTCATCCAAGATCTGCTTCATGCTGTTATCCTGAACCAAAGCCCGCCGAACTCTATCCGCTAGGTCACACTGCACCTCTGTCCAAAACAGTTTCGCCTCGGCACTAGACTTCTTGTCGACACAAGATATCTCCAAAGCCTCCAACACATGGACCAATCTCTCATCATGTACCGATAACCAGTTGGCCTGCGTAGGAGTCCTGCGACTCAACGCATCCGCCACTGCATTTCCCTTCCCAGGCACATAATGTATCTTGAAGGTGTAGTCCCCTAAGAACTCCATCCACCTCCGCTGCCTCATATTCAGATCCTTTTATTCCAACAGGTACTTCAAGCTCTTATGATCGATGTAAATATCGACCTTCACACCATACAGATAATGCCTCCAAAGCTTTAGAGCAAATATCACGACCGCTAACTCTAGGTCGTGGACCGGATAATTTCTCTCGTGAACCTTCAACTATCGTGAACCATAGGATATCACTCTCCCATGCTGTAACAGAACACAGCCCAAACCATTACTCGAAGCATCACTATAGATCTCGAACCCTTCGGTTCCACTTGTCGAACATAAAATGGGCGTCGTGGTCAACCGCCTCTTCAACTCTTCAAAAGCCTGATAGCACTCCGAAGACCATACAAACTTTTGACCCTTCCTAGTCAACGTCGTGAGTGGTAGCGCTATCCGCGAGAAGTTCTCTACGAAGCGCCTGTAGTAGCCAGCAAGCCCCAGAAAACTCCGGACCTCTGCCACTGTAATCAAAGTAGGCCACTCTTGTATCGTCACTATCATCGCCGGATCCACAGCTATCCCTTCTCCACTGACAACATCACCAAGGAACGCTATCGAGGATAACCAGAATTCACACCTGGATAACTTAGCATACAGCTGATTCCTCCTCAACGTCTCCAACATTATGTGAAGATGATTGTAGTGATCCTCCGCGCACTGCGAATACACCAAGATATCATCGATAAATACTATCATGAAACAATCCAGGTACTCTCTGAACGTCCTGTTCATCAGATCCATAAACACAGATGGCGCATTAGTCAAACCAAACGGCATGACTATGAACTCATAATGCCCAAACCGCGTACTGAATGCTGTCTTTGGGATGTCGCTCTCCCTTATCCTCAACTGATAGTATCCGGACTTCAAATATAACTTTGAATACACTATTGACCCAACCAACTGATCAAATAGATCGTCAATCCTCGGGATTGCATATTTGTTCTTCTCCGTAAGCTTGTTCAATTCCCGATAGTCTATGCAAAGCCGCAAGCTCCCATCTTTCTTCTTAACGAAAAGAATTGGTGCGCTCTAAGGCGACGAACTTGGAAGCACATAACCTTGCTCTAGCAACACTTGCAGTTGCACCTTCAACTCTGCCATCTCTCTTGGCGCTATCCTATATGGAGAGCGTGACACCAGTTTGGCACCCAGTACCAGCTCAATGGTAAAATCAATCTCCTGCTGAGGAGGGGCTCCTGGGAGATCATCTGGGAACACATCAGGATATTCGGACACAACTGGAATACTGTCAAGACTTCACTTAGGCGTCGAAGTCTGTACTAGAGTGACAAATAGCTCTTCCCCAGACCAAACTGCCTTGAACACTGAAGGGCCGACATCAAGATCTTACCCGACCACTTCATGCCCGCGAAAATCGTCTCCCGATCAGTGTTCAAACCATACTTAACTTCCTTACGATTGCAATCAATGCATGCACCCTGCTCCGAGAGCCAATCCATAACGAATATTACGTCGAACTCCACTAACGGTAGAACCAACGCTCGCAAATCAAACCCCTGGTCTCCAATCCGAATCTTCATTACGCAGAACCAATCCGCGCGCATTGAGTACTACTAGTAAACAACACATCCATTATGTCTTTTGCCATCAGAGGATGTACTCCAACACGCAATACCATTCCTTTGGGTAAACAGGGATGCGAAGCCCCCTTTAACGAACGGTGCTCCCGCCGGATAAACGAAATTCAGAACAAAGCTTAGCACAAGTGGTTCTAGGCTAACATGCACAAAGGCAACAAGTGTCTAAAGCTAAATGCCAGAATTTTAAACCTTACTTGTCACCACAACCGCGTGCTTTCTAGCCTCTTGCTGACCCAGCCTGTACACATTAGGCTTCCTCTCGGACATTAAGCGTCCGTTCCAACAGCTACGGGCAAAATGCCCCACTTTTCCGCAGATATAGCAAGCTCCTGGGACTCGACTTGTGGTTGCCCCCAACGTACCAGATGAAGGGGCTGAGTTCGAAGTCTTCAGCTTCTTGTTCCATCTGCGGACATCCGACTTTGAACTTGGCCCTTTGAACTGTGGCTTCTTAGTACTAGAGTCCTCACCTGCTCCTGACATATCATCCTTAATCTTCTGAGCATCATCCAAACATTCTCGGGCAAAGTGCCCTTTCTTGCCACAAGCTCGACAGTTGTACATAACTTTGCTAGTCCCAGCCTTAGCCCCCTCTTTCGACGTTCTGCGGCATGCAGTCCTCCTAGGATTTGCAGAGTTCAATACCCTACTCACTGGCATCGGGTGAATCCTCCCCAAATCTACTTCCAAAGATCTAGCCGACTCCACCAAGGCTTGGAATCCGAATAGTTTTTGTCCTACCAGTAGGATTCGCACCTCACCACGTAGCCCATTATAGAATCTATCAACTATAGACTGTTCGTTCTCCAATTCAAAGCATGGGTAGCGGCTTATGAAAAGGAACGCCTGCAAATACTCATTGACTGAGTGCATACCCTGCACTAAGGACATGTTCAACTGCTGGCCTGCTGGCCTTCTAAAGTCCTTTGATCCAACACACCACCCGACATTGAAGTTAGCTCATGGACAAAAGGTTTCACGTTGCTTCCCTACTGTGCACTCGTCACAGTGAGCACCACTTCAACGATTCTTCTTATGGTTTCAAACGATGGAGGGGTCTCAAGCACGACGTTGGGTGCACTATAATCCTCAGAAACCAGATGTTTTGTCAGCTCTGCGCCACTCCCGGTCACCTATAGTCGTACAAAACACCAATAAGTGACTAAACAAAATTGCAAAGAGCAACTATAGGAACACGCAGGTTCCTCAAAACAAGTGTATTTTTCATTCCTAAGTGGACATCCATGGGTTCTTTTTGATGTTATAACAATGACACACACATGTGCTCATCACCCCTTAAAAGAATTCGTCCACGAATTCATTTAAGCCTGACCGTAACCTCGATTTAATACCAAATTGTAACACCCCCATCTGTCACATGGCATATAACAGAAGGTCCAGCTAGAACCTGACGCCATATACCACAGACAGTCGGAAGGGTTACCAAATGAATATTCAAACCATCCAATTAAGACTACTCATCCTACACAGAGCATTCTAGCGGAAGCTTTTAAAGTTGAAAGAACCCAAATCTTAAATCCAATACATATGAATGTCCACGACCATAACCACAAGAATGAAACCCAAATACACTGAAAAGGTACATAGCCTTATGGCCTTACAAATGTTCACTTAATAAAACATGTCTTACATACATCGGCTCGCAGGCCGGCCATACATGATAAAAGTAAAAAACAACTATTCTACGGCCTTCTAGGGCCAGCACAGCAACATGGGCTCCAGCCCGCAATTTGGCACTCCGCTCCGCAGCACCTGCAAGCACATTCCACTGCACGGTGGCAAACAAAGCAACGGTCAGCTAAAAGCCGACCAAATTATAACGACCCCGCCCCTAACTCGGGATGGCGGTGATCTTTCCCTGCATATCATTAGCCCAATAAAATAATAAAGCGCAATTACACTACGCCACAGGTGTAGGCTCGCACGACCAAACACCCCGTGCACTCAGGGCACATTAACGGTGAATCCTGACATATCAGCGTCTTCACTACCATCCCAAAGATGGCAACCAAGTGAGCATTTTAGCCTTTCTGGCCCTGTTTAGTCTAAGGCTCCCGACTATGCCAACGGCCAGTGCCCTTTTCGGATTTCTCGCACCGTTCCACATAGCCTAGGTCCAATTCCACTTGATCGTTGCTCACGCAGCATATACAATTAAAGTCCTACGCGCGGGCCAAGCTTCTCTCAGATCCCAAAATTTTCCAAACAATCTCATAACCCAGTTATGATCAAGGCCGGTTCCCAGACCTCCAAGTTAGCAGAACACGTTTCCGCTCAGTGTTCCGGGTGCGCCTTGAAGCTAACCTCCAAGGATCCCTGCTGCAATCTACCGCATAGAAACCCGAAAAACCCAAAGCATGGAGTCTTCTCCGGCAAAACATATCAAATGCAACATCACCGATCCAGACAATACATGCCCGGGTAGGCTTCACACACAATGCCTATGCCCGTACTTACGATTCCGGACTCTATATGCAACACAAGGGGAACTATTCACATCAACCCCAAGGAACACCACGCACTCACCGCACACTTGCGGGAGCGGGATTCCCTATGCAGAAAGAAAGAGCTTCTCATGCTCAAGTAGAGAATCGTTACCCTTGTAGTCCGCTTTGGTGCCATGGAAAAACTACACGGATGGAAATCTTCGCAACGAACTTTCCTCCACGGATACGCTCTCAGATTTTGAAACGGTGCTCCGATGCTCCGCCGGCGGCCGGAAACCTCCTTCTTCTTCCTCTTCTCTCTAACACCTTGGAAAGAGAAAGCCTTGGAGGGAAATGAGGGATTAACTCCCCTATTCCTGGCCTTAACAGAGCAGGAAATCATCTGGGCCATTGGATCTTAATTAAAGAAAATGAACGGCTCAGATCCGTTCAAAAATCTCCAGACCTGGGCTGAACATGGCTTGGCACACGGCCGTGTCCCAGGCCGTGTGCCTCGATCCAGGCACGATCGTCGAACACAGAAAAGACACATGGGCTCAGACACGCCCGTGTCCAACCTGACATGCACGTATCGGGTCTCTCGACACGCCCGTGTCCGCGGGTGTGCCACGCATAATCACCACGCCAACTGACACGACCCAATTGCATATGGGTACTGACACGGGTAGGCACACGCCCATGTCCAATAACACACCAGTGTCATCTAGCCGTGTTCCTGGCCGTGTTCTTCTCGGGATGAAAACAGCCAAAAAATCACCAGCCAGACACGGCCTTGGACACGCCCGTATCCTAGGTCGTGTACCCCTATACAGGCACCAAAAATTCCCTTTTTCGCGACCGACTCAAAAACAATTTTCGGGGCGTTACATATGGAGTTGGCTCGGATGATTGAAGTGATGGATATTACCTTAGTATATAAGGCTCCTTCGGCAGATTATATGGAGTACTTGGCAACCATGAGCATAGTTTGTGATATCCAGGACCGAATCCGGGCGGAGCAAGGAAGGGATGCGGCTCCGGCCCTGACGGTCAAAGCAATCGAAGATGGGACTTCTGACGAGTATACACTAAAAGACGGCCTCGTTTATTTCCGTGGTCGGCTATACATTCCCAAGGGCGGTAGAATCCGGGAGGATATCTTGAGAGAGGCACATTGCTCTCAGTATTCGGTGCACCCGGGTATTGCCAAGATGTACGCCGGCTTACGGAAGACGATGTGTTGGTCGGGAATGAAGATGGATGTCCAATATTTTGTTACACACTGTGAAGCTTGTCAAAGAGTGAAGGCAGAATGCAAGAGCCCCGGTGGTTTGTTACAATCATTGCCCATCCCCGAATGGAAGTTCGAGAATATCTCCATGGACTTCGCTCATGGGTTACCTCGCTCACGCTCCGGGAATGGTTCAATATGGGTGATAGTTGATCACCTGACGAAAGTAGCCCGGTTTATCCCAATGAAGAAAGGAGCTCATGTGGATGTCTTAGTATGCCTCTTTGTGGAGCAATTCGTACGGTATCATGGCGTGCCTAAGACGATCGTTTCAGATCGTGACGGTCAGTTTACCTCCAATGAGTGGAAAGCGGTACAGGCGTATTTGGGCTCGCGCCTTACCTTCAGCACCGCGCTTCATCCTCAGACGGACAGGCAATCTGAAAGGACCATCCGAACATTGGAAGATTTGTTGAGATTATGTATGTTGGATAGAGGAGAGCCGTGGGAAAGGCTCTTACCATTGGTAGAATTCTCCTACAACAACAGCCACCAGGCTAGTATCGGCATGGCTCCTCATGAAGCTCTTTATGGAAGGATGTGTAGAACCCCCTTGTCTTGGGTGCAAGATGAAGACCCGAAGGCTTTGGGTGTTGAATATATTGAGGATACCGATGCGGCAGTTAGACTGATTCGGGATCGCATATTGGAAGCTCAAAGTCGATAGGCGAAGTATTATAATGCAAAGCACCGGATGGTGGAATTTCAAGTGGGTGATAAGGTGTTTCTGAAAATCCGACCGATGCATGGAGTGTCACGTGTGCGTGGTGTGAAAAAGCTCAGCCCAAGGTATGTTGGGCCTTATACTATATTGGAAAGGATTGGCCTGCTGGCCTATCAGTTGGAGTTACCGCCCGAGCTAGAGAACCTCCACGACGTGTTCCATGTGTCGTCTCTTCGGAAGGCACTGTTGCGGCCCGATCAATACATCCCTACAACTGATGGTGCTGTGGCGTCGGATAGGTCTGTGCGACTAGAGCCAGTGCGGATCGTAGATAGCGAGAAAAGAAAGTTATTCCGCAAAAGTGTTCCCTTGGTGAAGGTGCTATGGTCCAATCATGGGAAGGAGGAATATACATTGGAGCCGATGGATGTGATGCAAAAACACTATCCGGAGTTGTTTGCTCAATGTTGTTTTATTTAAAAGAATATTATATTTCTGTTATGCTTTTCTCTCCATAGCCTAAGCCTGATTTTGGGGAAGAAAGCTTTAATTTTATTTATAGGATTTGTAACGTCCCGAATTGCACTAGGCCCCTTATGCGTGTTTTTGAGCCAGGAGAGCTGACTTGAGCTCAGGGGAGTGCTGACAACTGGGAAGCATGTAACAGCCAAAAGGCTGGGATTAGCAAATTTTTGGTGACACGGCCTGGGACACGGGCATGTCCCAGGGCGTGTCCTGCTCAGGTGCGTAGCAGTCGTGAGGTCGACAAAAATGGTTGACAGAGGGAACACGCCCAATGTTATGGGCGTGTCCCATCCGACACGGGTGTGTCGGAGGGCGTGTGTTCCCTCTGGTCGATGACCAACGCTCGCCGATCGTCGAGTGTCAAGTATGGGTACACAGCCTGTGACACGGGCGTGTCACAGGGCGTGTCCCGCTCATCCTCGAGTAGTTCTTGTGTAGGTCAAAATATACTCGAGTAGGTGGAAAAGTACTCGAGTAAGAGGGGGTGACAGGGGCATGTCATCCCTGTGACACGGGCATATCTTGTCCGGGTACTCGAGTAGTTGGTTTTCTCTCGAGTAAGTCCTCTCGAGTAAGTCTCGAGAGGGTTACACGCCCCATGCCACGAGCGTGACTGGGCTGTCACGGGCGTGGCCAAGTCATGTACTCGAGTAGTTGGTTTTCTATCGAGTAAGTCTCGAATGGGTTACACGCCCCATGTCACGGGCGTGACTGGGCCGACACGGGCATGTCCCACTCATGTGTCATGTTGAGTATTGAACCGACGCATAAAAACCGTCGTAACGCATCTCCTAAGCAGGACACGGGTAAGGACACGGGCGTGTCCCTACCCGTGTCACTTTTATATAAAATGGTAAGTGATAACCCTAGACGTTTTCACTCCTCATTCCAGCCGTTTTTCTGAGAGAAACTCATGTTGAGAGAAGGAAGTCACTGGATCTAGTTCTAGAGGAGAAGATCCGTCGCTGCCGTGGAAAAGAAGATGCCACCGAGAAGAGTCACGAGATCCATGACCAGAAATGGTGGAAACGCCGGAAATGAGGTGAGCCTCCTACCCTCTACCTTGTTGCTAGATCTTTAGTTATTTCCTTAGGAGAGATATTGACACAAGAGAGTTTTGATGGAGAGAAGGAGTTTTCTAGGGATGGCCATGCTAGGACATGTGTTCTAGGTTTTAGATCTCTTCAACCTCCCCTTTCTTCTATGTGATGATGGGTGGATGGTTTCATGAATAATCATGACCCCTTTGAGGGTGAATAAGGGAGGAGGAATTTCTGGAGTGATTTTGGAAGATCGACTTGAAGAGGAAGATGAACAGATGTCGTTCATTCCTTTTTAAGATTCGTGCAGAATCTGTATTATCCGCGCAGTGATCTTCTTGGCCATTTTCATGTAGGCTGTGGCCAGATCTGGGCTTTCGATCTAACACGAGTGTTGAAGCCCTTGAAAATATCTTTCCAACGAGTTGTTTCACGTCTTCATGCGAAGTATGTAGCCACAGGAAAGTTTGAACGAACATGACGTCCGATAAATCATGCATGCAGAAATTGTGTTCTGTACTTAGCGGACTTCAAGACTGATTTCAAATAGGATGCACTCAAATCTGGGTTGTGGGCCTAATATGAAAGTTGTAACCCATGGAAAGACCTTTCCATCGAGGGGTTACACGTCTTCATCGGATTCTGTAGCTTTGAGAATCTCCGGTCGAATTTGTTGTCCAGATTTATTCTACACTTAAATTCTGGGGTTTATATAATATGAATTTGAATTCGACGGAATCGATGTTGCTAATTAACTCTAGATTTTGATGAACTATTTTATGCTGACACCGTAGTGCTATGAATGATAAACCTTATTAATTAGATTTCATAAAATTGAATTGTGGAGCAAGCTTTAATGCATGATATGACGTGCTGAAATTGATAGATTATTATAAATGCGCACCATGTTTATAATATGATGAATGAAATGACTGGATACAAATTGGTAGATTATTATTAATGAGCATCATGTTTGTAATATGTTGAAACCATTTGTAATGAAAAATAGAAGGATAAACCATGACCATGAGCATGTATGATGGTTAGAATGAAATCTAGTAGTCCAATACTTAGAGCGTAGTCTCCCTACGAGTAGTATTATGGAGGGATGTAAGTGCGGCGTTGGCCGTCACTTGCTGAGTTAATGTTGAAGTGAGGTATAAATGGACGGTTGGGCTTGGTCCTCGGTGTCTACATCCCAGGGCTCCTTCCGTGCCGAGTGGATGGTTGGGTTATGTCCTTGTGCTTACTTCCGAGGCTTCTTCCATGCCACGGTGTTGTGGAATTTGCAAGTGGAGTGATTCGACACACGGTGTTGTAATCCTGGGTTAAGGATAGTGTGGAAGGTCTACGGGCTCACCGATCGTCACACCGACGGGAGTTGACAATTAGACTTTGGGCGGTTGGGATTGGTCCTCGATGTCTACGTCCTGGGGCTCCTTCCGTGTCAGGTGAACGGTTGGGCTTGGTCCTCGTGCATTCTTCCGAGGCTCCTTCCGGGTCACACAAGGTCAGTTCGGGGCTTGGTCCTCGGTTCACATCTACCCAAGGCTCCCGCTGGGCCATAGTATGCGTGGGCTCCGCTATTGTGTTCTTAGCGTTGAGGTGTACGGAGGCCTAGGTGAAGTAGTGTGGATACCCGCCTAGTAGTAGAGACGTCTGCTCTACTGTCACAGCCTGTCCACGACGGCTGATGCCTGAGAGGTTAGCTACCTGCTCGAATAGTGGGAACTATAGTCTATATCGGCATAGCAATTGCATGGTGTGATCATGGGTGAGTCATTGCATAGTATACATAACATTTCATAACATTGCACATCAAGATTCTCATCATATAAGTTTGTATGGGCACTCTTATGCAATGAGTTACTTTTATGTAACACGATCCTTAACTTATAAGTTTGTATGGGCATTCTTATAAGTTAAGTTACTTTCCTACTGTAGTTACTTGTACTTGTTGATTTACTAATATTGTTATTCAAGTAGAAATGCTAGTTTATAATGTTGTTATTCATGTACTATTACCACCTGCTTGTACCTGCTTTACTACTTATATTATAATTGTACCCTTGTTCATTTCTCCGCCTGGTGCCGAGGAGTCGCCGGGGTAGCGGATGTGAAGCCACTTAGTCTTTCTACTAACGGTTGCTACGTCTTCCTTTTTAGGAGGTCACCCCGCAGGTAGAGCAGCCGCAGACTGAAAGTCCACTTAGTGTCAACTACCTTCACCTATGGGGGGGATAGGTGTCTTGCAGCGTTTTTGCGGAATTAAAATCGTACCTGCACAAGAAAACAAAACAACACAGCACAGAAAGGACACAAGCAAATTATAGTGGTTCCCCGATTTGGGTACATCCAATTTCCCCATTCGACCTATCTCCCAACCAGGGACAACTCGGTTACTTCACCAACAGGATTGAAATCCAATCCTTGCACTAACGGAAGGAACCCTTCCACACGTAGGAGTCACCACTCCCACAACACGGGTTGCACCCAACCCTTACAACTAGGAACCAACGTTCCTTTACAACAAAATTGAAAATAGAATGTATAAGAAATACAAACAACTTATGGAGACTAAGGTGTCCCTCTTCATTCTATGACGTGTTCTTGAAGTCAACGAAGAGTCCACAACCCTAGATCTCACTTGGAGAGAATCTCCCCGAAACCGGCGGCGGCAAGAAGGGCGGCGGCTTGGTTCTCGGGATCGGTGGCGACAACGGCGTGCTGCGGCTGTTCTTTGGAGATTCAATCTTCGTAGCAAAGCTAGCAAGATCTTCCAAAGGTCACACTAGAATCGATCGTCTCGATCGATTCGGAAGGGGAAGGTTTTCCCGATCAACAAATCAAGAGACAAAGGATCTCTGGTTAGACGCGTGAGACGCAGTGCTTGGGTGAGCTTCTGTCGCCGGGGATCTGGAAGAAACCACGATCAAAAGCCGGCGATCAATAGGCACGAGCGGCGACGGCGGTGGAGCAGGTTTCACGATCTAGGTAACATCGGCGGATCGGCTTCTTTTTAAATTTCTTCTTAGTACACTGTTCAAAAATACGCGAGTATTTATACACTAGAATACTTCTATATAACCGTTGTGGGTCCCACCATAAGAAACCCTAAAACCGGTTCAAAACAGAGCCTTAACATTTGACCGGTCCAGCGTGCTAGAAATTCGCCTAAGGCAAAATCGGCGAGAATCGAAGGTGATTCTCGTCGATTCGGCGAGAATCGAAGGTGATTCTCGTCGATTCGGCGAGAATCAGCCAGTGATTCTCGATGATTTTGACTTAGCGACAGATTTGCATGCTCTGATTTAGCCGGATAGAGACGGCGAGAATCTGCCAGTGATTCTCGACGATTCGGCGAGAATCACTTGGTGATTCTCGTCGATTATTACTTAGACGAATTTTCGTCTTTTCACCCATGAGCTACTGTTTGACCCATCCTTGCTCCTTGTCTGCTCTTGCATTATCACAGCCCTGTACCTGAAAATAAGTACACTCCAATAGAGAGAATACACGTAGGACAACACACTGATCTGCTCAACGAGGGATTACGTCGCGCAAACCCGTGTATATTGACCTACTGCACCCTGACATTGGTGTGTACTTAGCGTGGAATAACTGCAAGCACAACTTAAAAGATTTCATCAAATACATTGTCTATTTACCTTAGCTTGTTCAGGGGCTTATTCAAATCAGGTACGTTGTGGATACAATACCCAACAATCTCCCCCTATTTGAAGAAGCCAAAACCCTACAAGCTAAGGTGAATAGAGCGTATGGGAATGAAAATCATAAACTTAAAATTGAGCTGAGAGGGATATTCATTACCAATACCAATTTCTTGAGAGCAAACTTGGAGGCACCTTAGCCTTAGCCGAGAGGGTAATCTCCCCCTTTTCGGCTTCTGCAAATCTGGGTCTGTTGCATTTGACCCCTTGCCCCCCCTCAATTCTTGCACCTGTGCTCACACTTGGGTTCCTGGCAGAGGCTCCCCCTAGATGCATGAGCCTGGAGCTTCTGTAGTATTTATTCCTCATAGTTTAGCATCCCCAATTCAGTTTTGAAAAGACTGAACTTGGCTTCGTCTAAGTGCTTTGTGAAAATATCTGCAATCTGTTTGTCCGTGGGGACATAACAGAGAGAGATGTCCTTGTTCTCCACGTGCTCCCGAATGAAGTGGTAGCGCACTTCAATATGCTTCTTTCTGCTGTGCGATACCGAATTGTTGGCAATTGCAATTGCACTGGAGGAGTCGCAGTACATTGGTAATTCCTTGAACTGAAGGTCCTAGTCGGCTAACTGGTTTCTGATCCATAGGTGTTGTGCGCAATAGCTTCCTGCCGAGATGTACTCAGACTCTGCTGTGGAGGTTGCTACACAATTCTGCTTCTTGCTGTTCCATGAGATAAGCCTTCTTCCGAGGAATTGACACGTCCCGGAAGTGATTTTCCTGTCATCCATACTCCCTGCAAAATCCGCATCTAAAAAACCTATTAGCTCGACATCATTGTTTCTCGGGTACCACAAGCCAAGATTGGGAGTACCTTTAAGGTATCTTAGAATTCGCTTTGCAGCGACATAGTGAGATTCCTTAGTGTTCACCTGATATCTGGCACAGACACATGTGGAGAACATGATATCCGGTCTACTGGCAGTAAGGTAGAGCAGGGATCCAATGACGCTTCTGTATTTGGTTTCATCGAAAGGTTTACCTTTCTCATCCTTATCTAGAGACATAGTGGATCCCATTGGAGTCCTCATAGAGGTTGCATTCTCCATACCGAATTTCTTGAGGAGTTCATTTGTGAACTTCGTCTGAGAGATGAAGATTCCATCCTCAGACTGTTTCACTTGAAGTCCCAAGAAATACTTTAGCTCTCCCATACTGCTCATTTCAAACTTTCCTTGCATAAGTTTAGAAAACGTTTTGCAAAGATTGTTGTCCGTTGAGCCGAATATAATGTCATCGACATAGATTTGCACCAGCAAAATCTTGCCTTTGACTTCCCTGAGAAACAATATCTTATTTATTTTACCTCTAGAGAACTTGTTCTCAAGAAGAAAACTAGATAAAGTTTCATACCAAGCTCGTGGAGCTTGTTTTAAACCATATAGAGCTTTATTAAGAAAATATACATGATTGGGATAAGTAGGATTGACAAAACCTAGGGGTTGAGCGACGTATACTTCCTCTTTCAGGTCTCCGTTCAAGAATGCTGATTTCACATCCATTTGATAGACTGTGAATCCTTTGTGCGAAGCATACTCCAGGAACAATCTGATTGCCTCGAGCCTTGCCACTGGTGCAAAGGTCTGGTCGAAGTCAATCCCCTCCTCCTGTCTGTAACCTTGAGCCACCAGCCTGGCCTTGTTCTTTATGATGACACCATGTTCATCCAGTTTGTTTCTGAAGATCCACTTGGTGCCAATCAAATTCTACTTTTATGGTCTGGGAACCAGCGTCCAAATGTTGCATCGTTCGAATTGATGCAATTCATCTTACATGGCCAAAATCCATGCCGCATCTTTGTTCGTCTCGTCGAACTTCTTTGGCTCAACCTGTGACAGGAAGCTAAGATGCAAAATCTCGTTAATAGTACCTCTTCGAGTTCTGACACCGTCACGAGGATCTCCGATGATCTGATCTCTAGGATGATCCCTCACATGCCGGAGCTCTAGACATCTGGCGTCTGGAGCTTCGACTACTTCTTTGGTTTCTCCTTCTTCTAAGAGATTTGCTCCATTTTGATCTTCAATATTCCCAGTTGACGTTGAGGTGGAAACTTTGACGTACTTAGGAGTTTCATCTTTAGCGGTCTCATTGAGACTCAGCTGTTCAAGTCATGCACCTGCATCTTCAAGAATACCGCTGGAAGAATTGCTGTTAAGCAAGCTTCCTTCAACAAATACAACATTAATTGATTCTTCTACCACTAGGGTTTTCTTATTGAAGACCCTATATGCCCGACTGTGGGTACTATAGCCCATGAATATGTCTTCGAAGCATTTTTCACTAAATTTAGTACGCGGGTACTTCCCGTTATTGAGTACGTAGCATCTGCAACCAAAGATCCTCAAATAGGACATGGTTGTTTTCCTGCCTTTCAGTAGTTCGTAGGGCGTCTTACGATGACTTTTGTTGATCAATGCCCGGTTTTGAACATGACAAGTCGTATTGACCGCCTCTGCCCAGAAGTATTCTGGGAGAGAAGCGTCTTTCAACATTGTCGTACAAGCTTCAATGAGAGTTCTATTTCTCCTCTCCGCAACTCCATTTTGCTGAGGAGTGCGCGGGGAGGAAAAGTCATGAAAGATACCTTGTTCTTCACAAAACTTTGTCATAGCACCAGATTCGAATTCTGTTCCATGGTCACTTCTGATTTTGACCACTGAGCAGTTAAATTCATTCTGAACCTGCTTGACAAAACTAGTGAAGATGTCAAACGTATCTGACTTTCGTTTTAAGAAGAACACCCATATAAACCGAGAGTGATCATCAACTATCACTAGCGTATAGGACTTGTCTCCCAAGCTATGAACTTGCATTGGACCAAACAAGTCCATATGCAGAAGATAAAGACATCGGGAAGAGTCTTTGTCTGCAATGCTCTTAAAGGTAGCCCGAGTCTGTTTGCCCATCTGGCATGCAGGACAGGGGCTATCTTTGATGCACTTGATAACGGTAGCATCCCTTACTAAGTTTTTAGAAAACAGCATACTAATTGTTTTGAAATTAATATGTGTCAATCTCTTGTGCCATTGTTCACAAAGAGATGCACTGCCTGTTGCCACTAGGCATACGGGGGTAGATGAATCTAAACTAAGAAAATTTAAGCAGAAGATATTTCTGCTCCTAATGCCTGTTAATACCGTCTCAGAAGAGGCACATGAGATTATCAGGCATTTATCCTTGCAGAACTTAACGTCATAACCTTTATCACATAACTGACTTACACTGATTAGGTTATGGTTTAACCCTTCAACATATGCCACGTCGGTGATAGAGATTATACCGTTGGAAATCATACCGTAACCTCTGGTGACTCCTCGATCTGACCCCCCAAAGATTACTTTGGGTCCATTCTCGACTGGAGTGTAATCACGCAGCAGGCTTCTTGTCCCAGTCATATGCCGGGAGCATCCACTGTCCAAGTACCATATTGGAGTTTTGGTGGCCTTTGGACATTCCTGCAAAACAAAATTAATTTCCCTTAGGAACCCAATCGAACTTGGGTCCTAGATTCTTGGTTAGCATACTCCCCCTCGGGTGGTTAACCCTACGAGTGTTCGGCCTCGCATTGCTAACATAAGGAGTCTCGTAATACCTCGGATTAAACCAACAATCCACGACGAAGTGACCGACTTTGCGACAACACCAACAGTCAAATCTGTTGTACCTCTTCCTAGGCTCCTGCTTTACTCTGGGAATGGTGGGTACGGCCGGAGCCTTGGATCTGCAGGTGGAGGCATCATAGTGATTGCAGTCACATGACTTCTTCACCTTCTGTTCCTTCAGTATAACAGGCTTGGCTTTTGGTGCCTGCTTTCTATTATGGCCGCTAGAGAATTGACCATAATTTCCCATGTGAATTTCCTCATAAGGTGACTTGAAGACACTCTCACCGAAGTTACGGGGAAAAGTCCAACCATCATATCGGCTCTTTGGCTTTGCAACCGAGGGCCGGAAATGATGACCAAAGGTTGACTCAAAGTCATGTTGGTTGCAGGGAAAGCTAGGCTTTCTGAACGCAACAGGACTGAGTGGGGCCTTTCCCTTTTCAGCAGCAGAGGCCTTCTTGGAGGCCTTATTCTTTCTCTGGTTCCTGTTTCTCCTGGATGAGGAACCAGATACCCCTACATGCCCCAAGCCAGCTTCTTTGGCCCGAGCAGAGAAGGTATCAACTAATGGAAGAACTATTTTGGCATAGAGAAGATCTTGACGATCTTCCTTTCTGACGCAAGTTGTTCTTCCAACTTGTCGACTTCCTCCTGCTTAAGATCAAGGAGCTTAAGAGACTCTGAATGCTTTGAAGTCAGGTCTTGGTGCTCCTGTCGGAGAGAGATCAAACTGGTGATCTCTTCCCTTAGGGAGACACTCTCACCCTTAAGGAATTTCACTACCTTTTTCTCAGCCTTCAATCTCTTGCGGCACTCCTCGAAAGTGTTGAGCAGAAGCTCATACTTCTCGAGGAGCTCCGCTTCACGGGCCGAAGGGCTATCCTCAGGGTCATCATCCTGAGACTCAGGATCAGATTCAGAGTCGGAGAGAGGGGTGTGAGCTTTTACCTTCCCAGTAAATGGGGGGCATTCTCCTTCTGAGTCGGAGCGACCCACCAGCCCGAAGTAGGCTTCCTAATCATCACTGGAGTCTGAGGAATCAGACTCACTCAGTGTCTTTGGCTTTTTGGCGATGTAGCTCCTCTCTTTCTTCTTATCTCTAGAGGACTTGTGCTCCTCTCCCTTCCCCTTTTATCTCTTGCCTTGGTGGCAGTCGGCCACGACGTGTCCTGGCTTATTGCATCCAAAACAAATAATATCAGAGGAGCGATGTTTGTTCGGTTTAGAAGCATACCTGTCAGAAGAATAATTTTTCTTCTGATGCCTGGAGGAGGAGCCGTCTCTCTTTCTTTGATTCCTCATCTTGAGGAACTTCTTGAATTCTCGGATGATGAGGGAGAAATCTTCCTCAGACAACTCTGAGCTGGAGGAGCATGGCTTAGAGTCCTCCTCCTCATCCTTTTTCCCGGCACGGTATGAAACTGCACCCTTGCCCTTCCTGGAGTGAATGGCTTTTAGGGCCACAGTCTTTTCCTTGGCTGCAGCCTTCTCTGCTTCTTCTTCTGCTTTCCTGGTGTTCAGTTGAAGCTCATAGGACATCAGCTTCCCAAACAGAATTTGCGGGTCTGTTTCAGCAAGTCTGCCAAACTCTCGGAAGCCGCAGATCTTTGTGTCTCATTCCTTAGTAAGGGACCTAAGGAATTTATCATTAAGTTCACCATTAGTGAACACTCTTCCATATCCTTTGAGGGCATTGACAATCTTGAGGAAGTTCTCGAAGGTGACTCCGATCTCTTCCTTAGGCCCTTGTCTAAAGGCCTCATATTTCTGGTTCAGGAGGGATCTCCGATCATCCCTCACTTCATCAGTGCCCTACATTAGGATAATCAGGCAGTGCCAAATCTCCTTTGCTATCCTGCAGCTGCAAAAGTTCTGCATCATTGAGTCATCGACTGCACTGACCAGAATGTTCTGCGCCTTCTTGTCAAGTCCCACCAGCACCATCTCGTCCTTGTCAATTTCAGAAATTTTCTTTGGCACTTTCTTGGTAGGATCAATGGTGGAGGCCTTAGTGGGGACATAAGGTCCCTCCTCCACGATCATGAAGAGTCGGGGATTGACCGCTTCCATGTAGAACCTAATCCTTTCCTTCCAGATAGGAAAGTTTAGCCTGGTGCACACTGGGATCTTGCCTGTGTACTTGAGTCCGTCCAAAGTAGAAGTCTGCCTTCTTCTTGACACAAGTGGCAGGAATCTACTCAAGGTGTGAACCTTTTTGATGAGTAACCTCCCTCTGATACCACTTGAAAGTCCACTTAGTGTCAACTACCTTCACCTATGGGGGGAGATAGGTGTCTTGCAACGTTTTTGCGGAATTAAAATCGTACCTGCACAAGAAAACAAAACAACACAGCACAGAAAGGACACAAGCAAATTATAGTGGTTCCCCGATTTGGGTACATCCACTTTCCCCCTTCGACCTATCTCCCAACCAGGGACGACTCGGTCACTTCACCAATAGTATTGAAATCCAATCCTCGCACTAACGGAAGGAACCCTTCCACACGTAGGAGTCACCACTCCCACAACACGGGTTGCACCCAACCCTTACAACTAGGAACCAACGTTCCTTTACAACAAAATTGAAAATAGATTGTATAAGAAATACAAACAACTTATGGAGACTAAGGTGTCCCTCTTCGTTCTATGACGTGTTCTTGAAGTCAACGAAGAGTCCACAACCCTAGATCTCACTTGGAGAGAATCTCCCCGAAACCGGCGGCGGCAAGAAGGGCGGCGGCTTGGTTCTTGGGATCGGTGGCGACAACGGCGTGCTAGGGCTGTTCTTTGGAGATTCAATCTTCGTAGCAAAGCTAGCAAGATCTTCCAAAGGTCACACTAGAATCGATCGTCTCGATCGATTCGGAAGGGGAAGGTTTTCCCGATCAACAAATCAAGAGACAAAGGATCTCTGGTTAGACGCGTGAGACGCAGTGCTTGGGTGAGCTTATGTCGCCGGGGATCTGGAAGAAACCACGATCAAAAGCCGGCGATCAACAGGCACGAGCGGCGATGGCGGCGGAGCAGGTTTCACGATCTAGGTCACGTCGGCGGCTCGGCTTCTTTTTAAATTTCTTCTTAGTACACTGTTCAAAAATACGCGAGTATTTATACAGTAGAATAATTCTATATGACCATTGTGGGTCCCACCATAAGAAACCCTAAAACCGGTTCAAAACAGAGCCTTAACATTTGACCGGTCCAGCGTGCTCAGAAATTCGCCTAAGGCAAAATCGGCGAGAATCGAAGGTGATTCTCGTCGATTTGGCGAGAATCGAAGGTGATTCTCGTCGATTCGGCGAGAATCAGCCAGTGATTCTCGACGATTTTGACTTAGCGACAGATTTGCATGCTCTGATTTAGCCGGATAGAGACGGCGAGAATCTTCCAGTGATTCTCGCCGAATCGGCGAGAATCACTTGGTGATTCTCGTCGATTATTACTTAGACGAATTTTCGTCTTTTCACCCATGAGCTGCTATTTGACCCATCCTTGCTCCTTGTCTGCTCTTGCATTATCACAGCCCTGTACTTGAAAATAAGTACACTCCAAAAGAGAGAGTACACGTAGGCCAACACACTGATCTGCTCAATGAGGGATTACGTCGCGCAGACCAGTGTATATTGACCTACTGCACCCTGACATTGGTGTGTACTTAGCGTGGAATAACTGCAAGCACAACTTAAAAGATTTCATCAAATACATTGTCTATTTACCTTAGCTTGTTCAGGGGCTTCTTCAAATCAGGTACGTTGTGGATACAATACCCAACACAGACTTTGCAGCAGGACAGCCAGGCCAGGACGACAGGGCCTGATGTGACGGTGTCATCGCTACCGTCGGTTACGGATGTGAGTGACGTGAGATTTTGATGTAGCCCGTTTGGGCAATTACTAGTTGTACTCTGATATTTGTGGAAGCATGTTTTAGCTTCTCTCTTATTTGATGTATTTGGACATATATGCTTAGTATGGATTTTACTTCTTCTTGCTTATATTATGGTTGGGTTGTCATGTTTATATTGATATTGGTTGTAGCAGGCGGAATAGGCATCTTGTGGTACAGGATAGCCTGTGTGCTAATGCTACCGCAAGGCGGCTGTTCCGGGCATAAGACCGCCTTCGTGCCGTATTTTGGGATCCAGGAGGGGGGTCTTACACTACAAGTCCTCCAAGGAGATGTGGGGCACCCTAGTTATGTTCATGGAGGGTTCAGAGGAGGTGAGAGATGATAGAAAATCCATGCTCAACCAGGAATATGAGGCCTTCAGACAAGGATAGTCTAAGGGTATTGCTGTCAAGACCCGCATTTTCTCCGTATTCAAAGATACGTCAGAGTAGAGAAACTACGCGCCGTGATGCCACGCCATGCAGGGGACAACTGCAGACGCTCAGGCAACCCGTCCTCACATTTACTTCAAGAAAAAAAAAGATTTATAACTTTTGGTTAAAAAACAATACATAGAAAAATTAATAGAGTTAATGACCGTGTCCCTCGGTCGGGTGGACTATTGTCCATAAGTGAGAAAATATACATCTTTTACGCTGCGGAAAATACTGAGATAGCTCATTTTTTATCCTATGTGGGAGTGAGGGTACAGTGTCATAAAATGTTGGTGTGACTTCTACATTTACTATATATATATATATATAGAAATCTTTTGTACGCTTAAAAGTAGTAAATTTAGTAGTTGAAGTCATGACATGCCAATATTCCGGAATGCAGTTTTGTATACTTTAAAATAACTAAATGCATCCTAACATAAATCCTTCCCAGAGAGCAAGAACCATCAGGTAAAAAGGTAACTGTAGTTATAGCAGCAAGTAGTCCATCATAGAACAGCCAAAGTCTATGGGCGTCAACAACTGACACGAACCCATAGCAAAATCAGACAAGTCTAAGCAAGACAACTACCTCAAACTCAGAGGTGGAAACAAATGGCCGCAGAAACCAGCAGCACCAGAAGCCCAAGACTGTCAGCTAAACCTGCTACAGCTCTGATCCTGAGGCATTCAAAATAAGAACACCTCAGAAGCAAGTCACAAGTAGTACAAGAGTAAAAGCAGACTACACAAACCTCAAAGTAAAGGAGAATGAAAAAAAAAGTGACTGCAAAAAAACGATTAGCAGATTAAAGGTGAGCAACAGTAAAACTAGCCTAGCAAGAAATGCTAAACACTTTATCAAGATGGAATAAGCACCAGCAACAGAAGTTCAATCATTCATTAATAACTACTATGCCGAGGGAGAAACCACAACGCGCACAGTTCATCTGCGTAAAAAAACTACTATGCCGAGCGAGGACCCCAACGCGCATAGTTCAACTGCGTATATAAAAAAACACTATGTCGGGGGAGGACCCCAATGCGCACAGTTCATCTGAATTTAAAACACTATGCCGAGGGAGGACCCCAACGCGCATAGTTCATCTGAATTTAAAACACTATGCCGAGGGAGGACCCCAACGCGTATAGTTCATCTGAATTTCTTTAATTACATAATTATACAAGCAGGGTTCATTTATTTTTATTCATCATCATAAACTCAAGGGATAACCCACCAAGTGGACTGCACATGAGCATTTCAAGGTACAACAAGTGATATTTAATAAGAAAAACGATCAAGACGACTCGATGGTTAAAACAGCACGATAACAAATTTGGTTACCAATTCAATGGACTAGATTTTTGGGGTTAAGGCTTAAGGGACAACAAGTCACCATTCCGGAAATAGAGGGGGGAAACAAGTTAGGATTTCTGGACAAGTATCTCAACAGTCGAAATATGGTAAACTCAACAAGTGTTGAAAAAGGGAAAAATTTAGAATCAAGAAACAGAGGGAGAGCAAGAACACTACTTTCCTCGAATTACAGGAAAATCTCCCCAAATCTCCACACGTCGCGATAGGAGCCGAAATTTGGAAGAAAAATGTCTGAAATAACGGTTAGGGCCGAAAACCTTAGCAAGAAAAAACTCGAGAAACGGGGAAGAAAATACCACGAGGGCACAGCTCTCGACGAGAGCTTTCCTGATCTACGATCGGTTGGAAAAACCGAGCACCGGAGCTCCGTCGGTGGTCACCGGAAGAGGCACAGACGGCAAGCTTCTACTCACACGCCGCTCTGCTACGGAAGGCAGGAGAAATTTAGGTCGGCTTAAAGATAAGAAGAAACAGAGTATAAATACTCAACATCAGAAAGTACCGGGTTCAACTACACTGGCCCGGCGGTGTCGACACACAACAAAACAGCGGTGTCGACACAACTGTGTCGACACCAGTCGGCAGTGTCGACACAGCTGTGTCGCCACCCGATAGAACAACGGTGTCGACACAACTGTGTCGACACCAGCCGGCAGTGTCGACACAACTGTGTCGATACCCGACAGCCAGCGGTGTCGACACAGCTGTGTCGACACCCGACAGCCAGCGGTGTCGACAAACTGTGTCGACACCAATCGTCAGTGTCGACATAGCTGTGTCGACACCCGACAGCCAGTGGTGTCGACACACTGTGTCAACACCAGTCGACAGTGTCGACACAGCTGTGTAGACACCCGACAGCCAGCTGTGTCGACACAACTATGTCGACACCAGACGGCTCCGCTCGACGATCGCCAACCTCCAGTCAACGCCCGGAGAATCTGCCAATCGTCGAGCTCCGCTCGACGATCGTCGTACTCCAAGCAGCAACCAGAAAGGAAAAACTATCGTCGAGCTCCGCTCGACGATCGTCGAACCCAAACAATGACCAAAAGACTAAAGCGATCGTCGAGCTCCGCTCGACGATCGTCGAACCCTGGCAACACCAGAAAGAAAAGGGTGATCATCGAGCTCCGCTCGACGATCATCGAACCCAGACCGCGCCAGAAGGGAAGGTGACCGTCGAGCTCCGCTCGACGATCGTCGAACCCAGACAGCGCCAGAAAAATAACAAGAAATTAAATAACACGCAATAAGCTTGGTTCGACGAAACTGGACGAGCAAGACTAAAATCGATCAGTTAAGTTTTCCAAATGTGAAAATTTCTGTTTCTGCTAAAGATTCAAGAATTCAGCCGACTGAATCGAAAAGACACGGAACCGCACTATCGGCGATGCGCCATCAACTTCACGCTAAAGTAACGCCCTTTACGTCATCATGACGTCAACAAGAGGAGTAAAATAAATGCCGAAAAAAAAACAGGGGCGTTACAGTCACCCCTCCAAAAAGGAAGTTTCGTCCCGAAACTTGGAACACGAATGAAATGAGAGGACAGAGAACGAGACAAGATAGAAGAATTCTTGAAACTAGAATACTAACCAGGGAGAGTAGGAGAACAGCTGAGGATGAGATTTCCTCATCGTGGATTCCAATTCCCAAGTTGCACCTCCTGCATCCTGATTTTGCCAGAGAACCTTAACCATAGGAATTGTTTTCTTTCTTAGCACACGGTCTTGCGTCTCCAGAATACGGACAGGTTCTTCAACGTACGAGATATTAGGCTACAACTGGGGTACTGATTCAAGGACATTCCGCTCACTACGGACACACTTTCGCAACAGGCTCACGTGAAACACGTCGTGAACACCAGGGAAAGAATCAGGTAACTCAAGTCTATAGGCAGAAACTCCAATGCGCTCCAAAATCTGAAAAGGCCCCACATACCTGGGATCTAGTTTATGGTTTCTGTTGAAACTTGTGAAGTGAAAGTGGGTGAATGGAAAGCTTGGGCAACCTATCCGCGCGAACTACGCGGACAGGGTTTGCGGACTGCTAAGTCGGCAGGGATGTTGCAGGCGGTTTGCTCTGTGGCGGCCTGGGCGGTCTGTTCGCGCGGACTACGCGGACAGCAGCGGCGGTCTGTCAGGCCGGGTATTACTCAGCAGACATTTGGTTCCCAGGAAGTAACCGGGCGGATACAAATCCTATCCGCGGAGTCCGGCATGAAGCAAACTGATGAAATGGAGCTCGGCAGACCGGTTTGGCAGTTGCCTTGGTCTTGCTCTAGTGAAGCGGCAAGTGGAAGCCGCGAAGATCGCCGGTCAGCGCGGACAGAAACTGGAGGTCGCTCGGTATGGCGGGCTAGATCCAGTGTCCTCCAGTAAGTGCGGACTGGCCCATGTGGCCAGTGGACTGGACTTGGTGTGATCTGAACTAAGTCCAGGATGGCTCAGTCCGGGAAGATCGCGCAGTGGAGCGCGGGCTGCTTTCGCAGTCCGCCAAGCCTAGTAGAAGTGCTGATGCCTTGATTGCTAGCTTGGGGGTATGCGGACTGGAGGATTGCCTGTGCAAGAGCGTGCAGACTGAAGCTGGAGTCCGCTGAGTTCGGTTTAGCCTTGTGATGAGGTTATGAGCTCAGGATTGCGGATTGGTGTCTGCTGTTAGCAGGCTGGATCGGCATGTCCGCTCAGTCCGGAGGTGCCTTGGAGATAGAGGCAATGGACTCAGGAGTTGCGGACGGTAGCCGGGTGTCCGCTGAGTCCGGCAGGTGCCTTGAAGGCGAGGCTGCGGGCTCGGGGTTTGCGGGCTGATGCCTTGTCCGCAGATTTGCGGACACGGCTGTTGTGGAGTCCGGCAGTGGTGGTCCTGGCTTGGCCTCTGGCGGCAAGGCGGGCTAGATATTGGAGTCCGGCCTTGGAGAAGCTGGGGAGGACTGGCTATCTGCACAGGAGCGGCGAACTGGAACGTGTGTCCGCGGGCTGGCGGACACACTAGTTCTTGCTGCGGGATGTGGCGGTGATCTTATCGGCTAGGGCAGTGACCATACTCATCATCGTGCCTATAAATAGGACCCATGTCACATCAGGAGTAACGGAACCTGAACCGAAGTAAGTGAATAGTAATTGAGCTCGCGTAAGTTGCTGCGGTCTGGACTTTGGTGTCCGCGCGGATAGAGAGTTGACCCGGTTGTGCTGTGCAGGTTGTGCGAATAGCGCTGGAAAGCCAGGATTTGGCTCTGATTGTGGTCAGGGACAGTGCGGACTCTGCGGTTAAGCAATAGGTGGTATACAGCAGGTCGCGGATAGCGACCAGGCGGTCTTCTCTTTGGCAACTTGGTTCGGGGTTCAGGAAGTCGCCTGCTTTAGGCGGACTGTTCCACTCGGTGACGCAGCTTGTGCGGTCTGGCGGCTAGGCGACCTCGCGGTCAGGCGGCCTGCAGATCGGCGGTGAAGAGATAAGCATTGGAATAAGGGGTGAGTCCGCGCGGCTTGGGTTGCGGTCTGGCGACCTGGCGGACTTAGCGGACTCCACAGCAGTAGACCGGCGGCTTGGTGGTTGAGTCCGCGCGGCTTGTTTTTTGTTCTTGTCTTTGTAACTGTCTCTGTGCTCCCGGTGTTGGGTTTTGGTGAAGCATGTCTCGCCATGTATGTCTCGCCTTGTAAAGAAGTTTGCTCTTGATCAATAAAGAAGCTTGTGCTGCATGTGTTGCTAGTTGTTACTGCTTTGTTGAGATAACCCCTGCTAACTCCACGATCCGGGAAAACTTTCAACATTATAAGTGGGCGTATCCTCCTTCGGTTTGTTGAGTTTTCAACAGGGTATCCAAGGGGGCGTCTGCGGTTTGTTGAATTTTTAACATGGTATCAGAGGGAGGTTGTTGGAGTGGTCAAGCAGTGCTCAATGGAAGTAGTTGCTCTTCTGTAGAGGAAACCAGTGGTAGAACCATGGCAGTGGAGGATGCAAGTTGTCTTGGAATTGATCTCCTTACAGAGACAAAATTTGAACGGTGGAAGTCCTGTATCAAGAGCTTTCTTCTTGGCGAGGACCTTTGGGAGGTTGTATGCGGAGCAGGAAGACAAGAGGATACTGCTGGAAATGCTGAGGCGATGAGAGCTTGGAAGGAGACAAATGCGAAAGCGGAGTCTATTCTCAAGCAGGTGATCTCATCGGAGCTCTTGGACCACATCAGTGGATGTCGGTCAGCTGCGGAGGTTTGGACTTCCCTTGATGGGTTGTTCAGGAAGAAGGTGAAGGTTGCTGCTGAAGATGGTCCCTCTACTTCGTATCAGGAAGAAAGGAGTGTTTCTCCTAGGCGTGATAGGAAGAGGAAGGAAGGACCAAGGTCCTATAAATGCAAGCAGCAAGGTCATCTTCGGAAGGAGTGCAAGGTTGTCTTGCTCTCGGCGAACATTGCTCAGGTAGGGAGGAAGGAGAAGAGCCTTGTTGGGTTATCAACAAGTTCTGGAGCTGATCGGAGGAATACCAGTGATAGTGCAGCTATCTGGCATGAAAGATTGGGGCATGTAGGGATGGACAAGCTGAAAGCAATGGCGGAAAGAAGACTCGTAAGAGGCTTGCCTAGATTGTCATCCTATGGCGATGGTCGGGGTTGTGCGGGATGTCAGGAAAGTGGAGCCTATCGCTTCATGGTTGACAAAGCACAATCTAAATGTAAAGCACCCTTGGCGGTTATCCATTGTGCTCTGGTGGGACCGACCGTCACGGCCAGTCTTGGAGGCAGCAGGTTCATGCTGATATTGGTTGATGACTATTCTAGGTATACTTGGGTATACTTCATGAAGAAGAAGTCCAACATGGTACGCTCGTTTGTGGAGTTCAAGAAGCTTGTGGAAGGCCAGCTTGGCCGAAGGATCAAGGTGTTGAGGACAAGTATCGGTGGTGAGTTTGGCTCAACCGAGTTCTCACGCTTTTGCAGGAAGCAAGGGATCCTGATGGAGCTTTCTTGTGGACATACTTCACAACAAGGTAGTATTGCAGCTCGGATGATCCATTGGTTAACGGATACCTGCAAGTGTTGGCTTCAGAGTAAAGGCGTTCTGAAGGCTCTTTGGGCAGAAGGAATGGCATGTGCTGCTCATGTCATCAACTGGATGCCTCTTAGTCAGATCATAGTGAAGACTCCTTATGAGCTGATGTTCGGAGTGAAGCCCTCAGTGAAGCACCTTCGGGTGTTTGGATCTACCTGCTATATACATTCTCCGGGTGCTCTCAAGACAAAGCTAGTCTTTGTTGGGTATGATGAGCAGAGAAGAAGATGGAGGTGTATGGATCCTGCGACGAAAAAACTCATAGTGTCGAGAGACATTGTTTTCGATGAGTTGACGTCGTATTGGGGTAGCTCTTATGTAGAGCTAGAGATAAGCAGGTCATATGTTGGGCTGAAGGAGGCTGCTGCTAAGGAAGTGGAGTTGCCTGAGTCACCAGGTGCTCCAGGTTGTTCTAGCTCCGGGGCAAAGGCGTCAGAGCGAGAAGAAGGGGGAGCGATGCTCCAGGATCTTCTGGCTCGAAGGCGGAGGCTTCCGGTTCAGGAAGCAGGGAGAGCGATGTTCCAGGCAGTTCTTGTTCAAGAGGGGAGTCTTCTGGTTCAGGTAGCAGGGGGAGCATTGCTCCAGGTGCTTCTGATTCCATTAAGGAGGCGTCTTGTTCAGGGAGCAAAGGGAGCATTGTTCCGTGTTTGCCCGGGAACGGAGCTGGTTCAAAAGCAGCGGAGGTGGTTAGCTATGATCAGGTTCTTCGGAGATCGAAGAGGATCAGTAAGCCACCAGCTCGATATAGCGAAGGGAACACGGCGGACTTGGTCCCATGTTTCTTTGCTAGCCCTCAGGTCGAGCAAGGTACTTCTGGCTATGATGACCCCACTAGAATCAAGGAGGTGTTTGACACCAAGGCTGAAGAGGTGACTTCTCTCAGAGATAACAAGACTTGGGCTTTTGTGTCAAAGGAAGTTGGTGATACTCCTATGATGCATGAGTGGAGGTTGAAGCTGAAGAAGGCAGAGGGAAGCATGGCTCCTTTTGGGAGATGCTGGAGGGCTCCCTCATGGTCCATGATATGCGGGGCGAGGACTATGTCTTTGACATCTCTTCGTAGATGCTATCGGAAGGACCAGGTGCAAGGTTATGGGAGCTGCTGGAGTTATTCACCACTTCTCACTTCAAGGGGGAGTGTTGAAACTTGTGAAGTGAAAGTGGGTGAATGGAAGGCTTGGGAAACCTATCCGCGCGGACTACGCGGACAGGTTTTGCGGACTGCTAAGTCGGCAGGGATGTTGCAGGCAGTTTGCTCTATGGCGGCCTGGGCGGTCTATTCGCGCGGACTACGCGGACAGCAGCGGCGGTCTGTCAGGCCGGGAATTACTCAGCAGACATTTGGTTCCCAGGAAGTAACCGGGTGGATAGAAATCCTATCCGCGGAGTCCGGCATGAAGCGGACTGATGAACTGGAGCTCGGCAGACCGGTTTGGCAGTTGCCTTGGTCTTGTTCTAGTGAAGCGGCAAGTTGAAGCCGCGGAGATCTCCGGTCAGCGCGGACAGAAACTGGAGGTCGCCCGGTATGGCGGGCTAGATCCAGTGTCCGCCAGTAAGTGCGGACTGGCCCATGTGGCCAGTGGACTGGACTTGGTGTGATCTGAACCAAGTCCAGGATGGCTCAGTCCGGGAAGATCGCGCAGTGGAGCGCGGGCTGCTTTCTCAGTCCGCCAAGCCTAGTAGAAGTGTTGATGCCCTGATTGCTAGCTTGGGGGTATGCGGACTGGAGGATTGCCTGTGCAAGAGCATGCGGACTGAAGCTGGAGTCCGCTGAGTTCGGTTTAGCCTTGTGATGAGGTTATGAGCTCAGGATTGCGGATTGGTGACTGTTGTTAGCAGACTGGATCAGCGTGTCCGCTGAGTACGGAGGTGCCTTGGAGATAGAGGCAATGGACTCAGGAGTTGCGGACGGTAGCCGGGTGTCCGCTGAGTCCGGCAGGTGCCTTGAAGGCGAGGCTGCGGGCTCGGGGTTTGCGGGCTGATGCCTTGTCCGCAGATTGGCGGACAGGGCTGTTGTGGAGTACGGCTGTGGTGGTCCTGGCTTGGCCTCTGGCGGCAAGGCGGGCTGGATATTGGAGTCCGACCTTGGAGAAGCTGGGGCGGACTGGCTATCTGCACAGGAGCGGCGAACTGGAATGTGTGTCCGCGGGCTGGCGGACACACTAGTTCTTGCTGCGGGATGTAGCGGTGATCCTATCGGCTAGGGCGGTGACCATACTCATCATCGTGCCTATAAATAGGACCCATGTCACATCAGGAGTAACGGAACCTGAACCGAAGTAAGTGAACAGTAATTGAGCTCGCGTAAGTTGCTGCGGTCTGGACTTTGGTGTCCGTGCGGATAGAGAGTTGACCCGGTTGTGTTGTGTAGGTTGTGCGGATAGCGCTGGAAAGCCAGGATTTGGCTCTGATTGCGGTTAGGGACAGTGCGGACTCTGCGGTTAAGCAACAGGCGGTAAACAGCAGGTCCCGGATAGCGACCAGGCGGTCTTCTCTTTGGCAACTTGGTTCGGGGTTCAGGAAGTCGCCTGCTTCAGGCGGACTGTTCCACTCGGTGACGCAGCTTGTGCGGTCTGGCGGCTAGGCGACCTCGCGGTCAGACGGCCTGCAAATCGGCGGTGAAGAGCTAAGCATTAGAATAAGGGGTGAGTCCGCGCGGCTTGGGTTGCGGTCTGGTGACCTGGCGGACTGAGCGGACTCCACAGCATAGACCGGCGGCTTGGTGGTTGAGTCCGCGCGGCTTGTTTTTTGTTCTTGTCTTTGTAACTGTCTCTGTGCTCCCGGTGTTGGGTTTTGGTGAAGCATGTCTCGCCATGTATGTCTCGCCTTGTAAAGAAGTTTGCTCTTGATCAATAAAGAAGCTTGTGCTGCATGTGTTGCTGGTTGTTACTGCTTTGTTGAGTTAACCCCTGCTAACTCCACGATCCGGGAAAACTTTCAACATTATAAGTGGGCGTATCCTCCTTCGGTTTGTTGAGTTTTCAACAGGGTATCCAAGGGGGCGTCTGCGGTTTGTTGAATTTTTAACAGTTTCTTCCAAATCTTTTAACACCCGGCATCGGAGAGACCTTCAAAAACACCATGTCCCCAACTGCAAACTCCAGATCAACTGTGCGCTGGTTTGCATACTTCTCGTATCGCTCCTGAGCTAACCTCAGCTTTTCACGAATATGCCTTACTGAAGTACTCATATCCTCCAGTACTTCCAGTCCGAGCAATGGCTTCTCGCCAACTTCTGTACAAAACAGGGGAGTTCGACAACGCCTTCCATGTAAAGCTTCAAAGGGCGCCATCTGCAAACTTTCCTGATAACTATTATTGTACGCAAACTCCATTAATCCGAGGCGTTTATCCCACGCCCCACCATGGTACAGAATACAGCATCTAAGCATATCCTCCAAGATCTGGTTCACTCTCTCCGTATGACCATTTGTCTGAGGATGATAGACAGTAGAATACCTAAGGTCAGTACCTAGAGCTCCTTGTAAGCTTTGCCAGAATCGAGACATGAATCGGGAGTCTCGGTCTGACACAATACTCGTAGGTACACTATGAAGTCTGATAACTTCGTTCAGATAAATCTCAGCTATCATTTCCATGGAATAACTAATATTGAAAGGCACAAAGTGGGCACACTTGGTTAGTCTGTCCATGATGACCCACACTGCATCATGCCCTCGGGGAGATCTCGGCAAACCAGTAATGAAATTGAAAGTGGAGGATAAGATCTACCTTAACTCTAGAGGGGGTGAATAGAGTATATTAAAATAATTGTCAAGTTAAAAACTATTTTGCAGTGGAAGACTTAATGTAAGTATAGGTGTAAGGTGCTTGCAGTAAATAAAAAATATTAAAGCAAGAAATAAAACAACACAGCACACAATAAAACACAAAGAATCAACCAGAGGATACAAGGAGCTATAGTGGTTCCCCAATCAATCTGGGTACATCCATTCTTCTACGACCCTAGGTAGGAATCCACTGTAGGATGAGTTGATCAGGTGTCCTGGGAACCAATGAGCTTTTGATAAGGTGCTCAAAAACCAAACTAGATTTTTTGATCAGGTGTCTTGCCACCTCTGAGTTTTGACAAGGTCTCAGAAACCAACACAAACTTTTGAAGGGAGTTTGATAAACCATTTACAGCAGAGAGAGAGAGAGAGGTGAGATGATCTTCTCTGTCAATAATTAGAGAGAAGATAGTGGATGTTGTCAAAGCTCCCCCTGAGATCTTGAGTTGTTCAGGAAGTGAAGCTTTGCAATAGGGTGATAGGCCTTCAGAAGATTTGATCTCCAGTAAAAGATGATTCCAGCAGCAGCTGAAATGTGTGGTGTCTGGAGTCTTGAATGATAAGGCCTTTGAACACTGGAATCAAAAGGGATCTAGAAATTTCAGTATATTGATCTCCTTCAGTGATGTGTGTTCCTGTAAGAATTCTATGACTGTGAATATCTGCAACTTTTTCTCTCCTTCTTGCTGCTGTCATTGTTTTTGTTATGATTAACCAGCAGAATGAATAATCTTTTATTACTTAGATCTGAATAGAATAATTCTCTGTCCAAGGTAGCCGTTAGCTTGTCATAAATGACTTCCTTAAATGCATTTTGTCTTTTGGAGGAAATTCCAATAAAACATTCCTTTAAAATCTCCTTGAAACTTGCTACAGATTAATTGACACGGCTACAAGATTCTTGAAATAAATGCTGGGAATAAATAGAAGGGAATACAAAAACTGACTGAATTTGAATCTTGAAAAACGTCGATCTCTCCAGAAAAAACGTCGACCTGAGCTCAACTATCGTTGAACTGAGATCAGCGAATGGACTTAGACTAAAGCAGAAATCGTCGATCTGAGCTCAACTATCGTCGAGCTGAGCTCAGAGATAGGGAAACAAACTAGAGCCAGGAACGTCGATCTGAGCTCGAAGATCGTCGAACGGAGTTCGACGACTCGTTGAAGTGAGCTCAGAGATCGTCGAATGGAGTTCGGCGATTCGTCGACCTGAGCTCGACGAAATGACTTAGTCTCCTGAACTGAAATATCTGGTCTTGAGGGTCTTGAGGGCAGCTTTCAAACCTAAATACTAACCCTTAGACTCAATCTAATTGACCTTTAGATCTATACTAGGAGGTCAAAACAATTTTCCTAAATACATAGTGATCCTTGCCCAAATCAGTAATAGGGTGCTCCAACAATCTCCCCCTATTTGGGTTAGGATTACTATTTACAAGACATTGGAAAGATTAGAAAAATAAAAACATACAATGTAGAAATATAACCAAAAAAACATTGCAGAAACACAAATATAATCACAGATATTCAGAAATAGGTATTACTGTCAGCTTACAAAATCATTCCTTTTCCTTGCCCTTTTTGAGAACTATTTCTCTGTTAGGGTTGAGAGCTTCTTTCTTGGATCTCCTGTCATCATTTGCACCTAGAAAAGTTTGTTGTTTTGTCCTAGGGACTACAGCTTATGGGTGCAGCTTCATATAACTTTCTGAGTCAAAGAATTTGCTGGAAGAATATCTCTCAAGTTCTTTCTTTCTCTGTTCTGATAGAGAGGTGAAACTTGATGTATCTATTCCTTTTTCTTTTGCCTTATTAATTTTATCTAGTGCAGCCAATTCTTTCATCCTTTCTATCCAGGAATTAGGATTGTTCTCTGGGTCTTCAAATGGAACAGGAGGTTCATATCTATTAGTTGACTCATCAGCAGGAGTTCTGGAAGAGACAAGATCTTTAAGCTTATAAGGGAAAGGACCAGAAGTAGAATCTGTAGGGCCTTGTCCTTCCCTTTGATAAGGATGTTACCTGGAATATCCTTTAGTGTTGGGTATTACATCCATATTAACCCAGATTTGATGAAGTCACCTTGGAACTAAGATGAATTAAGTTGTATTTGATGCTTGGTTTGAGTTATATGTTTGCAGGAATTTCACTGGGAAGTGTAGACCAATGTCAGTCTACAGTGGGTTACCAAACACAGGAACTGTGCAATGTAATCCCTAATTGCATATTCCAAGGTGTTGACTCATGTGTGGTCTCTCTATTGGGATACACTTCATATTCAAGCTATTGGACCATGGGAAAGGAATTGGAAGTTGACTACTCGAGAAGAAACAGTTTTCCAACATCAAAAATTTCTCTAAGTCTTTTACTCGAGTAGGTCTATAACTACTCGAGTAGTTTGGGTATAATTTACTCGAGTAAAGGAACCTTGTACTCGAGTACTTAAGTGTGTCTCTCTTGTAGCTAAGTCACCTACTCAAGTAGACATAGTCATATACTCGAGTAGCATGCTTATATACTCGTGTAGATTACTCTTTATACCCGAGTATTAAAGGGTTCACTTATCAAAATTTTCTAAGTCCTGGACTCGAGTAAGTATACTCACATACTCGAGTAGATAGAATCATACTCGAGTAGTTCATTATACCTACTCGAGAAGATCATGTTTCACTCGTGTACCTTGATATTTTTCCTACTCCAGAATTGTCTAAGTCATTTACTCGAGTAGAACTTTCACCTACTCGAGTAGATTACTTCCTCTCGAGTAGTTTAGTTCAACTACTCGAGTAGTTCTTGCTGACATCTTTAGAATTCATTCTAAGTATCCCACTCGAGTTGTACTTCATGTACTCGAGTAGTTTATGTAATATACTCGAGTAATTTTTCTTGTACTCGAGTAGATCCGATATGTACTCGAGTAAGTCACTCTACATACTCGAGTAGTCCTTTCTGCCTACTCGAGTAGTTGATTTCTACCTACTCGAGTAGCCCATCTTTATATACCCGAGTATGTTCTCCTTCATGTACTCGAGTAGTTATTCAACTACTCGAGTAGCTATTCACTTACTTGTGTACATGGCTGAAACTTCTCTGAAATTTGTCTAGGTCCTTTTTCTGACGGGATTTTGAAATCACGCGACATGGTTGGTCCACGTGTACATCATTATGACCGATTATGACCGTTAGTCTCTTCTATATAAGGTCTTATCAGAAAATGACAAACCCTAAGTATTCTCCAAGCTTTCTTGTCATTTTATTTCGATAAATATTCTTCAGCCTACTCCTCCCTGTTTTCCCGAAACGGAAGCCGCCGCCGCCACAATCTTCTCCGGCCAGTGCTTCTAAGGTCAGAGGACTCATTTTGAAGAAAGTTACAGATCGAGATCGACATCACCGTTCATCTTCCCTCTCTGATTCTGTAAAGTCAAGAAGATCCAGATCTGGGCCGAGACTCTCTTTACCGATTTCTGATAGTGCTCCAAAGTCCATAAGAAGACGTTTTCTGGCCGTTTCATCAGATCTGATTGGATTTACTGTTTGTATAATTTTCCAAAACTTTATTAATCTTGTAGGAGAAAGTTTCTCCGTGTGTAGGAGTTTTTCACTCCGAGTTTGTAGTAAGTGTTATCTTCCGAGGTGTAGATCCCCTTGTTTGGATCGAGTTTGTAGGAACTTTGTTCCGAGGGTAGGATCGATTTTTGATCCGAGATAGTGGAGTAGCCGAGTCTAGTTGATTGCTAGATCGGTGAGGGAAAGTGGATGTACCCAAGGTTGGGAAACCACTATAAATCTTGTGTCGTCTGTGATATTGGTAGATAGTTTTGTGTTGTGCTCTAATTATTTTTTATTTCGCAAAAGACGCACAACTCACCTATTCACCCCCCTCTAGGTGATTTAGGTTGACAACCGTTTTCTTTCAATTGGTATCAGAGGGAGGTTTATCGTCAAAAGGTTAACACCTTGATCAGATCCAAATCTGTTGTATGAAAGATTCTACCATAAAATGGACAAGGGCAAAGATTTCGCCAAGCTTCCACTGTGCAACAAAAATAACTTTCCCATGTGGAAAGAAAGGATAAAATTTTTCATGGAAGCTGTGGATCCAAGGATCTTCATGATCGTTGAAGAAGGTCCTTACGTTCCCACGACTGTATCCACTATCGACCCTACCAAGAAAGTTCCCAAAAAGCTAATGGATCTCGACAAAGACAAGATTGCACTTGTCTCTCTCGACAAGAAAGCTAAGAACATTATAGCAAGTGCAGTCGATGACTCGAAGCTGCAGAATTTGATTCACTGTCAATCAGCTAAGGAGATGTGGCATTCCTTAGTCACTTTGATGGAAGGAGCTGAAGAAGTAAGGGATGATCGGAGATCCCTTCTCAATCAAAAATATGAAGCGTTCCGACAAGGGAACCAGGAAACAATTGCCGACACCTTTGAGAACTTCTTCAAAATTGTAACTGGCCTAAGGGTGTATGGTCGTGTCTTCACCAACGGAGAACTGAACGACAAATTCTTGAGATCCCTAACCAAGGAATGGGATAACAAGGTATGTGCCATCAGGGAGTTCGGGAAGCTAGCTGAAATGGACCCGCAAAATCTCTTTGGAAAGCTTATGTCTTATGAACTCCAAATTAATAGAAGAAAAGCTGAAGAAGAGAAGGGCAGGTCTGCACTAAAGGAGAAATCTGTCGCTCTGAAGGTAGACACCTCCAGAAAGACTAAGGCTGCATCCCGCGCTCCAGCTCCAGAAGTTGATGAAGAAGAAGAAACATCAGAACCTAGCACCTCATGCTCTGAACTATCAGAAGGAGAGTTCTCCTTACTCTCAAGGCAATTCAAGAAGTTTCTCAATAAAAAGAAACAATGGAAAGGCAAGGATGCCTCATACAGAAGATCGCGACGCGATGACGATCGACAAAGAAAAGGCTCAAGCAGCCACAAAAGGTATAATACTAAACAGAACAAATACGTTTCAACTGACATCATTTGCTACTGCTGTAATAAACCAGGTCACGTCATTGTTGACTGCCCTCACAAGAAGAAGGAGGGTGGTAGAAGAGAAGACAAGAAATCCTCACACAATAAGAAAAGGAAATAGAAGAGCCTCATAGCCAAAAGGAGCAAGACTCTTATCGACTCCGACTCATCTGAGTCAAGCGAAGAAAAAGAAGCTTACTTTGGGCTAATGGCTCAAACAGATGATGAACAAGAGCCCCAGTTCACTGGGAAGGTAAACTCTCATACCCCTCTTTCACAGTCTGAAGTCTTTGAACATGATTGCGAGGGTAGCTCCTCTTACGATGAGTCAGAATTGATGGCCCAGTACAAGGAGTTAATCATGGCTTACGACAAATGTCGTCGAGTCGTGAAGACTCAGGCTAAAGAGATCAAATCTTTAAAAGCCGAAGAGAGCAACTTGAGAGAGAAAGTCGCAAAGACTGACTCCCTCGAGGAAAACTTCAATAATACTATTGAAGAATATAACAAGGCTCTTGAGCACCTTGACCTGAAGGAGAAGATCATCAAAGGATTGGAAGCCGAACTTGCGGCTGAAAGGAAACTTGTTGAGAGTTTCTCGAAGCCCAAAACAGTTCTTCCATTCGTTGCTGAATTCTCAGCGAAGGCCAAGGGAGCTAGACTAGGCCATGAAGAAGCTCCTAGTAAATTCTCTAGGAGAAACAAGAATCAACGGAAAAATAAGGCCGCCAAAAAAGGCCTCAGCCGAAGAAAAGGGAAAAGCCCCACAAAATCAAACCACATTCAAAAAGGTCATCTTTCCATCAAATGAGTTTGATTTTGACTCATCATACGGGCACTTTGCTCGGCCTACTTATGTAGAGCCAAAGTCCCGCTATTAAGGATGGGCTAGACCCCGAAACTTTGGAGAAAGTGTCTTTAAGGCACCTTATGAAGAAGTTATTCTTCAGAGCTATGGCCCTTTCAATCATGGGCATAACTTCAAGAAGGCACCAAAGACAAAGCATGTTGTAGAGAAGCCCATAAAGGAGAAGAAGCCATGTGATTGTCGTCATCATGAGGCATCTTCCTCCAAGAATGCTACCCCTGCTAGACCTAAGTTCCAAAAGGTCAAGCAGGAGATCTTGAGGCAAAGGTACAACATATTTGACTATTGGTGTTGTGGCAAGGTTGGTCACTTCGCCATAGATTGCTGGTTCAATTCCAGAAACACTGCAACACCTCATGTCAGCAATATGAGAAAGACCGCTCATAACGCTAACACTCGTAGGGGGAGCACTATAACCTGAGACCAAGGACCCAAACGTGTTTGGGTTCCTAAGTCAAATTGATTGTGATTGCAGGGATGTCCAAAGGCCAACAAAACGCCTATCTGGTACTCGGACAGCGGATGCTCTCGGCATATGACCGGGACTAGAATCCTCATTCAGAACTTTACCCCAGTCGTGAACGGACCAAAGGTCATCTTTGGAGGTTCAGACCGTGGAATTACTAGAGGCTATGGAATGATTACTAACGGCAATGTATCCTTCTCGGATGTGGCCTATGTCGAAGGATTGGAACACAATCTCATTAGCATAAGCCAACTCTGCGATAAAGGATACATAGTTGAGTTCCATGCTGACAAGTGCTTCATAAAATCCGTTGATAATATGGAAACGATTCTATCCGGCACTCGAAGCAGGAATATTTTCTGGTTAAATTTCATCTGTATAGATTCCTCTACACCAGTGTGTCTTTTAGCAAAAGATAGTGCATCTCTTGGTGACCAATGGCACAAGAGACTAGCACATATTAATTTCAAAACAATTAATAAACTATTTTCAATGAACTTAGTACGTGATGCCTCAAATGTCAAATACGTCAGAGACAGACCTTGTCATGCATGCGTAAAAGGCAAGCAAACAAGGGCTACCTTTAAAAGCATTATTGGCAAAGACTCTAACAGATGTCTTCATCTACTGCACATGGACTTGTTTGGTCCACTGCAGATTAGAAGTCTGGGAGGTAAGGACTATACATTGGTAATTATTGATGACTACTCGCGCTTTGCGTGGGTGTTCTTTCTGAAACACAAGTCATATACCTTCGACATCTTTACTAATTTTGTCAAGCAAATCCAGAATGAATACAACTGCTCCATAGTCAAAATCAGAAGTGACAACGGAACAGAGTTCAAATCTGGGGCCATGACAGAATTCTGTGAAAGCTTAGGTATCTTTCATGAGTTTTATTCTCCTCGTACTCCACAACAAAATGGAGTGGCTGAGAGAAGGAACAAAACACTCATAGAGGCCTGCAGGACCATGTTGAGTGATGCTTCACTACCGAAGTACTTCTGGGCTGAGGCCATCAACACTGCATGCCACGTGCAAAATAGAGCACTCATAAACAAAGACCACAATAAGACACCTTACGAACTTCTGAAAGGCAGGAAACCAACAGTCTCTTACTTTAGAATCTTTGGCTGTAAATGCTTCGTACTTAATAATGGTAAGTATCATACCACCAAGTTTAGTGAAAAGAGCTTTAAAGGTATTTTTGTAGGATATAGTAGCCATAGTAAGGCATATAAGATATTTAATAGAAAAACCCTGGTGGTGGAAGAATCGATACATGTTGTATTTGATGAGACGAGCTTGCTGCAAAGCAATCCGTCTAGTGTGCTCATTGAAGATGCAGGTGAAAAGCTGAAAGAAACTAGCTTGGATGATCCGTCTGAAGACAAAGGCGAGAAGTTCATTAAGATCACCACTCCAACTCCCATTGGAGAGGCTGATGATCAAAATAAAGAAGTCATCCAGGATGAAGGAATCACTCCGGTGCTTGAAGATAATCCAGATGCAAGAACTCTAGAGATCAGACATCTGAAGGATCACCCCATGGACCAGATCATAGGAGATCCCTGGGATGGTGTCAGAACTCGGAGAGGTACTACTAATGAGAATCTTCATTTGAGTTTTCTCTCACATGTTGAACCAAAGAAATTTGAAGAAGCAAACTCAGACGCATCATGGATAATGGCAATGGAAGAAGAGCTAAATCAGTTCAAGCACTGCAATGTGTGGATGCTGGTTCCAAGACCCAAAGGAAAGAACATCATTGGAACAAAATGGGTCTACAGGAACAAGTTGGATGAAGACGGAACGATCATAAAGAATAAGGCCAGACTCATCGCTAAAGGCTATCGTCAAGAAGAAGGAATCGACTTCGACCAGACATATGCTCTAGTGGCAAGGCTGGAGGCAATAAGGTTGTTCCTAGCATATGCTGCTTTCAAAGGCTTCACTGTCTATCAGATGGACGTGAAGTCGGCCTTCCTGAATGGTAACATAAAGGAGGAAGTGTATGTGGAACAACCTCCAGGTTTCGTTGATCCTAACTTTCCTGATCATGTCTATTTTATGCACAAGGCCCTATATGGTCTGAAAGAAGCTCCTAGAGCTTGGTATGAAACGTTGTCTACCTTTCTACTTGAGAACAAGTTCACAAGGGGAAAGATAGACAAGACATTATTTCTTAGGGAAATAAAAGGCAAGATTTTGCTAGTGCAAATCTATGTCGACGACATTATTTTTGGCTCTACCGATGACAACCTCTGCAAAAAGTTCTCAAAACTTATGCAAGGGAAGTCTGAAATGAGCAGTATGGGAGAGCTGAAGTATTTCTTAGGGCTTCAGGTGAAACAATCTGAAGATGGAATTTTCATCTCACAGACCAAGTTCACCAAAGAACTAATTAAGAAATTCGGAATGGAGAACGCAACCTCTATGAGGACTCTAATGGGCTCAACTATGTCTCTGAATAAGTATGAAAAAGGGAAACCTTTTGATGAAACCAAGTACAGAAGCATAATTGGATCCTTGCTCTACCATACTGCCAGTAGGCCTCACATAATATTTTCAACATGTGTATGTGCTAGATTTCAGGTGAACTCTAAGGAATCTCACTACGCTGCTGCAAAGCGGATCCTGAGATACCTTAAAGGCACACCAAATCTTGGCTTATGGTACCCAAGAAGTAATGACAGCGAACTAATTGGATTTTCAGATGCAGATTTTGCAGGTAGAAAAGACGACCGAAAAAGCACCTCAAGGACTTGCCAATTCTTCGGAAGAAGGCTAATCTCCTGGAGTAGCAAGAAGCAGAACTGTGTCGCAATCTCAACGGCCGAGTCAGAGTATATCTCTACAGGCAGTTGTTGCGCACAGTTGCTATGGATAAAGAATCAGTTCGAGGACTACAACCTGCAGTTCAAGGATATTCCCTTGTACTGTGACTCCTCCAACGCAATTGCAATAGCCAACAATCCAGTCTCCCACAGCCGGACAAAGCATATCGAGCTAAGGTATCACTTCATCCGGGAACATGTGGAGCATGGAGACATAGATCTCCAATATGTGCCCACAGATAGGCAAGTTGCAGATATCTTCACAAAGCCGCTGGATGAAACCAAGTTCTCGTTCTTCAAGACTGAGCTTGGGCTGCTCAACAAAGAGGACTAAAGAAGGCTGGATGACTAAGAAGCAAGTAATTGCAAGGGGTTAGTCAAAATCTACTTTTTCTCAACTTTTTCAAAATTCAACTCGAGAAGCATGAGACATACTCGAGTATGTGACTTCCCTATGCGAGTCAAGGCAGACCTACTCGAGTAACCACTAACATACTCGAGTACTCTTCTCTACCTACTCGAGTATAAGACTGTGCCTACTCGAGTATCTACTGACCTACTCGAGAAAGTCACTTACCTACTCGAGTAAGTCATCTATCTACTCGAGTATTTTTTTCTCCACCTACTCGAGTACTCTCTGCAGACCTACTCGGGTAACTCCTGATGACCTACTCGAGTAACACACTTACCTACTCGAGTAGTCTATCTCTTTCTCGTGTTCTATTTCCCAGATTTTGAAATTTGTTCTATTCGCCACCCAAGGCTAAATGACGCCTCTTCCTTTAAATTAATTAGCGGTAATTTAAGAATTATATATATGAAATTCTGAAAACCCAAACCTACACGACATTATTTCCTTCTCTCGAGTACCCTCTGCCTCTTCGTCTACTCTCCTCTACCGCTGCTGTAGAGCCGCCTCTCTCACTTCTTCCAGTCAATTGCATCCATGGCGACTTCCTCCAAGATCGGCGTCGCTCAGAACTAGTCACCGAAGGTATTGCAGAGCTCTCCGATGATTTCCACAACCTCCTCATCCTTCTCGACACCGCCGGCCTCTCCTTCATTCTCCAGGAACCCTGTCGCGTTCTATTCCCCGAAGTTGCCGAATTCTTCTCCAATCTCAAGGTCAGAAGAAATGGAAAAGTCCTAAAATCCAAAGTGAAGGGTTTGAAACTCAAGTTCACCAAGACCTCTGTCTCTCAGCTTCTCCGTTTGCCGCTTGTCGATGAGGAAGATGAGTTAGATGATGAAGACTCTGACCGAATATCCCTTTTCTATGGCATTTCTCCTGACGCTCAGTATATTAAGAAGTCAGACATGAACGCTGAAGGAAAATTTCTAGTTGACATTATTGGAAAAATTCTACTGTGTAAGACTCACTCCATCAAAGACATTCCCTTATACTTCTTCGATATAATGCAAGCAATTATTTGCCGCAAGAAATACCAATTTGGTATGCTGATTTTGGACAAAATCAAGGACAGCATGAAATCCCCCAACTATGCCAGAATTATCTCCTTGCTCCTCCATGCCACAAATCCTGAAGTCTTCAACTTTTCCAAAGGGACCCACCTTCACCACATGAAGAAGGTCTCCATCTCTACCATTCAGAGATGGGATCTCAAGCTAAAGAATTCTGCCCAAGCTGCAAAGGTTTCAGAAATTCCAGAAGTTCCAGCTATAGAGGACAAGACTCCATCTCCCTCTCCTCATCATGTGGCCAGCTCCTCTGGTGCACCAAGTGAGGGGGAGCCTGCTCCTTCTAGAAAAGTCAGGCATCCCTCTCCTCAGCCAGAAATTCCAACTCTACCTCATACTCCACAGAGTCCAGCCACTCCTTCAGATCAAGTACCTCAAGACACTCTTCTGTCCACAGCTGCTGCTATAGATGCTATGATTGCAGAGCTCTCTGAAGAAGTGCTCCCCCCTCCTCCTCTATCTCCTCCAGCTCCAACCACTGAATGTCACAAGGACTTCTCTACAGTACAGTCTCCTGCCCTTTCTCCAGCCAGGACTCCAACACCATCTCCCAATCCTCCACCAGACAAGCCAGACACCATTCTTATTTCTGATGAGCCTTCTCCTGAGCTAGTTGAGGCCCCTCTCAGAAATCTAAACTTCTCTCTTCCTCAGGATACAGAAGGAGTTGCTCTCTGTCCTACCACCAGAGCACAGAGCTCTGTGATAATTGAAGAACTAGCTCCTTGGGTACCTCCTTCTCTCCCTACTGCTTCTCCCTCTACTGCTGCTGTTACAGTCTCCTCCTCCTCAGATTTGCTGCAACACATCACAATTCTTCTTCAAGAACAAAGACATCATTTTGACACCTCTCTAAAGGTGGTCACTGATAAGGTAACTGCTCTTGAGTCTGAGATGAGCAGAGGCTTTGCTGAAATTCAGCAAAACACTGACAAACTCAAGTACTTATTCCAACTTGGTGGCAAAGCCCTTGACCATACTATCACTAGTGTGGGAAATGTTACGGAACAAGGTGTCACCCTGGCAAACAATCAGATGGAGCTAGACAAGAGGAATGAAGCCAATAAGATGAAGATCTGTGAAGAAGTGGGCCTTTTCAAAGATGATGCCATAGCCCAGCTATCTGTTGAACTCAGAAAGGGGCAGGGTTTGATAAAAGAACTCAAAGAACAGGTAGAAAAATCTACTGCTCAGAAGGCAGATGAATGGCAAGCTCATGTGAAGACCATTCATGCTGATGTGCTAGCCCAAATACAGAGTGTCAAATTTCACACATATGACACTGCTGTCTGGATGCACAATCAGATCTTGCTAGATCTTGCAGTTGACCCAAACATTATTCCCCATCATCTCAACCCTCTAGCTACAGATGTCACAGCCCCAGCTGTTCCTCTGCAACCCACCTTCTCTCCCAAGCCTGGAGACTCAGTTGCCCCTCCAGATACTTATGTTCCAGGCTGGGAAGAAGTCCCTGCTGATATATTCCTTCAAGCTCCTCCAGAGATCAGAACCTCCAAGAAGAAAAGGAAGTATGGTGAAGGCCCCTCTACTAGCAGGACTGCTCCTTCCAAAGCCACTGAACATGCTGAAGCCTGGTCTCCAACCTCCAAGTCTCTAATTTTGGACACACTCAGGCTAGTTTTGGATTTTAATGAGAACAGGAACTTTCATTACAGTTCCCAGGAATGGGAGTTATATGAGAAATCTACGCTAAAAAGGAGGATTCATGACAGAGAGTTTGGGAGAAATAACCCTGCTGCTCCTCCAGGGCCTCCTAAATATTTCCCTAAGCCTTTCAGTTATCTAAGAAGACATCAAGAAAAGATGGATAAGCAGCAATCCCAAGCCTAAACCTAAAAGATGTTGAGAGATTGAAATGACAAGCTGTAGACTTGATGTTTTTGGAAATTTACATATATACAATTCTTCATTCCTATCTAATTATACTTTTCATTGTCCATTGCTTACCTGCTCATGTTTTTCTACTTAGTTTCTTTTATGTCCATAATTCACCTTACTGTAAAGGATTCTGACTTCAACAAATCGGGAGAGATTGTTGGGTATTACATCCACATTAACCCAGATTTGATGAAGTCACCTTGGAACTAAGATGAATTAAGTTGTATTTGATGCTTGGTTTGAGTTATATGTTTGCAGGAATTTCACTGGGAAGTGTAGACCAATGTCAGTCCACAGTGGGTTACCAAACATAGGAACTGTGCAATGTAATCCCTAATTGCATATTCCAAGGTGTTGACTCATGTGTGGTCTCTCTATTGGGATACACTTCATATTCAAGCTATTGGACCATGGGAAAGGAATTGGAAGTTGACTACTCGAGAAGAAACAGTTTTCCAACATCAAAAATTTCTCTAAGTCTTTTACTCGAGTAGGTCTATAACTACTCGAGTAGTTTGGGTATAATTTACTCGAGTAAAGGAACCCTGTACTCGAGTACTTAAGTGTGTCTCTCTTGTAGCTAAGTCACCTACTCGAGTAGACATAGTCATATACTCGAGTAGCATGCTTATATACTCGTGTAGATTACTCTTTATACCTGAGTATTAAAGGGTTCACTTATCAAAATTTTCTAAGTCCTGGACTCGAGTAAGTATACTCACATACTCGAGTAGATAGAATCATACTCGAGTAGTTCATTATACCTACTCGAGAATATCATGTTTCACTCGTGTACCTTGATATTTTTCCTACTCCAGAATTGTCTAAGTCATTTACTCGAGTAGAACTTTCACCTACTCGAGTAGATTACTTCCTCTCGAGTAGTTTAGTTCAACTACTCGAGTAGCTCTTGCTGACATCTTCAGAATTCATTCTAGGTATCCAACTCGAGTAGTACTTCATGTACTTGAGTAGTTTATGTAATATACTCGAGTAATTTTTCTTGTACTCGAGTAGATCCGATATGTACTCGAGTAAGTCACTCTACATACTCAAGTAGTCCTTTCGGCCTACTCGAGTAGTTGATTTCTACCTACTCGAGTAGCCCATCTTTATATACCCGAGTATGTTCTCCTTCATGTACTCGAGTAGTTATTCAACTACTCGAGTAGCTATTCACTTACTCGTGTACATGGCTGAAACTTCTCTGAAATTTGTCTAAGTCCTTTTTCTGACGGTATTTTGAAATCACGCGACATGATTGGTCCACGTGTACATCATTATGACCGATTATGACCGTTAGTCTCTTCTATATAAGGTCTTATCAAAAAATGACAAACCCTAAGTATTCTCCAAGATTTCTTGTCATTTTATTTCGAGAAATATTCTTCAGCCGACTCCTCCCTATTTTCCCGAAACGGAATCCGCCGCCGCCACCATCTTCTCCGGCCACTGCTCCTAAGGTCAGAGGACTCATTCTGAAGAAAGTTACAGATCGAGATCGACATCACCGTTCATCTTCTCTCTCTGATTCTGTAAAGGCAAGAAGATCCAGATTTGGGCTGAGACTCTCTTCACCGATTTCTGATAGTGCTCCAAAGTCTATAACAAGAAGTTTTCTGGCCGTTTCATCAGATCTGATTGGATTTACTGTTTGTATAATTTTCCAACACTTTATTAATCTTGTAGGAGAAACTTTCTCCGAGTGTAGGAGTTTTTCACTCCGAGTTTGTAGGAAGTGTTATCTTTTGAGGTGTAGATCCCCTTATTTGGATCGAGTTTGTAGGAACTTTGTTCCGAGGGTAGGATCAATTTCTGATCCGAGATAGTGGAGTAGCCGAGTCTAGTTGATTGCTAGATCGGTGAGGGAAAGTGGATGTACCCAAGGTTGGGGAACCACTATAAATCTTGTGTCGTCTGTGATATTGGTAGAGAGTTTTGTGTTGTGCAGTAATTATTTTTTATTCCGCAGAAGACGCACAACTCACCTATTAACCCTCCTCAATGTGATTTAGGTTGACAGCCGTTTTCTTTCATTTAGAATACACTCTGAGATCTCTTTGATTACCTCTGAACTGTCCTCTTTTTGGTTGGTAACCTCTAGACTGATTTCCTCTTTGCTGAGATCTTCCTTGAAACTGATATGAACTTTGGGTTTTAGCAGTAGATTGAAAGGCAGAACTTCCACCTGTACCTGCATCAGGTGAAGGAGGAGGAGGAGGAGGATTGAAAAGGGATGAACCTTTGTCATACTTCCTTTTCTTTTTCATGGCTTTCAGCTGATTTCTGGAGTACTGCATCCATAGTTCTGTAATCTGGCAATCATGCAATATATAATATGGAATATAATTTGTATCTTTAACCTTCTCTCGGGGAACTCTCTTCATGGCCTTACTTCTTGCTTTCCTTTTCCTTGCAATTATTGCGGAGGAATCATCAGAGTCATTTCTAAACTGATCACTGTCTGAACTCTGAGAATTATCATATATTTCATCAAGCCTTTTGATGGAATCTCTTTGTTGTTGGGATTGAACAGAAGAAATAATAGCAGAAACAGCAACAGGAGCAATAGCAGCAGCAGGAATTGGAACAGAAACAACATTGGCAGAAGGAACTATAATAGCAGGTTCAGAAACAGAAATTTCAGAAACAATAAGCTCAGATACAGCAGGCTCAAAATCAATTGCCTTTGTCATATGCACATCCTCAGGAACTGAAACAGCAACATCAGAACTAACTAAAACATTAACAGCAGCAGCAATTTCAACATTGTCCATAGCCTGGATAGAATCTATAAAAGAGGCTAAAATGCTGCGCTCACAGCAAGAAATAGGCACAATGGCCTTAGTAAGCTCTTCAGTATGCTGGTCTGGAAGGCAGCTGAAGTATACAGAATCAAGTACTGATAGCAGTGACCTGAGATCCACTATAATGACTGCAACTGGAGCTTGAACTGGAGTTACTGCAGCAGGCAATCTCTCAGCTTCATAAGGCATCTCCCCCTGCCTAGATTCAGTGAGAACTGGATCAAGGCACCCAGTAGAAGGGATTGCCTGAGGTGGAAGAATAGAGGATAGCCTGGCAGACAACTCCTGAATAGTTTTCAGAAGTGGAGCCAATGAAGTCTCCAGCAGTAGTGATAGCCTTGGAGCTATCAGCTCATATAACTTGTCTGAAATAGCTGGAAGGTCTACTTGCTCAAGAGGGACTTGAGTAGAGGTAGGGATGGATGTGGTAGAGATGAAAGTTGGAGCAGCAGGAGATGTTGTTGGAGAAACTGTGGATGGTGGAAGTGATGGTTGAGATATTGGAATTGTGGAGATGGAAGATAATGAAGTGGAGATGGATGGTGTGAATGATGGTTGAGCAATGATTTCCTGAAGTAATTGTTGATAAGAAGTGGATGATGATGGTGGCTCAAGAGGGGATGTAGGAGAATCATCCATATAAGAATCATCTAGAAGAGTGAATGATGGAATATGAGATGATGAATCAATGTCCATGTGTGGGTAGTGATGTAGTGGATGGAAGATTGCTTCAGTTGATGTTGAAGTTGGAGAAGGGATTGAAGTTGGAGATGGGATGGAAATGGGGGATGAAATTGTGATAGTGGATGTGATTGTTGTTGATGAAACAATAGGTGGAGAAGGAGGAGATAATGAGGCAGGCAAATCTTCTACAGGGGCAGAAACCTGAGGGGAAGAGACTGAAATAGTCCTTGTGCCTGAAGAAGAGATTGCAGAGGCTCTGCTGGGCTTTACAATCTGCCTGTCCCATTTCCAAAATAGGGCACAAGTAAGGCTCTTGGATGCATTGATGTGTATTCCATTGGACACAAGCAGGTCAGGGCATCTTTTGTGAAGAAACAGCCCTAAAATCGTCCAAAAATTAACCAAATTCTTGTTAATTTTCTTCTTGATCAAATCAAAAAACACTTCTCCCCAGTTCAGCTGCTTCTTGTCCACCAAGGCAACCATCAAACAGAGCTGATACCTAGATATGGTATCATGAGCAGAGTGTTTTGCCAACAACACTTTCCGAACTACATCAGCAATAAATCTGTACTCAACTAATAGATTCTTCTTAAGCAATTTATTAGGGTTAGCTGTTGAATGGCCCATCCTCTCAAGCATAATTGAAAATTCTTCTCCAGAAAGCTCAATAGAATCTTCACCAGAATTTCATTGAAATACCTCTATCAAAACAGCAGGTGTTAAAGGTACCTGAGTTCCTGAGATGGTTCCGATCACAGTGTTCTGATCTAGATTGTGGGCAGTATATACCCATTCCTTTATTTCATCTGCGGCAAATTTGATCCTTGTAGACATTATGTTAACTAACCGTTGGTCCTTGAAGAGTTCCATAATGTCCTTGAATATTTGATCGATGTTATCGAAAGAATCCATGTCTATATCAAAGCCAGTATCAAATTTCATGGCTGCCAAGATTGCGACTGAAACTGCCATTGATTCCTGCAAAAACAATGAACAAACACAAGAGCAAGTGCAGAAAAGTTTGGAGGGAAAGAGAAATTCTGCAGAGAGTATGAAAGCGCAAAGGTAGAACGACGGGCGAAAAATGAGTTTTATATTAGGGTTCGACGCAGATAAGGAAAGATCGTTGAACTCCGTTCGACGATCTGGGCTTCTAAAGGAAACTGAAAGGTCATCAACATCGTCGATCTCCGTTCGATGATATTGGAGAGCGTCGAGCTCCGTTCGATGATCATTGACCGGAAGAAGATAGCTTAGCACTATTTGTAAAGCGCTGAACTCCGGTCGACGATTTCTGAAATCGTCGATCTCCATTCGACGATCTTGGGGAAAATCGTCGAGCACAGTTCAGAGACTAGAAACAACCTATAGACACTAGAAAAATCAAAATGTTTGCCTAGTCTTGGTCATTTTTAGATTTTTAAAATCTTGGATCGTATTTTAAACTTCCTCCATCTAACATTCCTAACTGATTCAGGAAGAATGTGTGTTTCTTTTCATCCAATGGTTTGGTGAAAATATCACCCCTTTGCAAGTCAGTTGGGATATATTGAAGTTCAATTTTGTTTTTCTCAACATTATCCCTTAGAAAGTGATGCCTAATTTATATGTGTTTTGTCCTACTATGGAGGACTGGATTTTGTGCAATGGAAATTGCACTAGTGTTATCACAAAATATTTTTGACTTCTCTAAGTTGTATCCATAGTCTAGGTGTTGGTTTTGAATCCACAAGATTTGTGAACAACAACTACCTGCAGTCATATATTCAGCTTCAGCGGTTGAAGTTGACACAGATGTTTATTTCTTGCAAAACCAGGAGACAAGTCTGTCACCAAGAAACTGACAAGTTCCACTGGTGCTTTTCCTATCTATTCTGCATCCAGCATAATCAGCATCTGAAAATCCAGTTAAGTCAATTGCTGAGTCTTTTGGATACCAGAGACCTAGATTTGGACAACTCTTCACGTACCTAAGAATCCTTTTTACTAAGGTTAAGTGTGACTCTCTAGGGCTCACTTGGAATCTACCAAATATGCATGTAGCAAACATTATGTTAGGTCTACTAGCTTTAAGGTACAATAAAGAGACAATCATTGATCTATATGTTGTCTGATCAACAGGTTTCCCATGTTCATCAACATCTAATGCAGCGTTAGTAGGCATAGGTGTTTTCATACATGATGCTTCAGACATACCAAATTTCTTAACCAAATCTTTTGCATACTTGGTTTGAGAGATGAATATGCCTTCAGCATGTTGTTGGATTTGCAATCCTAGAAAGAAGGATAGCTCACCCATGCTACTCATTTCAAATTTAGATGCATTAGGTTGGAAAACCTTATGCACAAATTTGAATCAGTAGAACCAAATATAATATCATCTACATAGATTTGTACTAGTAGGGTATGGGACTTATGGGTTCTAATAAAAAGAGTTCGGTCTACTCTACCCCTTATAAAATCATTTTTCAGAAGAAAGCATGCTAGGGTCTCATTCCATGCTCTAGGAGCTTGCTTTAGACCATATAATCTTTATGCAATTTGAAAACATGATCAGGATGAGTTGAAGAGATAAAACCTGAGGGTTGTCTGACAGAGACTTCTTCTTTGATATCTCCATTGAGAAAAGCACTCTTTATATTCATCTGGTATACTTTGAATCCTTTGTGTGCTGCATAGGCTAAGAAGATTCTTATGGCCTCTAACCTTGCAACTGGTGCAAAGGTCTAGTCATAGTCTATCCCTTCTTCTTGAGAGAACCCTTGAGCAACTAGCCTTACCTTGTTCCTTACAATGACTCCTTGTGTAATGCCCTAAAACTCAAAAGAGCGACAGGGGACGTTTTGGGCCAGTGTTTGGTTCTGGCAGGAGGCACACGGCCTGGGACACGGGCGTGTCCCAGGGCGTGTCAGGCTTGTGTCGACACTCAGCCGGCGAAGTCGACATTTTTCTCTCGACATTGTGTCGAGACTGGGCACACGGCCTGCGACACGAGCGTGTCGCAGGGTGTGTCGACCCATGTCGACACTCGTCCCGGGAGTCGACGAACTTTGCTCGACGATATGTCGAGAGAAGGCACACGACCTAGGACACGGGCGTGTCCAAGGCCGTGTCGTTAGGTCGACGATCTTTGCTCGACGAAGTGTCGAGTGTCGAGACCGTGTACACGGCCTGGAGCCCATGTGTGTTGAGGTAGACACGGGCAGGGACACGGGCGTGTCCTAGAACCCGTGCAGTGGTCGGGTTGTTTTCGGGATAAATCGATGGGGATACACGGCCGGCCACACGGCCGTGTCAGGTGGAACACAGGCGTGTCAGGTCGAACACGGGCATGTTCGATACCCGTGTGTTATTCCAGGCGAGTCGATTTTGACGGCGAATGAGGAACACGGCTCTGGACACGGGCGTGTGCCAGGCCGTGTGTGGTCCAGATTGGGAATTTCAGTCCCGAATCAAAGCCGTTCGTTTCTTTAATTAATGATCCAACGGCTGGGGGTGGTTCCTGAAGGGATATACCCGGGATTGGGACTTAGAAACCCTCACTTTTCATGAGTGGTTATCTTTCTAAAACTTAGAGAGAGAGCAGAGCCAAGGAAGGAAGAAGAAGCTAGATCCGGCCATTGGAGGAGCTTCGAATCTCCAAATCGCGAGACGACTCCGGATCCACGGAGGCAAAGCTAGTGCGGTGCTTTTCATCCGCTTACTTTTCCATGGCGCCAAAGAAGAACACAAGGGTAACGATTCTCTTCTTGAGCATGAGTATCTCTCCTTCTTTGCATAGGAAGCCCGCTCTCGCGAGTTTGCGGTGAGTTGGAGGCGTTCCTTTGTGTAGATATGTGAAGTCCCCGTTGTTTAGAGTCCGTAAGCGAGAACGGACATAGACATGATATGTGAAGCCTATCCGGACATGTTGGTCTAGATCGGTGATGTTGCATTGCATAATGCCGGAGAAGACTCCGTGCTGAGTCCAGAATGTCGATGGCTTTAATTGACGTGACATCGACCGGTTTACCGAGAATATGCCCTGAGAGCACGGGGCGTGTTGCCGTGCGAGCCAACATCTGTGATGAAATGAATATTGTTATATTGCTGGCTTATGCTAATGAAATGCAGGGGAGGAGCATCGCCTCCCCGAGCCGGGGGCGGGATTGTTATAATTTGGTCAGCATTGCTGACTGTTGCCTTGTTTTGCCACCGTGCGGTGGTTTGTTGCTTGCATGTGCTGCTGGACCAAGCGGTCAATAGCGGGCTAAAGCCCAATTTGCGAAGCCGGCCCTCGAAGGCGTAAGTGGAGTGTTTACTGCTTTATTCATGTATGACCGGCCTGCGTGCCGTGGTTTGTAAATCATGTAATATCAAGTGAACCATGTTGTATGGCCTTAAGGCCTGTACTGGTGTATGTATAACATTCCTATTTGGTATTAGTGGACATTCATGCTTTAGTGCTGGGTTCTTTGTTGCAACTTATTAATCTGCTTCCGCTAGAATGATCTGTGTAGGACGTTATGATTGGTTGGATGGTTTCCATGAGTAACCACCCGGTCTGTCTATAGTATATGGCGTCGGGCCCCGGCCGGACCTACTGCTATATGCTATGCGACGGATAGGGGGTGTTACAATTTGGTATCAGACTACTGGTTTTTGGTCGGGCTTAAGATGAATTCGTGGGCGAATTCTTTTTAAGGGGTGGTGAGCACATTGTGTGTGTCATCGTTATAACAGTAAAAGAACCCATGAATGTCCACTTAGGAATGAAAATACACGTGTTTGAGGAACCTGCGTGTTCCTATAATTGCTGTTTGCAATTTTATTTGGTCTCTTAACGGTGTTTTGTACCACTATAGGTGACTAGAAGTGGTGTTGGGCCGCCAGAACATCGAGTTTCTGAGGCTAGCAATGCACCAGATGTTGCTCCTGCAACACCTCTATCGGCTGAGAACATACGATTTGTGGCCGAAGCAGTGTTGGCCGTGATAAATGCGCAGCCTGCAAGGCAAACGCAGCAGCCCTCTCCTGCGTTGGAGCAGGTACCGCTGCAAGAGGCTGAGCCGAGGAGACTGGAATAAGTGGTAGTGGAACCGTTGGTGCCAATGAGGGCAACCGAGAGGAAACTTAAGCATGTAATGAGCTTTAACCCTCCGGTATTCTCGGGGTTGGGAACCCCATCTCAAGCTGAAGACTGGCTCTCCAGGGTGAAGAGAGTCATGACAGCAACGGAGACGGAGGAGTGGCAAATGACCACCATCGCTACGTTCCTTCTGGACGGTGAAGCAAGAATGTGGTGGGAAGTTTTGGAGCTGCACTTATTGAGAGGTTGGAAACTTGTTGATGTCTCGATGGAGGAGTTCTCGAGATTGTTCTTGGCTAGATACCTCCCTTCGGCGCAGAAGATAGCGTTGGAGAATGAGTTTCTGAAGTTGGTTCAGGGTGAGAGGAGCGTGGATGAATATCTCCACGAGTTTACTCGTCTGAGTCGTTATGCTAGCTTCACTATTGTGGATGAGGAGCGCAAGACTAATCGCTTCTATGAAGGGTTAAGAGATGAGTTGAGGTTACTACTCTCGGGGCCGATGACGCAGGGTTTCTTAACCTTGGTCAACACTGCCCGGTCATTGGAGAAGGACATGAAGAATGTACAATCAAAGAAAAGCTTGGGTGATAGGAAATCTGAATTCAAAGTGTCGACGACTTCAAAGTCCGGCTATCAGAGGTCCTTCAAGAAGCATAGGACTTCGGGTCCAGCTCCTTCTGGTGCTTCTGGGGCGACTACGAGTCGGACCCCGGGCGCGTGTTTTACTTATGGAAAGACGGGGCACTTTGCCTGTGACTGTTGGAGCGGATGTCCTAAGTACGAGAGAAGGCCGAGAGCGACTTATGAAGAGAAGGGCAAGGCGGTGGAGTCGACCGCGTCCCACTATGCTCCGGCCAAACCAAGGGTCTATAATCTTGGCCAACAGGAGGCCATCAAACAGGCTGATGTGGTGACAGGTATGATTTACTTTATAGCAAGTCAATTTCTTTAAATACTTGTTATGCACATATTACCTTACCACTGCTTGTTTAGGATTTGTTTTGATTTGTGAAAATCCGCCAAGAGCACTTTTCGATACGGGAGCTTCACACTCCTTCTTGTCCAAAGGATTTATATCACGCATTGGAGTCACTTCTTCGATGGCGAAGGATAAGTTGGATGTGTTGTTGCCCAATGGGTGTTCGATGCGCGCAGATAGGATCTGCGATGTTAAGATTCGTATTGGGAATCAGGAGTTCGATCTGCAAGCGTCGTTACTTCCGTTGGTGGAGTTCGACGTCATATTTGGCATGGACTGGCTCTCGGAGCAGTAGGCCCATATAGATTACGGTAGCAAGGAAGTCAAGCTGGGATCAAGTCATGAAACGACTTTTACGGGCTTAAAAGGGTCGAGCAAGACGTTGATGTCTGCTCTTCAGGTGGTGAAGGCGGTTCGTGCCGGTGTAGAACTGTTGTTTACACTAGTGGAGGTTGTAAAGCCGAAGCCCGCATTGGATTGTATTTCTGTGGTATCGGAATACCCTGATGTGTTCCCCACAGATCTTAATGGAGCCTCGCCTCAGCGGGAGATAGATTTTATGATTGAGCTAGCGCCAGGTGCCAAGCCTGTGTCACGATCTCCATATCGGCTAGCGCCTAAGGAAATGGCAGAGCTAAAGGTTCAACTACAAGAGTTGTTGGAGCAAGGGTATGTGCGCCCAAGTTCTTCGCCTTGGAGCGCGTCGGTCCTCTTTGTTAAGAAGAAGGATGGAAGCTTGAGGCTGTGTATTGATTATCGAGAGCTCAACAAGTTGACGGATAAGAACATGTACTCGATCCCCCGGATTGATGAGCTTTTTGATTAGTTAGTCGGGTCGATGGTGTACTCGAAGTTGGATCTCAAGGCTGGGTACTATCAGCTGCGAATAAGGGAGAGTGATATCTCGAAGATAGCATTTAGTACGAGATACAGGCATTTTGAGTTTACGGTCATGCCGTTTGGGCTGACTAATACGCCGTTAGTGTTCATGGATTTGATGAACAGGACTTTCAGAGTGTACTTAGACCATTTTGTGATCGTCTTCATCAACGATATTTTGGTGTACTCGCAAAGTAAGGAAGATCACTTCAAGCATCTTCATTTGGTTTTGGAGGCGCTAAGGAGGAATCAACTGTATGCCAAGTTCTCGAAGTGAGAGTTTTGGTTATCCTCAGTGGCGTTCCTCGGTCATATAGTGAGTGGAGAGGGTATTGCTGTGGATCCGGCGAAGATTGTTCCGATACGGGAGTGTCCTGAGCTTACTATGGTAGCGGAAGTCCGGATATTTCTGGGGCTTGCCTGCTATTATAGGCGCTTCGTAGAGAACTTCTCGCGGATAGCGTTACCTCTCACTACTTTGACGAGGAAGGAGCATAAGTTCATTTGGACGCCGGAGTGCGCGCGAGCTTTTGAGGAGTTGAAGTGTCCGTTGACCACGGCGCCTATGCTGAGTTCGCCATGTCGGACCGAAGGCTATGAGATTTATAGTGATGCTTCAGGCAGCGGTTTGGGTTGCGTGCTACTGCAACTCGAAAGTGTAATATCTTATGGCTCGAGACAGCTAAAAGTGCATGAAAGGAACTATCCGGTCCATGATTTGGAGTTAGCGGCCGTGATTTTTGCCTTGAAGCTGTGGAGACATTATTTGTACGGTGTGAAGATTGATATCTACACCGATCACAAGAGCCTGAAGTATCTAATTGATCAGAAGGATCTGAATATGCGGCAGCGTAGATGGATGGAGTTCCTGGGGGACTATACATTCAAGATCCACTACGTGCCGGGTAACGGTAATGCGGTTGCGGACGCGTTGAGTCGCCGAGCCCCAGCTCAGGCCAATTGGCTATCGGTGCATGATGAGCGGTTGGTGCGGGAGTTGGAGGCGTTAGAGATTATTTGTGTGGATAGGCAATCAAGTGCTGAAGCAATTCTAAATTGGATTGAAGACCAATATGACCTGGCTGATCGTATTCGGCAGGCTTTGGATATGGATGTTCATATGAAGCAGTTCATGGTAGAGGCTCTGGATGGGTCAAATTCCCAATTCATTGTGGAGGACAGATTGCTTTGGAAAGACGGTCGTTTGTGCGTCCCAAGTGTGGGCAATTTGCGGGGGGAGTTGTTGTACGAGGCACACCATACCAAATACTCGATTCACACGGGGAGCACAAAGATGTACCGCGATGTAAAGAAACTGTTTTGGTGGCCCCAAAGTTGTGGCGCTCTACGTGGCGAAGTGCCAAACTTGCGCCTTGGTGAAGGCGGAGTGTCAAAAACCGGGAGGATTTCTTAAGTCCTTGCCTATTCCGGAGTGGAAATTTGACGACATCTCTATGGACTTTATGCACAGTTTGCCAAGGTCGCAAAACGGGAACGATGTCATTTGGGTGGTTGTTGATCGGCTAACGAAGGTGTCGCATTTTATTCCGCATAGGAAGGATGATCCGGTGGAGAAGTTGGCAAAACTTTATGTGGATAACATTGTACGGCTTCACGGTGTGCCCCGCAGCATCGTGAGTGACCGAGATGGGTGGTTCACATCCAATGATTGGAGGCTTGTGCAGCAAATGTTGGGGACAAAGTTGAAATTCAGCACAGTCTTCCATCCGCAAACGGATGGGCAGACCGAGAGGGTCAATAGAACCATGGAATACATGCTCCGCATGTGTGTCTTGGATTTTGGGAAGCAATGGGAAGACCACCTTCATTTGGTGGAGTTCGCATACAACAATAGCTACCAAGCGAGTATTCATATGGCGCCTTTTGAGGCCCTATATGGTAGAAAATGTCGCACGTCGTTGTCTTGGTTAGAAACGGGTGAGTCAAAGTTGTATAAGCGATTAGAAGTGGAGGATGCTACTTCTTTGGTGAGAACCATTCGGGAGAGGTTGCTTATCGCTCAGGACCGGCAAGCGAAGTACTATAATGCCAAGCACAGGAACGTGGAGTTCGCTGTGGGCGACTATGTGTACTTAAAGATCAAGCCGTTCAAGGGTGTCTCGCGGGTGCGGCAATTGAAAAAGCTAAGCCCGAGGTACCTTGGGCCGTTTGAGGTTCTGGAGCGAGTTGGTGAAGAGGCCTATCGGTTGAAGCTTTCAGTGGAGCTTGGTGGATTACATGATGTATTCCATATTTCGGTGCTTCGGAAGGCGGTGCAAGAGCCTTCGGAAGTGATCGCGGTTGATCAAGTGCCTATGGATAGTGGACTGACGACAAAAGTCAAGCCCGTGTGGATTGAGGACTCGGAGGTCAAGCGGCTACGCAATAAAGAGATCAGGATGGTCAAGGTCCGGTGGGACAATTACGGTCGTGAGGAGCTTTCTTGGGAGCGAGAGCAGACTATGCTTGATGAGTATCCGGAGTTGTTCCGCTCAGGTACAAATTTTGGTTTTGTACATGTCTTTCCTTTATATAATTTCGTGGACGAAATTCTTTTAAGAGGGGGAGAGTTGTAACGCCCTGAAACTCAAAAGAGCGACGGGGGATGTTTTGGGCCAGTTTTGGGTTCTGGCAGGAGGCACATGACCTGTGACACGGGCGTGTCCCAGGGCGTGTCAGGCTTGTGTCGACACTCAGCCGGCGAAGTCGACATTTTGCTCTTGACATTGTGTCGAGACTAGGCACACGGCATACGACACGGGCGTGTTGCAGGGCATGTCGACCCGTATCGACACTCAGCCAGCAAAGTCGACACTCTGCACTCGTTGAAGTGTCGAGACATGGCACATGGCCTACAACACGGGCGTGTCGCAGGGCGTGTCGACCCGTGTTGACACTCGTCCCGGGAGTCGACGAACTTTGCTCGACGATGTGTCGAGACAAGGCACACGGCCTAGGACACGGGCGTATCCAAGGCCGTGTCGTCAGGTCGACGATCTTCGCTCGATGAAGTGTCGAGTGTCGAGACCGTGTACACGACCTGGAGCCCAGGCGTGTTGAGGTAGACACGGGCAGGGACACAGTCATGTCCTCGAACCCGTGCAGTGCTCGGGTTATTTTCGGGATAAATCGATGGGGATACACGGCCGGCCACACGGCCGTGTCAGGTGTAACACGCGCGTGTCAGGTCGAACACGGGCATGTTCGATACCCGTGTGTTATTCCAAGCGAGTCGATTTCGACGGCGAATTAGGCACACGGCTCTGGACACGGGCGTGTGCCAGGCCATGTGCGGTCCAGATTGGGCATTTCAGTCCCGAATCAAAGCCGTTCGTTTCTTTAATTAATGATCCAACGGCTGGGGGTGGTTCCTGAAGGGATATACCCTGGATTGGGCCTTAGAAACCCTCACTTTTCATGAGTGGTTATCTTTATAAAACTTAGAGAGAGATGAGAGCCAAGGAAGGAAGAAGAAGCTAGATCCGGCCATTGGAGGAGCTTCGAAGCTCCAAATCGCGAGCCGACTCCGGATCCACGGAGGCAATGCTAGTGCGGTGCTTTTCATCCGCTTACTTTTCCATGGTGCCAAAGAAGAACGCAAGGGTAACGATTCTCTTCTTGAGCATGAGTAGCTCTCCTTCTTTGCATAGGAAGCCCGCTCTCGCGAGTTTGCGGTGAGTTGGAGGCGTTCCTTCGGGTAGATATGTGAAGTCCCCGTTGTTTAGAGTCCGTAAGCGAGAACGGACATATGCATGAGTGTGAAGCCTATCCGGACATGTTGGTCTGGATCGGTGTTGTTGCATTGTCGAAAAAGACTCCGTGTTATTGGTTGTTTTTCGGGTTTTCTACACGGTAGATTGCAACAGGGAGCCTTGGGGATTAACCCAAAGGTGCACCCGGAAAACTGGGCGGATGCGTGATCTTGCCAACTTGGTGGCCTGAGAGACAACTTGAACATAACCGGATTATGTGAATTATGATGGAAATGGGACTCGGGAGAGGTTTGACCCGCGCAAATGGCTTAAATTGTCGTTGCGATGTGAGCACGGGTTAGATGGAATCGTACCCATTCTATGTCGTTCAGTTAAAGACACCTAAGGGTACGTGGCACTTGTTGTTGGCATAGATTAGGGTCTTCGGCGGTCTATGGATTAAATTGTCGTGACCCAGGCTAAGAAGACAAAATGCTCATAGGTTTGGCCGTCAAAGTGGCGGTGGTGAGTCCGGAATGTCTATGGGTTTAATTGACATGACATCGACCGGTTCACCGAGAATGTGCCCTGAGAGCACGGGGCGTGTGGCCGTGCGAGCCAACGTCTGTGATGAAATGAATATTGTTATATTGCTCGCTTATGCTAATGAAATGCAGGCGAGGAGCATCGCCGCCACGAGCCCGGGGCGATATCGTTATAATTTGGTCAGCATTGCTGACCGTTGCCTTGTTTTGCCACCGTGCGGTGGTTTGTTGCTTGCAGGTGCTGCTGGACCAAGCGGTCAATAGCAGGCTAAAGCCTAATTTGCAAAGCCAGCCCTTGAAGGCCTAAGTAGAGTGTTTACTGCTTTATTCATGTATGACCGGCCTGCGTGCCGTGGTTTGTAAAACATGTAATATCAAGTGAACCATGTTGTAATGCCTTAAGGCCTGTACTGGTGTATATATAACATTCCTTTTTGGTATTAGTGGACATTCATGCTTTAGTGCTGGGTTCTTTGTTGCAACTTATTAATATGCTTCCGCTAGAATGCTCTGTGTAGGACGTTATGATTGGTTGGATGGTTTTCATGAGTAACAACCCGGTCTGTCTGTAGTATTTAGCGTCGGGCCCCGGCCGGACCTACTGTTATATGCTATGCGATGGATAGGTGGTGTTACACCTTGATCATCCAATTTATTTCTGAACACCCATTTTGTTCCAACAATGGAGTGATCCTTTGGCCTTGGCACTAGATCCCAAACTTTGTTCCTTTCAAATTGATGCAACACCTCTTGCATTGCAATGATTCAGTGTGGATCTTGCTCTGCATCTTGAAAGGATTGAGGTTGAATTTGAGAAAGAAAGCAAGTGTGCATCAGGCTTTGGTTGACCTGATTTCTGGTTTGCACACCAGCTAAGATGTCTCCAATCACTTGGGAGATTGGATGGTCTCTTGATGTTACTAAATCAACAGGAGATGTTGATTGTTCACCAACCTGTGTTGTTGTTTCCTCTTGTGGCACAACAACTAGCTCTTCAAGAAGATTCTCTTCAAGATGTTGAATGACTTCTTCATCTTCACTGCTTTCATCTTTTTGAATAATTTGTAACCTGTCCAAGTCTTCAGCAAGAGAGTGTACCTACAAAGGTTCTTTGGTAGAAGTATTCTTCTCCTTGAAAGACATGTTAGATTCATCAAAAGATATATGAACAGATTCTTCAATTTTGAGAGTAGATTTATTATATACCCTATAAGCTTTACTGATCATGGAGTATCCCAGAAACACTCCTTCATCAGCTTTAGCTTGAAATTTTACTAAGTATTTCCTGTCATTATTATGAATGTAGCAAATACAACCAAAGATTTTGAAGTAATCTACTTTAGGTTTCTTCCCTTTGAGTAATTCATAGGGAGTCTTGCACTTCAGTTTATGTATTAAACTTCTATTCAACATATAGTTGGAGGTGTTCACTGCCTCTGCCCAAAAGGATAGAGGAAGATGAGCATCTGACAACAATATAGTAGCAGATTCAATAAGGGTTCTATTTTTCCTTTCAGCTACCACATTTTGTTGAGGAGTTCTAGGAGCTGAGAAAGTGTGCATGATCCCTTCATCTGACAGAACTCTCGCATAAGAAGAGAATCAAACTCTGTCCCATGATCACTTCTGATCAGGGCAATGTGAGTATTGAACTCACTCTGTATGCATTTGAGAAACTCTGTCAAACACTTAAAGTTATCAGACTTCTTCCTCAGAAAGAACACCCATGTGAATCTAGAGAAGTCATCTACAACCACTAAAGTATAGGATTTCCCTCCTAAGCTTTGTACTGTAATGAGTCCAAAAAGGTCCATGTGTAATAGATACAAAATCCTAGGTGAATCACTCTTATTAAGTGACTTGAAGCTATTTTTGGTTTGCTTGCCTAATTGACAAGCCCTGCAAAGTCCTTCCTTCTTGTAGGGGCCAGAAGGTAGTCCTCTAACAAGATTGTCCTTGGATAGCCTAGCAATGGTTCTAAGGTTTATATGTCCTAGTCTTTTATGTCATAATTCATTAGGTCTACAAATAGAGTTGAACAAGCATATATCTACCTTAGTTGAAAGAAAATCTACAAGCTAAATGTTACCTTTCCTTTTACCTGTCAACACAGTTGTGTTGTCCTCTGATTTGATTTTGCATGAGGATTTGTTGAAAGTCACTTGATAGCCTTCATCACACAGTTGACTGATACTGATTAAGTTGTGCTTTAGTCCTTCCACATAGGCTACTTTCTTGAATGTGACTGTGCCAATCTGGACTTCACCATATCCTTTTGTTAGTCTAAAGTTTGAATAACCAAATATTACTTTGGGTCCAAACTTGGCTTTGAAGGATGTGAAATTCTCCTTGTTTCCTGTCATGTACTTTGAGCACCCACTATCCAGATACCATTGCTGGTTTGATATTGGATTGGTCTTCACCTGCACATAAAACAATTTATTTGTTTTTGACCCAGTTTACCTTGGGCCTAGGTTGATAACCTTTAAATTCTGAAATAAAAGACATCTCTGGTTGACTCTTATAGCCTTTAGGATGATATCTCCTGGGTGGTGTTATCCATTCAGCGTAAGGGTTAACCCTCTGAGATGTAAGACCTCTTGGATTGAAGTTTGATTTACCTTTGAAGGATTTTTCAAAACTCTGAGCTCTGTTCGACGATCTCTGAGCTGAGTTTGACGATCTTGGGTCAGATCGTCGAGCTCCGTTCGAAGATCGACTATGCCAGAGTTCAGGGTTCAGATATCGTCGACCTGAGTTCGACGATTTAGCCTGAGATCGTTGAGCTCCATTCAGCGATCGTCGAGCTCCGTTCGACGTTTTCTATTGAACTTTTGTTAATAGAAATGATCAATAGCTTGCAATTTTCTCTTACTTGTAGCTTAGTTTTATTTCTGTCTCTTTATTATGTGTTTGGATGAATGCGGGTGTTTTTTTTTGTAGTAACTTTTCTAAAATTAGGTTATCTTGCTTTTCTTCTTATTTTATTTATAACCCTTCAGCGAATAGTTTAGAACGCTCGCCTAACCAAACTCATAAGCCATCCCCATTCCGATGAGTGGCTAATCGCTTTTAGCCCGCGGTAACGAAGAGCATTGGTATATAAAAAATGTTTTAAATAACTAAAGGTCTTATTTTTCTATTTAATTAAAAACATAAGGTTTACCCCGGGTTAACGATGCGTAGTACCACATATCGATGTGTGGGCTCTATTTCCATTATCCATACGCTAGCTAGCCGAGAGGCCATGTGTATGGACTGATCACCCCTGGGTAAAGAGAGTTCCGCACTAAGCCTCGAGAGAGGAGGCGCGCTAACTTTACTGGATTAGGTTCCCCACCCAATAGCGGGGTTCTTAGCGTACTGCGGGCATTAAGAGGAATCCTTCATCGGATGAAAGCCCGGTCGAATAGTCTAAATGTCCAGGTGAGCGATATTCCTAGAGATAGGTGAGCTCATTATTTTGCAACCACCACGGCCAAGTTTCCGCTTTAATTAAATTGAAACTTTAGATCTCTATTTATTAAAATCTATTTTTAATCCTAATGTAATTCGATACCGAGTGTTATCTCTTCATCGTCTTTAATCTTAATCTATTTTCGCCCTATTTTAGTTAAAATCAACAACTTACAATTTCGGTAAAATAATAGTGCTTTCAGAGCTGTAGGGATAATCAACCCGTTCCCGGGAAATTTACGATCTGGATATTCCCCGAATATTCTGTATTACTTGCGATAAGTGCACTTGCCTATCTTAGCAAGCCCGCGGCGATCGACTCATCGAACCAACCACCCACATAAGAGTCTGTTCGCGGGCTCCATCATGAGGGCACTATAGAAACCGGATATTCCCTTTATCATATTTAATTATTTCATTCTTTATATTTTCAAAGCCCTTTTTGATTTTCTAGTTTTCATTTCTAATGGACTTTTTATCAAGTATCACACTATCTAGCTTATCACATAAATGTTTGTAAATTTCAAGAAGTTGGTACAAGAGAGTAGGGTTACCTCAGTGTCACTCTAGACATTAGACTCATCGTTTGACTCATTTTAATTCTTCCCCATAAGGCACAGATTCACCGCATCTTCACTACTCGAGTCGACAGTGCTTGTCTTGTCAGATCCATCCTCATCCCACGTTAAGGCCTTCAATATTGTTTTTTTGCACTATTCTTCCTTTTCCTCCTTCTGAATCCTTGGACACTCCCTCTTTATGCGCCCAGGATTGTGGCAGTGATAGCACTCTGGTAGAGACTTCTCATCATCACTCGCCATCTCCTTTGATGATTTGTTCCACCTATTGGTTACTTCAGCACCTCTCTTCAGAAACTTCTTAAACATTCCTTACCTCTCGAGATTTTAAATGAACCTTCTGAATTCCCGATCATAGAGACATTCTTCATCGCCATCCTCAGTGTTGGAGCTTGAGGAGTCCTGGCTGTTTCATTTCTAACCGTAGCGGTCTGCCTCTCTCAGCGGTCTGGCATTTTGGCTCTACGGTCTGGTGGTGAACCTCGGCTGGCGTTCTAAGGGATAGCCGCAGTAGCGGTCTGGCAGGAGACACAACAGTGGTCTGGAGTTAAGGTGCAGTAGCCTTGCAGGAAGCCGCAGCGGTCTTGTGTAGCCACAGCGGTCTATATGAAGCAGCAGTAGTGATATGATGGGTAGCCGCAACTACAGTATGGTGGCAACTTGCAGTGTGCGGTCAGGTGGTTTGGAACAGATGCTCTCTAATGGTTAGCCATAACTTGGTTTGGTGGTAACCTGCAGTTGCGGTCTGGCGGCCTGGTCTGGCGGTCTTCCATAGCTTTGTGGTGGTTTTCCTTAGTTGACACCAAGTGTATAGTTATTCTTTGAATAGTGTGTGATTTGCCATGACAAATCGCATAGGCAACCCGACTTGTATTTAGTCCCACATCGATTGTTGTATTCTCTCATCTCCCACATTTTCTATATATGAGGGGGCATACCTATGTAATCTTTATCTTTTTGGAGCAATAAAATTTGTCTTTATTTTCCTCTTGGCCATTTTCTCGCTCATTTCTCACATGGTATCAGTGCAAATCGATCCTTTGCTCTAATTAGATTGAGGTTTGTTTATCTAATGGCGCTGACCTCTTTCGGTTTGCCTCCCACGTGGCTTATTCCAGTTTGCTTCCTCCGCGACATCTTATAGTTTGCTTCCTAAGTCGGCTTCTTCCTGTTCACTTCCCTTCATTTCCTCCCTTTCTTGCTTGTCACACTCGTGCAATTTCTTTTCTTTTGAGAGTTCCTCATTTTGGTCGCGGATTGCCGCTGTTGTGTTATCACCCAGATCGTGCAGACTGCTTCTCTTCTCTCTTTCTCTCTTTCTTCTTCTTCGTCTTTGGGACCATTTTTCTTGTTCGCGCGGCTTCGGTTCTATCCATGAGGTGTCCCTCCCTGACCTCCCTTATTACCCCTGTTCGTGTGGCTTCTACTCTGTCCACTCTATTCGTTTCCTGCTTCTCAATCAAACCACTTGGTTTAAGTCTCTGCTGGTTTCTTTCTCTTGGTCGTTGTCTTTCTGTGACTTGTTTTCCTTCCTGTTCTGTTTCGGCTTATGCCGTTCTTGGTCTCCAATTTTATTTGTGTGTGTGGATTCTTTATTGTCGGAGTTTTTTGACCCGCTGTGGGCTCTGCATTTTGGTCGCAGCTTATTTTTCTAGTCACTTGTGTGTTGTTACCTTAACAGTGCAGTCATTTCTCTTGTCGCATCGATTTATCTTCTCGCGCTCCTCTTTTGCCGACTTGTTTCTAACAATGCGGTTAGTCTTTCTGCTTTTCCGTTTCTTCTTGAGTATGGATTCCCTTCTCTCTTCTACCACTCATACACTTGTGGCCTCCTCTAATAAGTGGCCTTTTGACTCTGGTGCCATTTGTCACATTACCGACAACTCTCGTTTGTTCTACTCTTTGCTTGAAAAAATAGGTTGCTTCCTATTGTTATTGTAGATGGGACATCTGCTCCAGTGCATGGTGTTGGCTCTCTGCGTCTCTCTTCATCTTTGCTACTTGAGGACACTATCTATGTACCTACTTTCTCGTGCAATTTACTCCCTGTTCATGCTATTTTAACTTAGTTAAATTGCATAGTTACTTTCACGGGCACCACTTATTATTTCTCTAATTCTGTCTCTAAATCCACGAATGCTATCGGGACTGCCCATGGTGGCCTCTTCTTTCTTGACCACGACGTTGATCTTTTTGCTTCTTCATCTCTTCAACAATGGCATCGTCGTCTTAGCCACCCTCCTTCTCTCCTCATCCACCAACTTCTTCCAGATCTTCTTCAAGAGGATTCCCCTTTGAATTGCTAAGCCTCTCTGTTTGGAAAACATCATCGCACTTCTATCCCAGCATGAATGAGACATAGTTCTTCGCATCCTTTTTAACTAGTTCATACTGACAAATGGGGTCCTGCTCCTACTGCCACTGTTGGTAGAGGTAGCTTATACTTTGTCACTTTCATTGATGATTTTTGCAGGTGTACTAGGCTGTATCTCCTGAATGATCGTTCTGAACATTACACCATGTTTACTGCCTTTTATCGTGAGATCTTGACACAGTTTCAGGTGCCTATTCAAGTTCTTCGTAATGATAATGCCAAGGAATATGTCAGCCGAGATTTTTTTTGTTTTTTGTGCGAACCATGGTTTGGTTCATTATACTTCTTACCCCTATACCTCCCAACATAATGGCGTTGCTGAACGTAAGAATCATCATCAATTCGATGTTGCTCGTAGGCTTCTATTACAAATGAATGTTTTTCAGTCCTATTGGGGTCATGTCGTTTATACCTATTGATACTCGTCGAATTCATCATGTTTACATATAGAATATTTTCACTGATCTTAAAAACCGGTTAAGTAAGATTCGTCGAGTATCATCAAGTATACTTGTCGAATTCATTGAGTGTACAAACCGACACTTGTCGAATTCGTCAAATATACCAGTCAATACATGTCGAATTCCTCGAGTCTCTCTAGAAAAGCTATGAGTTCTCGAACATACTTTTCTAAATTTTTCTAAGTTAAATTCATCAGATATTAAAGCTATTCGTCGAGTATATTCATGGATATATAATGATACTCGACGAATGGACTTAATGTAATTTTTTTCCGATTTTCTGTCTGACGGGTTTCTATTTCTAGACGTAGGCCATGTACGGTACACGTGGACTTTTCATTTAAGAAAGAATTTTCTAGCCGTTTGAAGAAGGAATTTTATAAATACCTAGGGTTAATTCGTTCAACCCTAATCGCTCTTCCGTATTTGAAATCGTGAAACAAAAACCTATTCTTTGTTATACGTACAACTTTCAGAAATTAATTTTGCAACCTAACTCCGTACGATCTGTGATTCCTTCAAGCATAGATTCAACAGATCCCTGCTCAAGTTTTCTCGAAGTCTTCGGATCTCGTCGGATCATAGTTTTTAGATCGATCTCTCAAGATTAATTTCAAGTATTCTCTTTCTACAAGACCATCATGTTCTCATTCCATGGAAGAAGAAGATTGAATATTTTAAGGTCTAAAGAAATAGATTGATCTTCAATCTAAAGTGTTGTATAAATTTCTTTTGTAGCATTATAAGAAGTTTTGTCTTTCGAGGTGTAGGTCCATGTGAATGGATCAAGTTGTAGGAGAATTTGTTCTCCGAGTGTAGGAGAGGTTGGTCTCCAAGAAGTAGCAGTGTTGACTCCGAGTTGTTAGATTTTTTTAAATCTTAGAAAAGTGAAGTTGCCAAATCTAGACCTTTGTGGTAGATAGGCAAGGCAGGACAGTGGACGTACCCAAATCGGGGTACCTCTATAATTTCTTTTTGTTGTGGTTTGTTTGTTCAGTGTGCTTGCTAGTAATATTTTTAATCCGCTTTTAGTCATAGAACTCACTTATTCACCACCTCTATATGATTTATGTAGGCAACTAGATAGTTTCAGGCACCCAACTATCGATTGGATGTAGCTCAAGCGTCTCAACGAATCCAACTCGACGATCTCTGAGAGAGATAGTGATGGGCGGTAGGAACCTAGCACTACGCGGTAGGTTCCAGAGCGTATGTTCAGGTTAAATCCAGTGGCTCGCACAGGCGGTAGCGCTTGGGCTACGCGGAAAGATCCATAGCATTTATTCGAGTTTAAACCAGGCTAGACCTCTGAGGTAGTGCTAGCTCGCGGTGGTATGTCACAGAGTGGAGTTCTTCGCTTCTCTTGAACCTTTACACCTACACACTATACTAATTGAAAGTGGAGGATAAGATCTATCTTAACTCTAGAGGGGGGGTGAATAAAGTATATTAAAATAATTTCCAAGTTAAAAATTATTTGCAGTGGAAGACTTAATTTAAATAATATGTGTATAGTGCTGCAGAAAATAAAAATATGAAAGCAAGAAATAAAATAGCACAGCACACAGCAAAACACAAAAAGCAACCAGAGGACACAAGGAGCTTTAGTGGTTCCCCATTCAATCTGGGTACATCCACTCTTCTACCACCCTAGGTAGGAATCCACTGTAGGATGAGTTAATCAGGTGTCCTTGGCACCAATGAGCTTTTGATAAGGTGCTCAAAAACCAAACCAGATTTTTTGATCAGGTGTCTTGCCACCACTGAGTTTTGACAAGGTCTCAGAAACTAACACAAACTTTTGAAGCGAGTTTGATAAACCCTTTACAGAAGAGAGAGAGAGAGAGAGGTGAGATGATCTTCTATGTCAACAATCAGAGAGAAGATAGTGGATGTTGTCAAAGCTCCCCCTGAGATCTTGAGTTGTTCAGGAAGTGAAGCTTTGCAATAGGGTGATAGGCCTTCAGAAGATTTGATCTCCAGTAAAAGATGATTCCAGCAGCAGCTAAAATGTGTGGTGTCTGGAGTCTTGAATGATAAGGCATTTGAACACTTGAGTCAAAAGAGATCTAGAAATTTCTGTATGTTGATCTCCTTCAGTGGTGTGTGTTCTCAGAGAATTCTGTCTGTGTTTATCTATCTGTATGTCCAGCAAAGAATTATTTTCTGTGTGTATCTGTACTTTTTGTATGGAACTGTTAGGGGAAGTAGAAGAATGTTCTCTTTTATTCCTTAGATTTGAATAATTCTCTCTCCAAGATAGTCGTTAGCCTGTCATAAATGACTTCCTTAACTGCATTTGCCTTCTGGAGGAAAGTCCAATAAAACATTCCTTTAAAAACTCCTTGAAACTTGCTCCAGATTAATTGAAACGGCTACAAGATTCTTGAAATAAATGCTGGGAATAATTCCATAACTGTTTGAATTTGAATCTTGAAAAACGTCGATCTCTCCAGAAAAACGTCGACCTGAGCTCAACTATCGTTGAACTGAGCTCAGCGACTGGACTTAGACTGAAACAAAAATTGTCGATCTGAGCTCAACTATCGTCGAATTGAGCTCAGAGATAGGGAAACAAACTAGACACAGGAACGTCGATCTGAGCTCGAAGGTCGTCGAACGGAGTTCGACAACTCATTGAAGTGAGCTCAGAGATCGTCGAATGGATTTCGACGATTCGTCGACCTGAGCTCGATGAAATGACTTAGTCTCCTGAACTGAAATATCTGGTCTTGAGGGTCTTGAGGGCAGCTTTCAAACCTAAATACTAACCCTTAGACTCAATCTAATTGACCTTTAGATTTATACAAGGAGGTCAAAACAAATTTCCTAAAGGACATAGTGATCCTTGCCCAAATCAGTAATAGGGTGTTCCAACAATCTCCCCCTATTTGGGTTAGGATTACTATTTACATGACATAGGAAAAATAAAAACATACAATGCAGATATATAAAAACAAAAACAATATTACAGAAACACAGATATAATCACAGATAGTCCGAAATAGGTATTACTGTCAGCTTACAGAATCATTCTTTTTCCTTGCCCTTTTTGAGAACTATTTCTCTGTTAGGGTTGAGAGCTTCTTTCTTGGATCTTCTGTCATCATTTGCACCTAGAAAAGTTTGTTGTTTTGGCCTGGGAACTACAGCTTTTGGGTGCAGCTTCATGTAACTTTCTGAGTCAAAGAATTTGCTGGAAGAGTATCTTTCAAGTTCTTTTTTTCTCTGATCTGATAGAGTAGTGAAACTTGATGTGTCTTTTCCTTGTTCTCTAGCCTTTTTGATTTGATCTAATGCAGCCAACTCTTTTATTCTGGATGTCCAGGAATTAGGATTATTCTCTGGAAATTCAAATGGAACAGGAGGTTCATATCTGTTTAATGAAACATCAGAAGGAGCTCTGGAAGAAACTGGATCTTTAAGCTTATAAGGGAAAGGACCAGAAGTAGAATCTGTAGGGTCTTGTCCTTCCCTTTGATAAGGATGTTGCCTGGAAAATCCTTTAGAATACACTCTGAGATCTCTTTGATTACCTCTGAACTGTCCTCTTCTTGGTTGGTAACCTCTATACTGATTACCTTTTTGCTGAGATCTTCCTTGAAATTGATATGAAATTTGGCTTCTAGCAGTAGATTGAAAGACAGAACTTGTAGAAACCGAACAAAAAACAAACCGAAATGGTTTTTACAGAAAACAAACCGAAATAGTTTTAACTGAAATTTTATTATCCGAAAAAGGTAACTATTACAAAGGTATGCCCTCCCTTATATAGAATGGAGGAGAGATGAGAGAATACAAATAAGAGATGTGGGACTAAAAATTTACAAGCTAAGCGGACTATACAAAGTAAACCGCACAAGCAGCGCGGTTAGACAGAAGGGCTAACCGCACGGCTACAACAAGAGAAGCAGAGAGGTCGCCTGTGAAGATCGCTAGACCGCCCGGTTTACAAGCCGGCGAGTTAAACCGCCAGACCGCGCGGTCTTCAACCCGCCAAGACAGACCGCCCGGTCACCAACTTCAACACTCCCCCTCAAGCTGGAGCATATATATCAATCATGCCCAGCTTGTCGGAAATATGCAAAAACGAGGCGGAAACTGGCTTGGTGAAGATGTCAGCCAGCTCTTTATCAGACGTGACAAATGGAGTGCAAATTTGTTCTTTTATAATCTCTTCACGAATGAAATGGCAGTCAACCTCAATGTGCTTTGTTCTTTCATGGAATACCGGATTTTTGGAGATGTATATGGCGGCCTTGTTATCACAGAACATAGGTAGAGGATGGTTGTACACCTCTCCTAAATCTAGCATGAGAGACCGCAACCATTTCAACTCACAAGTGGTTGATGCCATACTGCGATACTCAGCTTCTGCACTGGACCTAGAGACAACAGACTGCTTCTTGCTCTTCCAGCTCACCAGATTTCCCCCAACAAAGGTGCAAAAACCTGAGGTTGACTTGCGATCCCCTTTGTCATCAGCATAACTTGCATCTGAGTAGGCTTCAATCCTCAGATGACCATTCTTCTGAAAAAGTAATCCTTTCCCAGGCGCTGCTTTGACATACTCCAAGATCCGCAAGGCGGACTGTAGATGACACTCCCTAGGCTCTTGCATGAATTGACTCACCTTGCCCACAGCATAGGAAATGTCGGGTCTGGTCACTGTGAGATATATGAGCTTACCAACCAGACGCGTGTACTGCGAACTATCTGAAAGAGGAGGCGAATCATCTGTCCAAGTTTTGTCCTCCCCAGTAGCCATGGGGCATCGGGCAGGTTTTGCTCCAGTTAATCCTGCCTCTTTTAAAAGATCAAGGGCATACTTACGCTGAGAGAGAACTAAGGAGTCGGGCTTCCGAGAGAGTTCGATCCCCAGAAAGTACTTTGGAGAGCCCATATCTTTAATGATCAGATGTTGGCGAAGATGTCGCTTTGTCAGAGCTACCCCTTCCTGGTCATCGCCAGTGAGAAGAATATCATCGACGTACACAATAAGAACAACCAGCCCAGAAGGAGTTTTGCGAATAAAGAGAGAGTGATCAGCAGAGCTTCGCACAAAACCAACAGCCGCCACAATGTCGCTGAACTTGTCAAACCAAGCTCGAGGACTCTGCTTGAGGCCATAAATTGCCTTCTGCAGCCGGCATACTCGTGTCTCCCCCTGAGCAACATACCCAGGAGATTGCTCCATGTAAACGGCCTCGTGAAGATCACCATAAAGGAAGGCATTCTTGACGTCCAGCTGAGAAATCGGCCAATCCCAATTGACGGCCACAGAGAGAAGGACCCGGATAGTGCTGAGACGAGCCACGGGGGAGAAGGTGTCAAAGTAATCAACCCCATAGGTCTGAGTAAAGCCCTTAGCAACAAGGTGAGCCTTATACCGATCCACAGTGCCGTCTGGGCGAAATTTGACCACAAAGACCCAGCGACAGCCAACAACATCAGTACCGAAGGGAGGAGGAACAAGAGTCCATGTACCCCGCTCTGTGAGGGTCGTCATTTCCTCATCCATAGCCAGCTTCCAGTGGGGAATAGCAAGGGCCTCCTGATAGGAACGAGGGGTGGCAGTGGCCGAGATAGCCAGTGCAAAAGCTCTGCGAGCAGGGGTAAGATGATCGTAGGAAACAACTGCAGCAAGCGGGTGTTGGGTACAGGCCCGAACCCCTTTACGAAGAGCAATCGGGAGATCCAGGTCAGCAGGTGCCTCAGTATCCGGAGTATCCGTGGTGGAGAGAGCTGGCCCGGGAGTAGAGAGATGGCAGCGGAGTGGAGGGAGAAAGCGGAGTAGAGGGTGGAGATGATGAGGATGGGGAAGATGGTGGTGTGGGTGGAGAGGGCGGAACATCAGTGGGAGTAGAGGGAATGGATGGGTTGGTATGAGAAGTAGGATCAGGAGGAGTAGAAGAGGAAGCGGCAGAGAAGTAAGAGGCATTGGCAAAGAAGGTGACATCCGCAGAGACAAATTGCTTGCGGGTAACAGGGTTAAAGAAGCAATATCCTTTCTGAGTGGGAGAGTAGCCCAGAAAGACACATTTGGTGGCACGTGGTGAGAGTTTATCACGGGTGGCAGCGGGAGAGTGCACAAAAGCGGTGCACCCAAAGATGTGCAGAGGAAGAGGAAAGGGATCCTTATCCGGATAAAGAATGGAGAAGGGGGTAGCACCGTGGAGAACTGTGGAGGGAAGGCGATTGATGAGATAGCAGGAGAGGAGGACAGCATAGCCCCAATAGGAGCGAGGAACATGCATTTGAGTCATCATAGTGCGAGCGACATCAAGGAGGTGACGGTTTTTGCGTTCCGCCACCCCATTTTGTTGTGAGGTGTAGACACAACTTGTTTGACGAAAAACACCATGGTGAATACAAAAGGAGGAGAAGTCGTGGCTAAGATACTCCTTAGCATTGTCTGAACGAAGGAGTTTAATAGACGAATCAAACTGAGTCTTAACCATAGAATAAAAGGAGGTCCAAACAGAGAACAGCTCAGAGCGATCTTTGAGAAGATATACCCACGTACATCGAGAGAAATCATCAATGAAGGTGACAAAATAGGAACTACCCCGACCGATGGTGAGGTTAGGAGCGGGACCCCATATGTCAGAGTGAACGAGGTCGAACGGACGGAAAGAGCCCCGACTTTGCGTTGGTGGGAAGGATGAGCGGTGATGTTTGCCAAGTTGACATGCATCACAGTTTAGAGGAGGATGATGAGGAGGGAGGTGCGGCAGGAGCTGGCGGAGAATCGGGGAGGAGCATGTCCAAGGCGAAGATGTCATTGGAGAAGATCTGTAGAGGAGGAGGAGAAGGCGGATAGAGCAGAAACGTTGTCGAGGAAGTAGAGGCCACCACTCTCAGTCCCGATAGCAATCGTCCGTAGGGAGTCCGGATCCCGAAAAGCACAAGAGCTAGGGGTGAATATGACAGAACACCGTAGTTGCTTGCATAAAGAAGTAACCGATAATAAATTGCACGGAAACTTGGGCACATAGAGGGTATCAGCCAGGCAGAGAGAGGGAGTGACTTGAACCATGCCCGTCCCATGGACCGGGGAGGGAGATCCATCAGCAACAATGACCGGGGGCAACTGAGCATGTGTGTCAAGAAGAGAGAAACATTGAGGATTGCCTGTCATATGATTGGTTGCACCAGAGTCGATTAGCCATCTTCCGCGAGTAACAACATGAGCACTACCAGAAGAGGTGACCACGGAGGCGGACAGGCTAGAGGAGGGGAAAGCCATGGAAGCAAGAGATGAGCAAGCCGCGACGATAAGAACAAGCCGCGAGAAGAGAAAAGAGCACCAAGCCGGGCGAACAGAAAACAGGTCGGGCTGCTAGGAAGGCCGCTACCAAGAAGCAGAGCAAAGCAGAGGGAAAGAAGTCGCAAGGCTTGAAAAAGTCGGGCGAACAGAGGAGAACAGGTTGGGCGGCTAGGAAGGCCGCTACCAAGAAGCAGAGCAAAGCAGAGGGAAAGAAGTCGCACGGCTTGAAAAAGTCGGGCGAACAGAGGAGAACAGGTCGCACGACAAAAGATGAGGCCGGCGCGACTAGCAAGCAGGAGCGGGTAGAAGGCAACAACAAGTAGAGCGCAGCGACAACGAGACAGGTCGCGGTGACGAATAGCAGCAGGAGAAGAGAACCAAAGAGAAGCAAGCCGCGCGAACAGGGCATCGAACAGACACAAGCCGCGCGAAAAGGGCGGTGGACAGAGGAGAGTGCAAGCCGCAAGACAGGTCGCGGAGAGCGGAAAACAAGCCGCGAGAATCAGAGAGCGCACACAATCAGGAGGAAACGACCGTGTCCTCTGATACCATGTAGAAACCGAACAGAAAACAAACTGAAATGGTTTTTACAGAAAACAAACCGAAATGGTTTTAACTGAAATTTTATTATCCGAAAAAGGTAACTATTACAAAGGTATGCCCTCCCTTATATAGAATGTAGGAGAGATGAGAGAATACAAATAAGAGATGTGGGACTAAAAATTTACAAGCTAAGCGGACTATACAAAGTAAACCGCACAAGCCACGCGGTTAGACAGAAGGGCTAACCGCACGGCTACAACAAGAGAAGCAGAGAGGTTGCCTGTGAAGATCGCTAGACCGCCCGGTTTACAAGCCGGCGAGTCAAACCGCCAGACCGCGTGGTCTTCAACCCGCCAAGACAGACCGCCCGGTCACCAACTTCAACACACTTGTACTTGCATCAGGTGAAGGAGGAGGAGGAGGAGGATTGAAGTGAGATGATCCTTTGTCATACTTCCTTTTCTTTTTCATGGCTTTCAGCTGATTTCTGGAGTACTGCATCCATGGTTCTGTAATCTGGCAATCATGCAAGATATAATAAGGAATATCATTTGTATCTTTAACCTTCTCTAGGGGAACTCTCTTCATGGCCTTGCTTCTTTCTTTCCTTTTCCTTGCAATTGTTGCAGAGGAATCATCAGAGTTAGTTCTAAACTGATCACTGTCTGAACTTTGTGGATTGTCGCATAGTTTATCAAGCTTTTTGAAGCAATCTCTTTGTTGTTGGGGCAGAGCAGAAGAAACAACAGCAGGAACAGCAACAGGAGCAACAGCAGCAGCAGGAATTGGAGCAGAAACAACATTGGCAGAAGAAACTAAAACAGCAGGTTCAGAAACAGAAATTTCAGAAATAATAGGCTCAGATACAGCAGGCTCAAAATCAATTGCCTCTGTCATATGCATATCCTCAGAAACTGAACAGCAACATCAGAACTAACTAAAACATCAGCAGCAACAATTTCAACAATGTCCACAGCCTGGACAGAATCTATAAAAGAGGCTAAAATGCTCGGGTCACAGCAAGAAATAGGCACAATGGCCTTAGTAAGGTCTTCAGTATGCTGGTCTGGAAGGCAGCTGAAGTATACAGAATCAAATACTGAAAGCAGTGATCTGAGGTCCACTGTAATGGCTGGAACTAGAGCTTGAACTGGAGTTACTGCAACAGGCAATCTCTCAGCTTCATAAGGCATCTCCCCCTGCCTAAATTTAGTGATAACTGGATCAAGGCACCCAGTAGAAGGGATTTCCTGAGGAGGAAGAATAGAGGATAGCCTGGCAGACAACTCCTGAATAGTTTTTAGAAGTGGAGCCAATGAAGTCACCAGCAGTAGTGATAGCCTTGGAGCGAGTAGCTCATATAGCTTGTCTGCAATAGTTGGAAGGTCTACTTGCTCAAGAGGGACTTGAGTAGAGGTAGGGATGGATGTGGTAGAGATGAAAGTTGGAGCAGCAAGAGATGTTGTTGGAGAAACTATGGATGGTGGATGTGATGGTTGAAATATTGGAATTGTGGAGAGGGAAGATAATGAAGTGGAGATGGATTGTGTCAATGATGGTTAAGCAATTATTTACTGAAGTAATTGTTGATAGGAACTGGATGATGATGGTGGCTCAAGAGGGGATGAAGGAGAATCATCCATATAGGAATCATCTAAGAGATTGAATGATGAAATATGGGATGATGAATCAATGTCCATGTGTGGGTAGTGATGTAGTGGATTGAAGATTTCTTCAGTTGATGTTGGAGTTGGAGAAGGGATTGAAGTTGGAGATGAGATGGAAATGGGGGATGAAATTGTGATAGTGGATGTTATTGTTGTTGATGAAATAATAGGTGGAGAAGGAGGAGATGATGAGGAAGGCAAATCTTCTGCAGGGGCAGAAACTTGAGGGGAAGAGACTGAAATAGTCCTTGTGCCTGAAGAAGAGATTTCAGAGGCTCTGCTGTGCTTGACAATCTGCCTGTCCCATTTCCCAAATAGGGTACAGGTAAGCCTCTTGGAGGAATTGATGTGTATCCCATTGGAAATAAGCAGGTTAGGGCTTCTATTGTGAAGAAACAACCCTAAAATCCTCCCAAAATTAACCAAATTCTTATTAATTTTCTTCTTGATCAAGTCAAAAAACACTTCTCCCCAATTCAGCTTCTTCTTGTCCACCAAGGCACCCATCAAACAGAGCTGATACCTAGAGATGGTATCATGAGCAGAGTGTTTTGCCAACAACACTTTACCAACTACATCAGCAAGAAATCTGTACTCAACTGACAGATTCTTCTTAAGCAATTTATTAGGGTTAGCTGCTGAATGGCGCATCCTCTTACGCATCATTGAAAATTCTTCTCCAGAAAGCTCATTAGAATCTTTACCAGAATTTAATTGAAATACTTCTGTCAAAACAGCAGGTATTAAAGGTACCCGAGTTTCTGAGATGGTTACAATCACAGTGTTCTGATCCAGATTGTGGGCAGTATACACCCATTTCTTTATTTCATCTGCGGCCAGTTTGATCCTTGTAGACATTATGTTAACTAAATGTTGTTCCTTGAAGAGTTCCAGAATGTCCTTGAATATTTGATCGCTGTTATCGAAAGAATCCATATCTATATCAAAGCCAGCATCAAATTTCATGGCTGCCAAGATTGCGACTGAAACTGCCATTGATTCCTGCAAAAAATGAACAAACACAAGACCAAGTGTAGAAAAGTTTGGAGGGAAAGAGAAATTCTGCAGAGAGTATGAAAGCGCAAGGGCAGAATGATGGCCGAAAAATGAGTTTTATATTAGTGTTCGACGCAGAAAAGGAAAGATCGTTGAACTCCGTTCGACGATCGGGGCTTCTAAAGGAAACTGAAAGGTCATCAACATCGTCGATCTCCGTTCGACGATATTGGAGAACGTCGAGCTCCATTCGACGATCGCTGACCGGAAGAAGATAGCTTAGCACTATCTGGAAAGCGCTGAGCTGCGTTCGACGATTTCTAAGAACGTCGATCTCCGTTCGACGATCTTTGGGAAAAACGTCGAGCGCAGTTCAGAGAACAGAAACAACCTAGAGACTCTAGAAAAATCAAAATGTTTGCCTAGTCTTGGTCAATTTTAGAGTTTTAAAATCTTGGATCTTATTTTAAACTTCCTCCATCTAATATTCCTAACTGATTCAGGAAGAATGTATGTTTCTTTTCATCCAAGGGTTTGGTGAAAATATCTACCCTTTGCAAATCAGTTGGGATATATTGAAGTTCAATTTTGTTTTTCTCAACATTATCCCTTAGAAAGTGATGCCTAATTTTTATGTGTCTTGTCCTACTATGGAGGACTGGATTTTGTGCAATGGAAATAGCACCGGTATTATCACAAAATATTTTAGACTTCTCTAAGTTGTAGCCATAGTCTATGAGTTGGTTTTGAATCCACAAGATTTGTGAACAATAACTATCTGCAGCCATATATTCAGCTTCAGCAGTTGAAGTTGACATAGATGTTTGTTTCTTGCAAAACCAGGAGACAAGTTTGTCACCAAGAAACTGACAAGTTCCACTGGTGCTTTTCCTATCTATTCTACATCCAGCATAATCAGTATCTGAAAATTCAGTTAAGTCAAATGCTGAATCTTTTGGATACCAGAGATCTAGATTTGGACAACTTTTCACACACCTAAGAATCTTTTTTACTAAGGTTAAGTGTGACTCTCTAGGGCTCACTTGGAATCTAGCACATATGCATGTAGCAAACATTATGTCAGGTCTACTAGCTGTAAGGTACAATAAAGAGCCAATCATTGCTCTATATGTTGTCTGATCAATAGGTTTCCCATGTTCATCAGCATCTAATACAACATTAGTAGGCATAGGTGTTTTTATTCATGATGCTTCAGACATACCAAATTTCTTAACCAATTCTTTTGCATACTTGGTTTGAGAAATAAATATGCCTTCAGCATGTTGTTTGATTTGCAATCCTAGAAAGAAGGATAGCTCACCCATTCTACTCATTTCAAATTTAGAATGCATTAGGTTAGAAAACCCTCTCCACAAATTTGAATCAGTAGAACCAAATATAATATCATCTACATAGATTTGTACTAGTAGGGTATGGGACTTATGGTTCTAATAAAAAGAGTTTGGTCTGCTCTACCCCTTATAAAATCTTTTTTCAGAAGAAAGCATGCTAGGGTCTCAAACCATGCTCTAGGAGCTTGCTTTAGACCATATAATGCTTTATGCAATTTGAAAACATGATCAGGATGAGTTGAAGAGATAAAACCTGGGGTTTGTCTGACATAGACTTCTTCTTTGATATCTCCATTGAGAAAAGCACTCTTTACATCCATCTGATATACTTTGAATCCTTTGTGTGCTGCATAGGCTAAGAAGATTCTTATGGCCTCTAACCTTGCAACTGGTGCAAAGGTCTGGTCATAGTCTATCCCTTCTTCTTGAGAGTATCCTTGAGCAACTAGTCTTGCCTTGTTCCTTACAATGATTCCTTGATCATCCAATTTATTTCTGAACACCCATTTTGTTCCAACAATGGAGTGATCCTTTGGCGTTGGCACTAGTTCCCAAACTTTGTTCCTTTCAAATTGATGCAACTCCTCTTGCATTGCAATGATCCAATGTCGATCTTGCTCTGCATCTTGAATGGATTGAGGTTCAATTTGAGAAAGAAAGCAAGTGTGCATCAGGTTTTGGTTGACCTGATTTCTGGTTTGCACACCAGCTGAGATGTCTCCAATCACTTGGGAGATTGGATGGTCTCTTGATATTACTAAATCAATAGGGGGTGTTGATTGTTCACCAACCTGTGTTGTTGTTTCCTCTTGTGGTACAACAACTGGCTCTTCAAGAAGATTCTCTTCAAGATGTTGAATGACTTCTTCATCTTCACTACTTTCATCTTTTTGAATAATTTGTAACCTGTCCAAGTCTTCAGCAAGAGAGTGTACCTGCAAAGGTTCTATGGTAGAAGTATTCTTCTCCTTGAAAGACATGTTAGATTCATTAAAAGATATATGAACAGATTCTTCAATTTTGAGAGTAGATTTATTATATACCCTATAAGCTTTACTGATCATGGAGTATCCCAGAAACACTCCTTCATCAGCTTTAGCTTGAAATTTTACTAAGTATTTCTTGTCATTATTATGAATGTAGCAAATACAACCAAAGATTTTTGAAGAAATCTACTTTAGGTTTCTTCCCTTTGAGTAATTCATAGGGAGTCTTGCCCTTCAGTTTATGTATTAAACTTCTATTCAACACATAGTTGGAGGTGTTCACTGCCTCTGCCCAAAAGGATAGAGGAAGGTGAGCATCTGACAACAATGTTGTAGCAGATTCAATAAGGGTTCTATTTTTTCCTTTCAGCGACCCCATTTTGTTTAGGAGTTTTAGGAGCTGAGAAAGTGTGCCTGATCCCTTCACTCTGACAGAAATCTTGCATAAGAAGAGAATCAAACTCTGTCCTATGATCACTTCTGATCAGGGCAATGTGAGTATTGAACTCACTCTGTATGCATTTGAGAAACTCTGTCAAACACTTAAAGTTATCAGACTTCTTCCTTAGAAAGAACACTCATGTGAATCTAGAGAAGTCATCTACAACCACTAAAGTATAGGATTTCCCTCCTAAGCTTTATACTGTAATGGGTCCAAAAAGGTCGATGTGTAACAGATACAAAATCCTAGGTGAATCACTCTTATTAAGTGACTTGAAACTATTTTTGGTTTGCTTGCCTAATTGACAAGCCATGCAAAGTCCTTCCTTCTTGTAAGGGCCAGAAGGTAGTCGTCTAACAAGGTTGTCCATGGATAGCCTAGCAATGGTTCTAAGGTTTATATGCCCTATTCTCTTATGTCATAATTCATTAGGTCTACAAATAGAGTTGAACAAGCATATGCCTACCTTAGTTGAAAGAAAATCTACAAGATAAATGTTACCTTTCCTTTTACCTGTCAACACAGTTGTGTTGTCCACTGATTTGATTTTGCATGAGGATTTGTTGAAAGTCACTAGATAGCCTTCATCACACAGTTAACTGATACTGATTAAGTTGTGCTTCAGTCCTTCCACATAGGCTACTTTCTTGAAAGTGACTGTGCCAATCTGGACTTCACCATATCCTTTTGTTAGTCCAAAGTTTGAATCACCAAATATTACTTTGGGTCCAAGCTTGGCTTTGAAGGATGTGAAATTGTCCTTGTTTCCTGTCATGTGCTTTGAGCACCCACTATCCAGATACCATTGCTGGTTTGACATTGGATAGGTCTTCTCCTGCACATAAAACAATTTATTTGTTTTTGACCCAGTTTACCTTGGGCATAGGTTGATAACCTTTAAATTCTGAAATAAAAGACATCTCTAGTTGACTCTTATACCCTTCAGGATGATATCTCCTGGGAGGTATTATCCATTCGACATAAGGATTAAACCTCTGAGATGTAGGACCTCTAGGATTGAAGTTTGATTTACCTTTGAAGGATTTTTCAAAACTCTAAGCTTTGTTCGATGATATCTGAGCTGAGTTCGACGATCTTGGGTCAGATCGTCGAGCTCCGTTCGAAGATCGACTATGCCAGAGTTCAGGGTTCAGAAATCGTCGACCTGAGTTCGACGATTCAGCCTGAGATCGTTGAGCTCCATTAGGCGATTGTCGAGCTTCGTTCGACGTTTTCTTTTGAACTTTTGTTTTCTTAGGCAAATCAGAATTTTTCCTAGCCACCTCTACAACTCCCTTACCTTTATCATAGATAAATTTGATTGGGGTTGTTAATACTATAGGTTGGCTGGATGAAGCACCCAAGGCCAGTGTACTATTGAATCTTGAGTTCACTGTGCTTGTGATGTCCATTAGTTTGATACTTCTCCCATTAAGGAATTCTTCAAACTTTTTGGCCTCTGATAGCTCACTTTTCAGTGAAGCTATCTGCTCCCTACAGCATTCCAACTCCTCAGAGAGTTTGAGGTTTTCTGATTTTAAAGTGCTGTGTTCAGATAGCTGATTTCTGAGAGAAATGATTTCCATCTCAGATTTTAATAAATCTAACACAGTGCTTTAAACTCGCACTTGAAGTCCTCAGAATTAAAATCAAAAGAATTTATTACCTGGTCCTCTTCAGATTGAGTCTCTGATTCTGACGCTGACTCTTCTGCATCAGAATTTTGTTGTGAGGCATTGATAGCCATCATGCAGAATTTTTTTTCATCAGCATCATCTTCATCATCACTAGAGCTAGATGAAGCTTCAGATTTTTCTTCTGTCTCACTCCAAGTTTCAGCAACAAACCCATTCCTTGTATTTTTGTTCTTGTTGGAGGAGGGTTTGTCATTGCTATTTTTCTTGAAGTCCTTTTCTTTTCTCCTTTCTTTCCTATCTTTCTTGTCCTTGTTTTCATTTTCTGGACAGTCAGGCACAATGTGGCCTAGTTTTCTGCATCCAAAACAAATAATCTCTTTGTTATTTGATTTGTCATACCATGTCTTGTCATTCCCTCTATATGATCTTTTTCTGAAATCCTTCCTGGCCATTTTATAAAACCTTCTGGCCAGTAAGCTTAGCAGCTCTTCATTGCTTGTGACCTTGTCTTCAGGCTGATCTTCAATAGCTTTGAATGCTATTGATTTCTCTTTTCTGACTGCTGGTGAAGCAGCCTTTTGCTCTTCTTCTCTATTCTAGATGAGCATCTCATAAGACTTGAGCTTGCCTAAGAGAGCTTCATTTGTGATCTCATTTAGGCTTCTGGCATCCTTGATTGGCTAGATCCTTGAGTCCCAAGTGCTTGGGAAGCACATTAGGATTTTATCATTGAGCTCAGTCAATGAGATCTCTTTGTCCAATGTTTTCAGCTCATTGACTATGAGACTGAGTTTATTATACATATCTGCTACTGACTCAGCTTCTCCTTTCTTGAAGTTCTCATACTGAGTTATGAGATGGGATCTTCTATATTTTCTCTCATCAGCAGATCCTGAGACTATCTCAGATAACTTGACTCAGATGTCCTTTGCTGAGTTGCATTCAGCTACTTTTTGAAATATTTCATCAGACATAGTCTGGGCTAAAATATTCATTACCTTAGCATCTGCCACTTTCCATTTCTTGATTTCTGCATCTGTTCCTAAAGGAGGTGGAACAGCACTTGTACTTGTATTTTCTGTGGGACTTGGACACACTGTCAAAACAGAATTAAAGATATCTTCATCAATAGAATTCATGTACAATCTTATCCTTGCCTTCCAAAGTGCAAACTTAGAGAGATTGCACACTGGAGGTCTGGTGCTAGCATAATCTTTGCTCTGTGCCATGGTTTTATATAAGGATAAATATAATATGAATAATAAAAATAAAACCCTCTACAAAAGATTGATCCTATCAGAGATCTTTTGGTTCAGGTGTTAGACTGTAGGAAAACAACCAACCAATTAAGGTGTGTTATTTTTAACCAACCTCGCTCTGATACCAATTGAAAGTGGAGGATAAGATCTACCTTAACTCTAGAGGGGGGGTGAATAGAGTATATTAAAATAATTATCAAGTGAAAAACTATTTTGAAGTGGAAGACTTAATTTAAGTATAGGTGTAAGGTGCTTGCAGTAAATAAAAAATATAAAAGCAAGAAATAAAACAACACAGCACACAGCAAAACACAAAGAAGCAACCATAGGACACAAGGAGCTATAGTGGTTCCCCAATCAATCTGGGTACATCCACTCTTCTACCACCCTAGGTAGGAATCCACTGCAGGATGAGTTGATCAGGTGTCCTAGGCACCAATGAGCTTTTGATAAGGTGCTCAAAAACCAAACTAGATTTTTTGATCAGGTGTCTTGCCACCACTGATTTTTGACAAGGTCTCAGAAACCAACACAAACTTTTGAAGGGAGTTTGATAAACCCTTTACAGCAGAGAGAGAGAGAGGTGAGATGATCTTCTCTGTCAACAATCAGAGAGAAGATAGTGGATGTTGTCAAAGCTCCCCCTGAGATCTTGAGTTGTTCAGGAAGTGAAGCATTGGAATAGGGTGATAGGCCTTCAGAAGATTTGATCTCCAGCAAAAGATGATTCCAGCAGCAGCTGCAATGTGTGGTGTCTGGAGTCTTAAATGATAAGGTCTTTGAACACTGGAATCAAAAGGGATCTAGAAATTTCAGTATATTGATCTTCTTCAGTGATGTGTGTTCCTGTAAGGAGTTTTATGACTGTGAATATCTGCAACTTTTTCTCTCCTTATTGCTGTTGTTATTGTTCTTGTTATGATTAACCAGCAGAATGAATAATCTTTTATTCCTTAGATCTGAATAGAATAATTCTCTGTCCAAGATAGTCGTTAGCCTGTCAAAAATGACTTCCTTAAATACATTTTGTCTTCTGGAGGAAAGTCCAATAAAACATTCCTTTAAAATCTCCTTGAAACTTGCTCCAGATTAATTGACACGGCTACAAGATTCTTGAAATAAATGCTGCGAATAAATAGAAGGGAATACCAAAACTGACTGAATTTGAATCTTGAAAAACGTCGATCTCTCCAGAAAAAACGTCAACTTGAGCTCAACTATCGTTGAATTGAGCTCAGCAACTGGACTTAGACTGAAGCCGAAATCGTCGATCTGAGCTCAACTATCATCGAACTGAGCTCAGAGATAGGGAAACAAACTAGAGACATGAACGTCGATCTGAGCTCGAAGATCGTCGAACGGAGTTCGACAACTCGTTGAAGTGAGCTCAGACATCATCGAATGGAGTTCGGCGATTCATCAACCTGAGCTCGACGAAATGACTTAGTCTCCTGAACTGAAATATCTGGTCTTGCGGGTCTTGAGGGCAGCTTTCAAACCTAAATACTAACCCTTAGACTCAATCTAATTGACCTTTAGATCTATACAAGGAGGTCAAAACAATTTTCCTAAAGATATAGTGATCCTTGCCCAAATCAGTAATAGGGTGTTCCAACAGAAATTCATGGATAAACTCTCCCATTTCCAAGTTGGTATATCCAAAGGCGTTAACTTACCACCCGACCTTCTGTGATCAGCTTTGACACGCTGGCAAGTATATCATTCTGATACAAATCTTGCAATGTCATTCTTCATGCCTGACCACCAAACAATCTGCTTCAAATCTCTGTACATTTTCGTGGAGCCAGGATGATATGCAACACTGGAACCATGCGCTTCACTGCATATTTTTGATCGGATGCCCCCAACAGCGGGAATACAGTATCTGCCACGGTACTTTAAGGTACCTACGTCATCAATTATAAAGTCAGGTAATTCCCTTTTCTCAGTTCTACTGCGGAGGTGCTGCAAGTCAAGATCGTCCTTCTGATGAAGCCTAGTGAGAGTAATCCACGAAGGCTCAACTACCTCAAGGCTACTCGGCGAAGCGCTATTCCCTACGGTTATGTCCATGAGCAAGAACTCTTCAACAAGGGATTGCACCGAGAGGTTAAAGATGTGTGCGGGCTTCCGGCTCAACGGATCTGCTACAACGTTAGCCTTGCCGGGATGATAAAGGATATCGACTTCGTAGTCCGCAACATACTCTAACCATCGACGCTGGCGCAAATTCAGTTCCTTCTGAGTAAAGAAATATTTCAAACTTTTGTGATCCGAATAAATTTTGCATGACACTCCATATAGAAGATGTCTCCACAACTTCAAAGCATAAATGACGGCAGCAAATTCTAGATCATGCGTAGGGTAATTCTTTTATGCACCTTCAATTGTCTTGATACATACGCAATCACCTTGCCGTCCTGCATCAACATGCAATCGATTCCAACTCGCGAGGCATCCACATAAACAGCATACTCCACTCCTTCCACTGGCAATGCCAACACGGGAGCAGAACACAAACGCCTCTTGAGCTCTTGAAAAGCTTCCTCACAGGTATCGCTCCAAACAAAAGCTGCGCTCTTTTGCGTAAGCCTGGTCAACGGCGCAGAGAGAACAGAGAATCCTTCCACAAATCTTCTGTAGTAACCTGCCAACCCTAAGAAGCTCCTTATCTCCTTAGGCGATGTAGGTCTCTTCCAATCCAGAACCGCAGCTATCTTTGCATAATCCACTGAGATACCATCCTTACTTACAATGTGTCCTAGGAAAGACACCTGAGATATCCAGAACTCACACTTTCTAAGCTTCGCATACAGCTTGTGCTCCCTCAGAGTAGACAAGACCAAGCACAAGTGCAAGGCGTGCTCATCTGCATTTCTAGAATATACTAGGACATCGTCAATGAACACCACCACGAACTTATCCAGAAAATCTTTGAACACCATGTTCATCATGTCCATAAAAGCTGACAGTGGATTCGTTAATCCAAATGACATCACCAGAAATTCAAAGTGACCATAACGAGAATGAAAAGTGGTTCGCGGAATGTCCGACTCCCGGATTCTCAACTGATGATAACCTGAACGGAGGTCAATCTTCGAGAACACGGAGCTACCCCGCAACTGATCGAACAAATCATTGATCCTAGGCAACGGATATCTGTTCTTAATTGTTACCTTGTTTAGCTCTCGATAATCAATGCATAGTCTCATCGTTCCATCCTTTTTCTTCACAAAGAGCACTGGTGCACCCAGGGGGAAGAACTGGGTCTAATAAAACCGCACTGCAATAACTCATCCAGTTGAGTATGCAGCTCCTCTAACTCACGCGGCGCCATGCGGTACGGTGCTTTTGCAATAGGGCGAGTGCCTGGCTCGAGGTCTACAACAAACTCCACCTCTCTCTCATGAGGAAGTCCAGGAAGGCTAACTGGAAAAACATCTGGAAACTCACACACCACAGAAACGTCCTCAACCCGAGGCTCAATCGGTGCAGCTCCCAGGACAGAAACGGAGACAAGAAAAGAATCACTGCCAGACTTTAGAAATTTACGAGCACGTACCGCAGAAATGATCGGAGACTCCTGACGCGGCAAACCATACACACTCATGGGCTGGCCATTGCTACCTTTGAAATCCAAGCGCTTGTGCTTGCACTGAATGACGGCATCATAGCTGGACAACCAGTCCATGCCCAAAATCACGTCAAAGTCTACCAGATCTAGCACCTTCAGATCCGCAAATGCTAGAAATCCGCATAGGGAGATGGGGCATTTTTGGATACCCTTGCTTGACCTCACCAACTCTCCTAAAGGAAATTTGAAATTTATGGAGGCATCTAACTGGTCGAGAGCCCAGCAATGATGGTCTACAAAACTCCTTGCCACGAGAGAGTGAGTAGCACCCGAATCGAACAAAACGCGCACCCACCTATTCTTCACCTTAAATTCACCTAAACACACAGCGCGCAACTAATATGCAGAAACCATATATCCAATAAAAGAAATTACTAGCCGAGTCAGAGACTAACCAGCGATCACTTGAGTCGATGATTGGGCTTCCTCATTGGTCAGCACATTCAGCTTTCCTTTTCCCTTTCCCGCGAGAGGCGGGGGTGGCGGTAAAGTCTGCAACGGAACTGCATGCAGCGCAGGCTGGCTCTGCGGGCAATTAGCCCTCATGTGCCCTCTTTGACCACAGAGATAACAGGCTCCAGCCTTCTTGCGACAATGGGCCACATCATGCCCACTCCTCTGACAATAAGAACAGATAGGACCCCCTTTGGGAGCATCCTGGATCGCATGCACCTGAGACAGCTTCTGTGTATCTAATCTCTTAAAACACTTATCGAGACGGTGCCCCGGCTTACTACAGAAGCTACACACCTCTCTTCTATCCTTCTTCACTGCAGGGCCAGATGCCCTTGCACTTCCTCCATCGTCAGATTTCCTCTTGTCCTTCTTTGCAAGCGATCCCCGATTCTTCGCATTTTCTATCACCTCAACCTTTAAGGCAGCTTCAACTACTTCTGCAAAGGTCTCAGACTTGTAGGTGCTAACCAACTGCTGGATGTCATACCTCAGACCACCCAAAAAGCGCTTCACTCTGCCTTCTTCAGATGCTATCAGATCTGGGGTGAAACGACTGAGCTTGCCAAACTAGACCTCGTACTCACCAACAGTGAGTTGCCGTTGCTTCAGGTGTAGGAAGTTATTCATAAGGCGGTCTCGCTCGACCGATGGTAGGAACTTCTTCAGTAACATACTCCTGAACGATTCCCACGAGCACCCATCAAAAGGGTTCTCTTTTTCTCTGATCCACCAACTCTTCGCAAGACCTTTGAGTTGATATGCCGCAATCATCACCTTTTGATCGGGAGAAACGCCAGAGTAGGAAAACATTTCTTCCATGGCAATAATCCAGTCATCCAATGCCATGAAGTCTGCCCTACCGTCATAAGACGGAGGTCCTAAATACTGGAAGTGAGAAATGAAAATCATCTCAGGCGGCAGCGCGACTAGGGGAACAACAGCAGCAGGGGGAGTAGGAACAGCTTGGTCCACAGCAGGGCTCTGCGCTCTGGTCTGCTGCCCGGCGACGACAACCAACAACGATTGTATTTGGGACTGCATGTCCACCATCTGCTTTGTCAGGATCTCATTACTTTGCCTCAGCGCTTCGATCACCGCTTCGCTCTAGGCACCAGAAGACTCACCCTCTGACTGGGTAGTCGATCTCGTCGCAACGCGCTTAGGCGGCATTCTACAGAACAAACGGATATCTAGTCAGACTTTGCCTAAGACATCACAAACTGGGAAAACATTCCCTTGATGCGTCCACATTTTACACTAATTTTTGGACTCATCTGGGCTAGTTTTATCGCCTTAGCACTACACTTGAGAGCCTTTATTCCTTATTTGTGTTTATGTACCTTCTTCACGAGTAAGTGCACTGTAGGCCCGCTTCTGTGTGCTTTCTGTGTTTCCATTTTGTGTTATTCTCTAGCCCTATCTCGGGGATGTGGTGTGCACGTTCTGGTGGCCTTTCTGCCCCTTCTGCTAGTACAGTGGTCGTGTGCGTGTTCCGGGATGATTGTGAAACAGGAATACTGCGCACGATCAGGGGATCTAATGCGCATGACCACTGGTCGTGCGCCCCTGATCGTGCGTACTACTCTACGTTTTATATTGAATCAGCCTGGGGTAAGTGCATGACCACTGGACTTACTGCGCACGACCACTGGTCGTGCGCCACTGTTCGTGCGCATTACACCCCCTTTTTCATAACCCTGTCTCAGTAATCGCACGAGCACTGTCCATAGTGCGCACGACCACTGGTCGTGCGCCACTGCTCGTGCGCGTATATGCTGATGCTTCTTGTCCAGGTTGCAGGTTTATTTGGAAAAGCCGCACGATCATCGACCTACAGTGCACACGACCACTGGTCGTGCGCCACTGATCGTGCGCACTACTTCTGTTGTTTCCGTATAAAAGGCCCTGCTCCGCATTTTAGGTCAACGCCTGTCATTTGCTGCGATCGGAGAGTGCGCGGGAATCACCTTTTCACCTCTCCAGCTGCTCCATCACTTCCACCTTCGCCGGGAAGCCATTTCCACTTACTCCGAAGCTTTCCAACACTCCGGTGAAGCCCTCAGCCATTGATGACTTCAACTCCATGCTTTCCTGCAGAGTTGGTGAAGTAGATAACCTAGAGAACGGACTTAAAGGCCTTCGAGGTGACAGATCGTTGGTACCGGAAGCCTCCTTCGACTGAGCCCCGAAGCGGATTGACAACTCGCTACTCCGGCCACGACCCACGGTGGATATTCATTCCCTTTTGGTTTACTCCTCTTCCCCTTCCTCTGTGTTATGAATATTTTGAGCAGTGTAATGAACATTTCCATCCCTGAATATCAAGTTTACTTTCTAGTTAATGGAATGTTAGTTTCTTCCTATGCTTGTGAGTTCTGTCTGTGAATGCGCCTCACTCACCCCACATCCACTTCATTCTCGTGCCTTGTCCGATTGCAATCCACACAAGAACGCTGCAATCCATTAGTTTCCCTTCCACTCGCCCAACTGAAGTTCGGCATAGCGGCCGACAAACCCATTTCACCTTGCGAAGCGGTGCCGTCGACCCGCATAGTTTTTACTAGTTCAGTAGATCAAACATCCACAATCTCCCGAGTCCGCTATTTTCTTTTTGTTCTATTTTTAACTCTCATAACAATATTCTCGGTAATGTTGCCGTTCTACGCTAATTGCATTCCTCAAGAGACCGACACTTGGGGATTTACTCCCAAAACTTTATTACTTGTGCGACCGGTGCGCTTGTCGTATTACACGCATCAAGTTTTTGGCGCCGTTGCCGGGGAATCACAACTGTGGAGCGACTCCAGATGACTGGAATTTCATGATGCCAGTTGTTTTGTTGTTTTTGATCCCTTTTCTCTTGTGTTGTTATTCCGTCAGATGGAAGTGTTAGTTTTATTCGCGGAATCTATGCCAAGTAGTTGTATCCCTAATATTTGAAATCGCTGCAATGTGGGCCAATTTCAATATCAATTGTCGTCATTGTGGAGACATCTCTCATGCTAGCGACAGATGCCCTCAAAAGTATAGTAGCCAGGAAATTTATGAATCGACTTATCGTCAACATAAGCCGGTTAGCTACCGACCTGCGGAGCCATTGCCGCACTACTTTTATTCAGCTTCAGCACCCGTTGCACCGCCAAAGCCAGCTAAGAAGTGCCTTTTTTGTCGAAGCTGGGATCATGCCTTGAAGGATTGCGCCGCGTACCTAGCTGAGCTAGCGGTGGATGACGAGCCGGATTTTCGGATTGTCTCCACTTCAACCTTGGGCAGCACCCCTTCTGTATCAGGGTATATACCATTGTCATCTCTATGTTATGGAGAAGACATCCCAGGTATGTGCACCTATACATGCACTTATCCCCATTCCTACACTATTATTTATACTCCTGAAGTGCATACTTCACCTTGCATAGAATCTTTTAGTTGTGAAGAGCCAGCGCTCAACGTCCTACCAAGCTTCGTATCTTCACCTTCTTCTTTGCATAGCATTATTTCTTCTTCTGACAGTGCTGTTGAGATTGCATCGCAGGTGGAAATTAGCATTTCCCGCGTTCTGTTAGATCCAGTCGAGAAGGACGACTCCGTGGCAGAGGTTGTGACCTCCATCCCATGTGAGGATGCCCGAGGCATGGACGAGGCAGATGCAGCTTCAGAACATTCCTACACTAGCTTAGACAGCTGTTTGGAAGCATCCACAATTCCGCCGACGGGGGATGACTCCGGGATCATCCCCAAGATCGAGGTCCGTTTATGTTATTCTTCTAGTTTATTTCTTGACCCTGCTCTTGTGTCTACTCCCATGCAGGACCACATTGTGGAATTGGTCCAATCAGTACAAGGGCCTGTAATGCGGCCTCGGACTTATTGTAACCAGATGCAGATGGCGTTGGAGCCTATGAGCTACCCAAGTGACCTTCTGCCCATGCCTGAAACTTCCGATAGGTATACGTATACAGGTATTGGGGCTTATGTTCTATCTCCGTTTCGGTACCCGCTACCGCAGCATGACCGTGAACCTCTGTCTAAGCATTTCCAGTTTCATTCGCCCATCAGTTAGGAGATGCTCAGATTTTGTATAAGTCCTGTTGGGATACAATAAACCCAACAGTTATCTAGGATAGTGTTTCTTTTGTTAAAATTTTTGTTTGTATTTCATTATTTGGGTGTGGTAGCCCAGCTGTGTGTTGAGCTCTCTGTTGCACCACGTGGTCAGCAGTGTGAAATAGACTGAAAACACAGGCGTGCGAAAAATTTCACAGTGCACGACCAATGGACGTGCGCACTACTTATAATCGCACGACCACTGGTCGTGCGCATTCCTGGTTTCTTTTTATTTTCCAGCCGCTGTCCACTGTGTGTGCGCCCTAATCTCTCGCTTGGTCCGCTGCGCGTGCATTGTCGGCGCTCTTCTTCTTCCGATTCCTCACCAGTGGTTCGTCTCTCTCTCCTCCGGTAGGATCCCTCAACTTCTTATCTCCCTTCCTTACTTTGCTGTTATGGAACCTAGACGCCGCCCTATAGTCAAGGCCTATCAGAGATCCAGTCGAGCTTCAGCAAGCCCTGCGTAGATTTTGGGAAGAATGGGAACTTTTGCTAAGGCAGAGCATACTCAACGCTATAATTACCTAAAGGATAAGCCATTCCTCTCTCAGCGGCTTGTTGACTGGAACGAGCTACGTTCCATTGGGGATGACGGTGCATTAGCAGAGGCCGTGCTCATTCTCTACTCTTTCGATTGTTGGAGCAAGTTATTCGAGTTCGACGAGCTTGGCTTCCGGGAATTGACTTTGGAATTCCTTTCCACATTCACTTGGGAGACAACGGAGGACAACCAGTTTCTCCCCACTTGTTCCTTTCGGATTATGGGCAATGTCTTCACGGTCACACTGCCCGAGCTTGCCATCCATGCAGGTGTCTATTCCGAGGCAGAGGCATCCCAGATTAATTTCCCCGCATTGTGCATTGATTTTCCAGAGGGTGTTACTCCGCGGTCTGCTTGGCATTCTCTAACCGGAGGGCATGAGGAGTATGTAGCCCGCCGTGCCAAGTCAACAAAAATTGTCTCCCCCGCTCTCAGGTTTATGCAGCATTTGCTTAGTCATTCACTCACTGCTAGGGCCCTGAGCAAGAATGTGGTCGGGTGGCAGGATTTGATCTCCTTATCTAGCATGCAGCAGCAGTACCCCCTCCATTTGGGGTATATGCTGGCCTATTTCTTCCACCATGAGGCCACTTATGGTCTTGCGGGCGCGATCGGGGGTGCTTACTACATTACCCGCATTGCCAAAAGTTTGGGAGTTTGGAGCCAGCTACCTCCGATGGTGCAGGTCACTGCCCCATCCATGATCTCCAGGGCCAACCTGGTGAGTTGCCATTTGCTACATGTGGTAGGTAGAAAAGGTGGCCGGCAGTTTATTGTCCGCATGCCTGGTGATGCTCCTGCGGGTCGAGATGACGGGGAAGATGAAGGAGAGCCGGGTGAATCTTCCGCTATGGGTAGGCGGAGTGCAGGAGTGCCACCGCAGCAGAGTCAACAACAACTGAGGCCACCCATAAAGCATGAGGGGCAATCTAGCCGCCCGTCCAGCTCAGTTCAAGAGAGGGGTGTCCCATATTTATCCGAGTGCCTTGCTGATCTGGAAGCTTCCCAGTTTTGGATGCAGGATTTTATTTATCAACAAGCAGTGCGAGGCGGGATGAACATTCAACCACCGCCTACTCGCGTCGCCCCATCAGCACCTGGTCCACGTCTGTCGCCCATCGAGATTCACGACAGTGATAGTGAGGGGGAGTGAGTGGAACTCATCACAGAGCTAGTCTACCACGCCTTCTGTTTCTTTTCTTTTGTTTTTATTTTCTGAGCAAGACAGCTACTATATTTTTGTGAGCGCCCATCTGGGAGCCGACTGTTGTCTTTTCTTTTTTTTTTATGTATCGAACTCTCTATTTGAACTGCTAATACAGGTATTTGGTCCACCTTAAGGACGGTAAACAAAAGGGCTTTCGGGAGACAACCCAAGTTGGACCGTTCGGTCCTATGCTGTGTTTTGATTTCGGTTTATTTCTTCATATACATATATTGTGTCCAGATTTTGTTTGGCTTGCCTCCTTTAATCGCAGGTGCAGGAATATTTGAGGCGCGGCAACTTGGCCGCACTTGGACATCTCATTGCCCGACTGGTATGCTCAATTTTGAGCATAGGTAACTTCCTACCCTAGCTATTTATCCTCTTTGGAATGTTTATTTTTACTTGTAGTCAACTTTAAGTCTGGGGGGGTAGTCTGCCTGTGGTCACTACACCGCACCTTCTGTTGCATTCCAGTTTCTTATTTACTTCTTTCTTGTTTTTTCGTTGCACACACTGAATCACCCACACGAGTGCGCTCTTACCCATGCGCACAACCCGAGTTAAATTTATTGCTTTTGTGTACACTTTAAAATAGTGGTACTGGCTTAGGATTTCTGGATTGAGTCATTCGAAACTCATGCAGTGCTCCTAATCGAATACTCATGGTTTGTGTAGAGTTAGGATAGAACTAATTTTTCTTTATGCTCGTAGAATTATTCTTTTCTGCTCACGTCAATATTGTTTGTACTGCTCAAAATCTGAATCTGGGATAATCAAACGATAGTGTATGAATGTGTGTAGCCGCCACTAGACTCGTATTGCTCGAGTCGGGGGGAAGGATCATCTTTCTCGGTGGCTAAGAACTTGCCCTAAGCTACTCTCGAAGCATTGGTGCACAGTTCGTTAAACGTGAGCATGACGTAGGCCTTCTTTTTGGCTAGTTTGAGCCTTGTTTAGCCCTTCCTACCTGTTAACCATTGCATGCCAAATTTTTGCCTACCCTTCCTTTGATCCAGCTCCACTCACTTTCACCAAGGCCTGAAGCTAAACCCACCTTCGCAATCAAATGCTTGAGCTAATTTGTAATTCCTGTTTTGCCGAGGTTGTGATTAGTGGACATTGTTTTGGGGGTGTTGATTTTATTCCCGTTTTGATTGCTTCGTTTGGGGATTGCTAGCGCAGAAAAGAAAACAATAATTTATGAAAATAAAAAGCTGATTCGCGCAATAGAAAAAACAAATATTTATGTGAAAGAATTGCTTTGAGATTTCGATCCCCATCCTCTGAATTGAATTTGGTCGGGTTCAGCCGTCTTCACACCCGGATTTCAAGCTAAGTCTGGGGGCGTGTGCCCCATTCTTTTCTAAGTGGCTGTTTTGGTTTGGGTTGTTTTCGCTCGGTTTGGTTGCATAGAGCCTTCATGTTTATCTTTGACCACCAAGCCGTTGCCTAAGCCCCATTTCCTCCTACAAGTCCTACTGATTCACGCTTGAGTCTAACCCGCGCCGTGGAGAGAGTGTGAATGTGCAAGCATATGGTCCCCGACATTGGTGGATTCCTTTGGAGGTGATCCTGAGTCCCGAACTTTGGCAATGCTCACCTTAGTGGCCTGCCTACTTTCTTCCTGCACATGATCGCACGATTCTCCAGAATTCTAATTTTGAGCAATTACAATATTTATTTACGTCTGTCGAATAGTTTAAACTACATTGTATAATTAAAAAGTTTTTCTATTATATCTTCTATACTCATGATATATTTGATTTCTCGTCTTACTTCTTTTTGAAATTGCTGAGCCAGTTAGCTATCTTCAAGTCCATGGAGTGATGATTTGCTCGGGACGTGCAAATGGTTAAGTCTGGGGGTGTGATGAGTCCACATTTTACACTGAATTTTGGACTCATCTGGCCTAGTTTTATCGCCTTAGCACTACACTTGAGAGCCTTTATTGCTTATTTGTGTTTATGTACCTTCTTCACGAGTAAGTGCACTATAGGCCCGCTTCTGTGTGCTTTCTGTGTTTCCATTTTGTGTTATTCTCTAGCCCTATCTCGGGGATGTGGTGTGCACGTTCTGGTGGCCTTTCTGCCCCTTCTGCTGGTACAGGGGTCGTGTGCGTGTTCCGGGATGATTGTGAAACAGGAATACTGCGCACGATCAGGGGATCTAATGCGCACGACCACTGGTCGTGCGCCCTCGATCGTGCGCACTACTCTACGTTTTTATTGAATTAGCCTGGGGTAAGCGCACGACCACTGGACTTACTGCGCACGACCACTGGTCGTGCGCCACTGTTCGTGCGCATTACACCCCCTTTTTCATAACCCTGTCTCGGTAATCGCACGAGCACTGGCCATAGTGCGCACGACCACTGGTCGTGCACCACTGCTCGTGCGCGTATATGCTGATACTTCTTGTCCAGGTTGTAGGTTTATTTGGAAAAGCCGCACGATCATCGACCTACAGTGCGCACGACCACTGGTCGTGCGCCACTGATCGTGCGCACTGCTTCTGCTGTCTCCGTATAAAAGGCCCTGCTCCGCGTTTTAGGTCAACGCCTGTCATTTGCTGCGATCGGAGAGTGCGCGGGAATTGCCTTTTCACCTCTCCAGCTGCTCCATCACTTCCACATTCGTCGGGAAGCCATTTCCACTTACTCCAAAGCTTTCCAACACTCCGGCAAAGCCCTCAGCCATTGATGACTTCAACTCCAATCTTTCCTGCAGAGTTGGTGAAGTAGATAACCTAGAGAACGAACTTAAAGGCCTTCGAGGTGACAGATCGTTGGTACCGGAAGCCTCCTTGGACTGAGCCCGGAAGCAGATTGACAACTCGCTACTCCGGCCATGACCCGCGGTGGATCTTCATTCTCTTTTGGTTTACTCCTCTTCCCCTTCCTCTGTGTTATGAATATTTTGAGCAGTGTAATGAACATTTCCATCCCTGAATATCAAGTTTACTTTCTAGTTAATGGAATGTTAGTTTCTTCTTATGCTTGTGAGTTCTGTCTGTGAATGCGCCTCACTCACCCCACATCCACTTCATTCCCGTGCCTTGTCCGATTGCAATCCACACAAGAACGCTGCAATCCATTAGTTTCCCTTCCACTCGCCCAACTGAAGTTCGGCATAGCGGCCGACAAACCCATTTCACCTTGCGAAGCGGTGCCGTCGACCCGCATAGTTTTTACTAGTTCAATAGATCAAACATCCACAATCTCCCGAGTCCGCTATTTTCTTTTTGTTCTATTTTTAACTCTCATAACAATATTCTCGGTACTTTTGCCGTTCTACGCTAATTGCATTCCTCAAGAGACCGACACTTGGGGATTTACTCCCAAAACTTTATTACTTGTGCGACCGGTGCGCTTGCCGTATTACACGCATCATCCCTAAACACACTATTTCGGGTTCATATTTGACCGATACGAACAAAAGACTTATCAGGGACCTATCTTAAGACACTGAAGCTAGAAAACTTGAATACCCTGACACAGATCAGATCAGGAACGGATAAACTCAGATCAGGTCGGAAAAGAACCGATACTTGCTCTTGTTGTTACCTTGCTCTGGGAAATCATAAAATGATTTTATGCTTCTAACTTGTGCCTATAATATGAATGCATGAATGTATAAATTTCATCTCCATGTATGGGTGTACATATGTCATCATGCAGATCTTTAACTTGGCACGTGTGCTTATGCAATGATATGTTATGTATGCAGTGTTATGCATACTAAAATAAAGCCTTAGTGCATACTATGAGCGGTGTACACATACAATGTTATGCATCCCATACTACATAATATTGTATGTAACGAAGAAAGAAAACGCGCTAATGGGCATCCATGTGATGATGGTTATGCATCCCATACTACATAACCGTCACATGTTGCCACCTATGGTGGATCTATATACAAACACATATTATGCATCTCATACTACATAATATGCCCCGTATACTTCTTATCATATTTTGAGTGTAGTGTTCGTGCTTCCATCAAAATCTACTGATAACATATTGGTGTGTGTATGCAATGTAATGATACAACAAGGGTTTTGCTTAAGGGAAAGTTGTTCGACTGGCTTGTCAAACCAACCAACCCTCTTGCAAAACCTGGCACTGATACCAACTGTTACGACCCGCATTTTCTCTGTATTCAAAGATACGTCAGAGTAGAGAAACTACGCCCCGTGATGCCACGCCATGCCGGGGACAACTGCAGATGCTCAGGCAACCCGTCCTCACATTTACTTCAAGAAAAAAAAAGATTTATAACTTTTGGTTAAAAAACAATACATAGAAAAATTAATAGAGTTAATGACTGTGTCCCTCGGTCGGGCGGACTACTGTCCATAAGTGAGAAAATATACCTCTTTTACGCGACGGAAAATACTGAGTTAGCTCATTTGTTATCCTACGTGGGAGTGAGGGTCCAGTGTCATAAAATGTTGGTGTGACTTCTACATTTACTATATATATATAGAAATCTTTTGTACGCTTAAAAGTAGTAGATTTAGTAGTTGAAGTCATGCCATGCCAATATTCTGGAATGCAGTTTTGTATACTTTAAAATAACTAAATGCATCCTAACATAAATTCTTCCTAGAGAGCAAGAACCATCAGGTAAAAAGGTAACAATAGTAATAGCAGCAAGTAGTCCATCACAGAACAGCCAAAGTCTATGGGCGTCAACAACTGACACGAACCCATAGCAAAATCAGACAAGTCTAAGCAAGACAACTACCTCAACCTCAGAGGTGGAAACAAACGGCTGCAGAAACTAGCAGCACCAGAAGCCCAAGACTGCCAGCTAAACCTGCTACAGCTCTGATCCTGAGGCATTCAAAAGAAGAACACCTCAGAAGCAAGTCACAAGTAGTACAAGAGTAAAAGCAGACTACACAAACCTCAAAGTAAAGGAGAATGAAAAAACGTGACTGCAACAAAACGATTAGCAGAGTAAAGGTGAGCAACAGTAAAACTAGCCTAGCAAGAAATGCTAAACACTTTATCAAGATGGAATAACCACCAGCAACAGAAGTTCAATCTTTCATTAATAACTACTATGCCGAGGGAGAAACCCCAACGCGCACAGTTCATCTGCGTAAAAAAACACTATGCCGAGGGAGGACCCCAACGCGCATAGTTCATCTGCGTATATAAAAAAACACTATGCTGAGGGAGGACCCCAACACGCATAGTTCATCTGAATTTAAAACACTATGCCGAGGGAGGACCCCAACGTGCATAGTTCATCTGAATTTAAAACACTATGCCGAGGGAGGACCCCAACGCGCATAGTTCATCTGAATTTCTTTAATTACATAATTATACAAGCAGGGTTCATTTATTTTTATTCATCATCATAAACTCAAGGGATAACCCACCAAGTGGACTGCACATGAACATTTCAAGGTACAATAAGTGATATTTAATAAGAAAAACGATCAAGACGACTCGATGGTTAAAACAGCACGACCACGAATTTGGTTACCGATTCAATGGACTAGACTTTTGGGGGTTAAGGCTTAAGGGACAACAAGTCACCATTCCGGAAATAGAGGGGGGAACAAGTTAGGATTTCTGGACAAGTATCTCAATAGTCGAAATATGGTAAACTCAACAAGTGTTGAAAAAGGGAAAAAATTTAGAATCAAGAACCAGAGGGAGAGCAAGAACACTACTTGCCTCGAATTACCGGAAAATCTCCCCATATCTCCACACGTCACGATAGGAGCCGAAATCTGGACGAAAAATGTCTGAAATAACGGTTACGGCCGAAAACCCTAGCAAGAAAAAAACTCGAGAAACGGGGAAGAAAATAGCACGAGGGCGCAGCTCTCGACGAGAGCTTTCCTGATCTACGATCGGTTAGAAAAACCGAGCACCAGAGCTCCGTCGGTGGTCACCGGAAGAGGCACAGACGGCAAGCTTCTCTTCACACGCCACTCTGGTACGGAAGGCAGGAGAAATCTAGGTCGGCTTAAAGATAAGAAGAAACAGAGTATAAATACTCAACAGCAGAAAGGATCGGGTTCAAATACATCGGCCCGGCGGTGTCGACACACAATAGAACAGCGGTGTCGACACAACTGTGTTGACACCAATCGACAGTGTCGACACGGCTGTGTCGACACCCGACAGAACAACGGTGTGTCGACACCAGCCGGCAGTGTCGACACAGCATGTGTCGACACCCGACAGCCAGCGGTGTCGACACACTGTGTCGACCCCAGTCGGCAGTGTCGACACAGCTGTGTCGACACCCGATAGGAAGTGGTGTCGACACACTGTGTCGACACCAGTTGGCAGTGTCGACACAGCTGTGTCGACACCCGACAACCAGCAGTGTCGACACACTATGTTGACACAGCTGTGTCGATACCCGACAGCCAGCGGTGTCGACACAACTGTGTCGACATCAGACAGCTCCGCTCGACGATCGCCAACCACCAGTCAACACCCGGAGAATCTGCCAATCGTCGAGCTCTGCTCGACGATCGTCGAACTCCAAGCAGCAACCAGAAAGGAAAAAATATCGTCGAGCTCCGCTCGACGATCATCGAACCCAGACAACGACCAAAATACTAAAGCGATCGTCGAGCTCCGCTCGACGATCATCGAACACAGGCAACACCAGAAAGAAAAGGGTGATCGTCCAGCTCTGCTCGACGATCGTCGAACCCAGAACGTGCCAGAAGGGAAGGTGACCATCGAGATTCGCTCGACGATCGTCGAACCCAGACAACGCCAGAAAAATAACAAGAAATTAAATAACACGCAATAAGCTTGGTTCGACAAAACTGGACGAGCAAGTCTAAAATCGATCAGTTAAGTTTTCCAAATGTGAAAATTTCCGTTTCTGCCAAAGATTCAAGAATTCAGCCGACTGAATCGAAAAGACGTGGAACCGCACTATCGGTGACGCGCCATCAACTACACGCTAAAGTAACGCCCTTTACGTCATCATGACGTCAACAAGAGGAGTAAAATAAATGCCGAACAAAAACAGGGGCGTTACAATTGCTGAGACCTTTGAGAGATTTTTCAGATTAGTGAATGAACTGAGAACATATGGAAGGGTCTTCAGCACCTATCAGCTGAATGATAAATTTCCCAGGTCCCTCACAAAGAATTGAGACACAAAAATTTGTGCTATTAGGGAAATGAGCAAGTTAGCTGACACACCTCCAACCTAGTTTGGGAAGCTACTGTCATATGAGATGCATCTTGCTACAGGAAAGGAAGAAGAGAAGAGAAGTAAGTTGTTGGCCAAGGAGAAGTATGTGGCCTTCAAAGCTGAAACCCCGTCCAAGAGAAGAAGGAAGAACTCTCCACTCAGGAAAATTGCTAAGCCAGATTTTGAGAGTTCAATGACCAGCACTTCAGACAGCCATAAGTCTGATGAGGGCCATGCTGCCTTCTCCAGGCAGTTTCAGAAATTCATGAAGAAGGGGCAATTGAAGAACAAAATTCATTCCTCTTCCTCACATCATAGGATGAAATCCTATAAGGAGGACAGGTATGCTGCAAACTCTAGCAAACAAACTTCTTCTAATGTTATTTGTTTCTGCTGCAGTAAACCTAAGCATATAGTTGCTGACTGATGATTCAAGAGGAAAGAAGAACGAGTGAAGAAGAACCACAAGAGAAAGAAGAAAGAGATGTCCCTTGTGTCCAAGAAGGAAAACACCTGATCTGACTCATCCTCTGGGTCAGACAGTGACGAATAATAAGCCTGTATTAGGCTAATGGCTGTTGCTCAAGGAGAACATGAAGAATACCCTGCTGTTTGGATAGGATCAGGGCCCCTCTATCACATTTAGATAGTGACTCAGAGGTGGATAAAGGTGAAAAATAAGATGTTCAATGGCACGGATTGATGGCAATAACTGATGAAGAGAGAAGCCATAATCAGCCTGGACAAGCTCAGTTAAATTCTAAATCTCTGCCTTCTATTTCAAGTCATGAGGCTAGCTCAGATTCTGAAGCTCAATCATCAAGAGATGAAGGTGATTTAGATTCTGAGGATGATGTCAACTCTATAATTGACAAGTATGAAGAACTTCTTGAAGCATTAAAGTGGTGCAAGCTCCTTATTAAGAGACAGGAAAAAGATCTACTCAGTCTTAGGAGCAAGTGTAAAGGCTAAGAAAAAGCTCTTAATGATATGGCCGCACAATCAGCCAAGCTCAAGGACATCATTGACATGCAGTCTGTGGTAAGAATCTCAAATGAGAAACTAATCCAGAAACTTAAAGATGATCTCCTAAATAAGAAATTATTGGTGACCAAGTTTTCTAAGCCTAACACTATGCTTCCCTTAATTGACACCCACCTTAACCAAGTGGGTAAGGAAGGGTTAGGATTTAAGGGACCTGCTAGAACTCCCAATCCAAAAGGAAAGGGAAAGGGGAAGGCAAAAATAGTGCATCTACCCTTATTTCCTCCAATTTCTTTACAAAAAATATTATTACCGTCTAACAGGTATGATCATGAAAGCTATTATGGTCACTAGGAGAATTGCAAATCAACTTGTATGGACTAATGTGGGCCTAGCAAAGGTGGAAGATACAACCATGTGTGGGCCCTTAAGGCAGCCCATGAGGAAATTCAAATGGCCCATCCTGGACCATTTGCTTTTGGTGCCCCAGCACAAAAATTCAAGGATAATGCTGCTGTAGGAAATCTGAGTCATACAACAAAAGTAGTGACTCAAGGTGTCTTCTGGAAAGGCTAAAATGGAAGTTTCTGATGCTATCAGATGCATGTTATCTGAAAAGAGAGATGCAGCTGGTGGCTCTCAGAAAAGACCAAAATAGTCAGTGGAAAGACTTACCTTCAGTCAAGTGGTTGTTGAAGGAAAATAGAAAAATACAGTAGAACATCTTCCGACTGTTTAGGGAGCAGTCAAAACAAATGCTGGTCCTAAACAGAAAATGAGATATAATTTACATGAGTGCTAATGTTGTGGCATGGTGGGCCACTATACTGTAGATTGCTGGCACAATCCTATAGTGTCCATAGGTATACAACATGTTAGGAATACTGCAGGATGGCAAGGTTATTTTTAGGCTAATGTGTACCTAGGATCCAATAGAAATTGGGGCCCTAAGGTGAGTTGAATTGTGTTCTTTTTCAGGTTAGTTCAAGTACCAATTCCCCTAAATGGTACTTGGACAGTGGATGTTTCAGGCACATGACTGGAACAAAGGATCTATTGAAGGAGTTCACTCCAGTAAAGAATGGACCTAAGGTCATCTTTGGAGTCTCTGACAAGGGAATAACCATGGGATATGGTAAGATCTCAAATAGCATAATCACCATCATAAAGGTGGCTTATGTGGAGGGGTTGCAACACAACCTCATAAGCATAAACCAACTATGTGACCTTGGTTATGACATTTCCTTCCACAAGGATAAGTGCCACATCAAGAGGTTAATTGACCAATGTGTCACCTTAATAGGCACTAGGAGTGGGTATGTTTATTGTTTAAACTTTTCTTGCTTAGATAGTAGTTTCCCTATATGCCTAGTTGCAAATTATAATTTCTCTATTGTGTCCAATGGCACAAGAGACTGATTCATTTGAATTATAAGACCATTTGTCAGCTCTTCAGTGATGAGCTAGTTAGAAATGATCCCAAAATAAAATGCTCCAAGGAGGGTATCTGTGCTACTTGCCAAAAGGGTATGCAGACTAAGACCTCCTTCAAGAGCTTTGGGAGCAAGGACACAATGAGATGCTAATATCTACTGCTTGTGGACATGTTTGGTCATATACTTGTTCATAGTCTTGGTAGGAAGGTCTACACCCTTGTCGTGGTGATGACTTTCCAGATTTGCTTGGGTGTTCTTCCTTAGAAGAAAGGATGAAACCCATGATGTCCTCATGAATTTTGTCAGGCAAATTCAGAATGAACTTGCATGCTCTATGGTGAAAATGAGAAGTGAGCATGGAACTGAATTTCAATCTACTGCCATGACTACTTTCTGTGAAGAGCAAGGGATTCATCAAGAAATCTCCTCTCCAAGAACACCCCAGCAAAGTGGGTTAGCTGAGAGGAAAAATTGGACTCTCATAGAAGCTGGGAGAACATTGTTGAGTGACACTTCTCTCCCTGAATATTTCTGGGTTGAGGCAGTTAATACTGCATGTCATGTTCTTAACAGGGATTCTATCACCAAACGCCACAAGAAGACTCCCTATGATATCTTGAAGGGCAGAAAACCAAACATCTCCTATTTCAGGATCTTTGGTTACAAGTGTTTCATCTTGAACAATGGTAATTCAAAAGTGACTAAGTTTGTTGTCAAATCACATGAGGGGATCTTTATTGGGTACAATAATAATAGTAAGGTATATAAAGTCTATAACTTGACTAATCAGGTTGTAGAAAAATCTGTCCATGTAGTGTTTGATGAGTCAAGCATGATTAACTATGAGCTGTCAAGCTCTTTACCTAGTTCTGCAGGTACAGAACTCATGCTGGAAACTCTCCATCAAAAATAAAGGCCTAGCTGTGAAAGAAGAATATGGAGAGGGATGTTATCAAAAGGAAGCACGGGATTGTCTAGCTGGAGATGAAGACCAACCAGTTGAAGAAAATGGAGCTCAGCAAAAGTAGTCAGGCTGCCCCCAATAGTCAGATATCTGAAAGATCATCCTCTAGATCAGATTATAGGTGAAGTCAGCCAAGGTGTACAGACTAGAAGCAGAGTTTCAACATAGCTCTATATTCCAGCTTCTTGTCACAAGAAGAGCCCAAGAAATTTGAAGAGGCAAATCAAGACCAATTCTGGATTAGTGCAATACAAGAAGAACTAAACCAGTTCAAAAGGTGCAAGTTCTGGAAGCTTGTTCCCAGACCAGATGGACATAATGTCATTAGAGTTAAGTGGATTTTCAGAAATAAATTTGATGAAAATGGAATTATAATAAATAATAAAGCTAGACTAGTGGCCAAAGGGTACAGACAGGAAGAGGGGATTGATTATGATAAGACTTTTACACAAGTTATAAGGTTGGAAGCCATCAGAATGTTCCTTGAATTTGCAGCCTTTCAGGGATTCAAAGTCTTCCAGATGGATGTGAAGTCAGTCTTCCTGAATGGAGTTTTGAAAGAAGAGGTCTATGTAGGGCATCCTCCAAGTTTTGTAGATTCTAACTCTCCTACTAATGTGTATTGACTTAGGAAAGCTCTATATGGGCTCAAGCAAGCCCCTAGAGCATGGTATGAGACATTGTCAACCTTCCTCACTGAGAACAAATTCTCAAGGGTGAAGATAGACAGGACCCTATTCCTAAGGGAATCTAAGGGCAAGATCATCCAAGTCTAGATTTATGTTGATGACATAATATTTGGCTCTATTGATGACAACTTCGGCAGGAAGTTTGCAAAGCTTACACAGGGGAAGTTTGAGATGAGTTGTGTGGGTGAATTGAAGTACTTCTTGGGACTCCAAGTTAGACAGGTTGATGATGGTCTATCCATATCCCAATCAAAGTTCACCAGGAAGCTAGACACGAAATATGGTATGGAGAATGCTTCCACCATAAGAACTCTCATGAGCTCAAGTATGCCCATAGGGAAAGATGATCCAGGGAAACCTATTAATCCAACTTTGTATAGAGGTATAGTTGGCTCCCTTCTCTACCTCACTATAAGTAGGACTGACATTATATATGCAATATGTGAATGGGCTAGGTATCAGGCCTGCCCTATGAGTCTCACTACACTGCTATGAAAAGAATCTTGAGATATCTTAAGGGCACCCCAAAGCTTGGCCTATGGTACCCTAAAAATGGGGAGTTTGAACTAATAGGCTATTGATGAGTCCAAATAATACACTGATTTTTGGACTCATCTATGCCAGTTTTATCGTCTTAACACCGCACTTTATAGCTACAACTGCTTATATTTGCTTATTTGCCTATTTCATGATTAAGTGCATTTTAGGCCCTTTTTTGTGTGCTTTAGATGTTTCTGTATTTCCGTTTGTTTTACTTGTTCTCTCGCTGTGTCTTGAGAATGTGGTGTGCACTTTTGGTTGCCTATATGCCTCTTCTGCTGGTGCATGGGTCGTGTGCGTGCGCCGGAACCGCTCGGGAGACCCCCGACGATACAGGAACACTGCGCACAATCACTGGACTCACTGCGCACGACCACTGGTCGTGCGCCACTGATCGTGCGCATTACATTCTCCTTTTCCCCAGTTCTGTCTTGACGATTGCAAGATCTCTGGACCTATTACGCCCGACCATTGGTCGTGCGCTAGTGATCGTGTGCTCTGTCCTCTTCTTATTCCTAGTTCTGCCGGGTAATCGCACGAGCACTACTTATCATCGCACGACCACTAGTCGTGCGCCGACCCAGTTTCTTTAAATTTCAGTCGGTCATCCACTATATGTGCACCCTAATCTCTCGCTTGGTTCGCTGTGCGTGCGTTGTTGGTCGCTCCTCCCATTCCGATTCCTCTCTGGTGATTCGGCCCTTTCTCCTCTGGTAGCCTCCCGCAATCTCAGATCTCTCTTCCTCCTTGTGCAGTAATAGAGCCTAGACACCGCCAAGTGGTAAAGTCCTACCAAAGCTCTGGTTGTGCTTCGACAACCCCTGCTCAAATCTTGGGGAGAATGGGAACCTTCTCGAAGGTAGAGCATACTCAGCGCTACAATTCCTTCAAGGACAGACCATTCCTCTCTCAGCAGCTTGTTTACTGAAATGAGCTGCATTCAATTGGGGATGATGGTGCGTTGGAGGTGGTCGTGCTCATCCTCTACTCCTTCGATTTTTGGAGCAAGTTGTTCGAGTGTGATGAGCTTGGATACCGGGAACTGACGTTGGAGTTACTTTCCACATTCGATTGGGAGACAACGACAGACAACCACTATTTGCCGACTTGTTCATTCCAGATGATGGGAAACGTCTTCACTGGCATATTGTCGGAGCTTGCAATTCATGTCGGCGTCTATACCGAGGCAGAGGCATCCCAGATTAACTTCCCCCAGTTATTCATTGATTTTCAAGAGGGTGTGACTCCGCGTGCCGCTTGGCGTTCTCTGACAGGATGGAACGAGGAGTACGTCGCCCGCCGTGCCAAATCGACGAAGATTGTCTCCCCCACTCTAAGGTATTTGCAGCATTTGCTTAGTCACTCACTCACCGCAAGGGCCCTGAGCAAGAATGTGGTGGGGTGGCAGGATTTGATTTCCCTGTTTATTATGCAGCAGCACTACCCCATCCATCTGGGTAACATGCTGGCCTATTTCTTCCACCACGAAGCCACTTATGGCCTCGCGGGCGAGATCGGGGGTGCTTACTACATTACCCGCATCACTAAAAGTTTGGTAGTTTGGAGCTAGCTACCTTCGATGGTGCAGGTCCCTGCCCCTTCCATGATCTCCATGGCCAACCTGGTGAGTTGTCATTTGCTGCGAGTGGTTGGGAGAAAAGTTAGCCGGAAGTTTGTCGTCAGCATGCCTGGCGATGCGCCTGAGGGTAGAGATGAGGAGGAAGATGAAGGAGAGCCGGGTGAATCTTCCGCTATGGGTAGGCGCATTGCGGGAGTTCTACTACATCAAAGTCAGCAGTAACTGAGGCCTCCAGTAAAGCGTGAGGGGCAATCTAGCCGCTAGTTCAGCCCAGCTCAGGAGCGAGGCGTCCCATATTTGTCTGGAAGCTTCATAATTTTGGATGCATGACTTTATTTATCAGCAAGCGGTGAGAGGCGTGTTGATGCACGAAAATACAAAGGGGGGCGAGCACCACCAGCTAACGGTTCGAGCACAGGGGAATAGAAGGGAAAAGAGAGACTGCGAGTATTAATCTATAAAGCAGACTAGAGCAAGAAGAATAGCAGGGCCATGAGCCACGGCAACAACAGACTTCGGCCGTCGCGGCCTGAATGCCTCTCTTGCGACGGGCTTTCCTTTTACTGAAGAAGGGTTTGATTATAAGGAAAAGAGGAAGAGGCAAGAGCTGAGCAAGCTGGAGTCCGCAAAGCACGAAATTCGAGTTCGCATCCTTTAACAAGTAGGCTCCTGGGCACGAGTCATCATGTCTTGGGTGCACCACCTCCCCCCTATTTGGGGGCCTGCCCAAACGGGTAGGGCTAAAATAACCGACTGCCCGGGGTACAGGAGAACCGGGCGGCAGTGACGGGAAGCAAAAAGAAAGAGCACGCCAGTCCGCGCACAAGGGGCGGACTGGGCTCGTGGGCTGGAGCTTCCATTTACTACTAATAGGCGCGATCCCACTGGAGGACGGCAGCCTGGGCGGACGAGACACTGCATCCGCCGACATGGTGAAACCAGAGATCCAAAGGCATGGCGAACCAGGCGAACAGAGCATTGAGTCCACGGCTGGGGGATCATCCTTGGTTGCCGATCACTACTGCTTTGCCGAGCTGGGCGGACTGCCGAACCATATCTGCGGATAATGAAGCAGGTCCTTGGCATCTTGTGGGTGTCGCGGACTGAGGGGTTAACATAATCCCCACACATTTTTATGTTTCCAAAAAACTTCGAAAATGTTTTCTTAACCGCCGAGTCCACAAGCCTCATTAATGCCGTCAGCACTATAAATATTGTCGGAGGGCCTGGAACTGTTAAGAATTCCAATCGACACGGGGCGCTATTCACCGCTTGCGTTCTCCACTTTACAGTCCGGCATGGCAAGGCTCGGTGCTTTCTTCACTAGTCTTACTGCAAAAAGCGAGAAGCCAATAACACCAATGAAGACTAAGAAAATAATAAAGAGAACGACGAGAGGGGAGCTTGTCCGCTCTACTAGAGAGAGCTCCCATAGCTAGAAGCCTGCTGAGAAAGTAGTCCGCCGAATTGATATTTCTGTGCGAGAGAAGGAGGATGTCGCGGTCCCCCATGCTGAACAGCTATTGAGAAGTGAGAGGTCACTAAACTTGTCGGACACCGCCCCTACTCAAAAAATCGCGAACTCGGCGGACACAGTTGGCGAACACAATGAGGCTGAAATATCATCCCCCAACGCCCACGAGCCCATCATTAACCTTGACGAAGATAGGCAGACTGTGGGAGAAGAGGCTGGGAAAGATGCACCTTCAAAGGTGTTGGTCGCTGCGAACCTTGATACGGTCCGCGAGAGCCAGCCCGATTTAGGAAAGGCTGCCACGGACTCTGCCGAGAAAAGAGGTCCTTCTGGAAAGAAGAGGAAGAGGGATAGGTCGACCGTGGCTGAGCGAGTTGAAAAGAAGTTGCGAGCGATGAAGGAGAAGAATATCTCCGTGCGGACTGGGGATGCGGACTTGCAGCATAGGTCGCGCGATAAAGATGTTCCTGAAAGCAAGTTAGTTACTCCGGAGGCCCAAATCCAGGGAGATAATTCCCTCTCCATGGTCAGTTTATCTACGGATGAGATACTAGATTCCATTGATGTCGATCAATTTGATCTGATCAACGAATCCATGTTGGGTGCACTGCAGCAACCTGAGGTGGAAATCCTTGTGGTCAAGGGCGGTGAACTCCCCTCTTTATCCGCTGCTGAGGAAAAAGAGAGGGAAAGGCTGAAAGGGAATATAGCGGAGCCGAAGAAACAAATCGCTGCTCACGCAGCTACGGTCGAGGCGGCCTCAAAGAAGGCCGTGGTGGACAAGAATGTTGAAGATCTACGGACTGCTTTAAAGCTGTTGCAGTTAGGTAACCTTCAACTGGCGCCTAAATATTTTCAGCGTCAGTGGCTTTACAGGTCGCCGAAGCGGAAGTCGAGGCCGATTAAGATCATCACCGATACCGATGATATTGTTGTCTCAAAAAGTTCTGCTGCTGAAAAAAGAGTTAAAGTCCATCGCGAATGGATGAAGCGGTTACGCACCTTTGACCCGGAGCGGGCAAGGCGGCCTATCTTTGATAGCCGGCAACTCGCTGTTGCTTTTTCTAAAAGTGATCCTTTATCCTGATTCTTTGAGTCCGCTGCGTACTATATTTGAATGATGAAATTGACCTTCCTTGTTGCAGGTAGAAAGTCTCCACCGTGCTCCATTGAGAGTGGGGAGATTGTGGTTACGTCGAGTACTGGTGTGGACGCGGTCTTGCATGAGGAATCTGCAAGAGATGAGCAGCCCAACCTAAGCGATATCAGAGAGTTAGAAAGGAAATTTCAGGCTGAAATTCAGAACATTAAAGCGGAGTTAAAGAAGGCGGAAGAGCGCGAGAAGGCATCCGTGGAGCGCGAGAAAGCCCTAAAGGATCAGATCGCCGGCATCTCAAGGGCGCTGGAGAGATCTGACAGGGAGAAGAAAAGGCTGGGAGATGATGTTCGCTTCTACAAGGGAAAGCACTTGGCGACAGCAAGGGAAGAAAAAGGGAAGCGGGCTGTCGAGGTTGCTGAACAGAGATCGTGATTGCCAGATCGCGTTGCTCTGAAGGCCGCAGTACCGGCAGGTGGTGGCCAACAGGTCGCGGATGAGGAGTTGAGGCCGGCAATGGAGCCGATGGTTCCCCTGAGTCGGGTAGACCGAGAGGCCGCTCACATGCACCGGACTATTAACTCTATCCACCACCACATCTGTCGCTTGTGCAGTGAGGTTCTACAAATAAGCGACCAGGAGGCACATTTATGTAGAGATAAGACGGAGAGACCCACGCGGACTGAAACCAAAGATCGCTGAGTCCGTAACACCACGAACATGATTTGTTTGATGTATAATTGTGTGTATTTTAAACAATGCTCTACATTGTGGCTTGTGATGAACTATGCAGCGCTTTATGTGGATTAAATAATATATCCGCACATTATGTTGCTAATTTGTGTTGTGATCTATGACGAACTGTGCGGACTAATGTTGTGTCCGCTTCTCGGAATTTTAACTTATCTGCAGGTGGGAAGTGTTGCGAACTGGGCGGACTGAGTCTTTGTCCGCCTTATTTTGTGCTTTGAACTTTGCTTGGCAGGTACCCGACTAGAAGCAGCAGTGCGAATTTAAATTTGTGTCCGCGTTGTTTCTAATTTTTTGCTGCGTGATTTGGATTATGGCGGACTATGCGGACTGAAAAAACGAGCTGCGCGGCCTGGCCAAAAAAGCTGTCAGGCCCTACTACTATAAATATAGCCCTGTTGCTTCTTCTATGCAGGGAAACTGGTGTAGCTGAGGACCCTGCGGCCTGCCAAGATGGTGTCCGCCAGGACTGATACTGCAGTTGCTTTTCATACCGCTGACCACCGAAAATGCACTCTAACAGAGGGCAACCTTGAAGCTTTTGTTGAGAATAAAATGGCGGACTCTAACTTGCTTGTCCGCCTTCCTGCTCATGAGGAGAGACTAAATTTTTCAACGGCGACTCAGATCGCCATACCCATTGACCACTTTTACAGCGGCTTCAAATTTCCATTATTATGGGAGATCGCCGAAATTTTTGAACATTATAGGATGATGTCGGGCCAGCTCGCGCCCAACATCCTTGCTGCCATCTACAGCTTTGTCTCTTACTTGCGGTCTGAGAAGATTGCCTTCTCCATGAACATTTTCCGCAAAATGTTTTCAGTCCGCTCAATAACGTCATTCGGAGTCCGCCCTTATAAGGGAGTTATCTACTTCTACTGCAGAGGAATGAAGGTTGTGGGTCTTCCTAACAAGATCCACAACTGGACCTCCAGATTTTTAATCTTCGAAGCCGACCTAGGGTTCGCGCACACTTATCCGCAAGAGCGCGCGGACTCTGTTTTCAAGAGTGTCCAGCTGGACGCGATGGAGTCCGCCATCGTCAAATTCTTAGCCGATGCCAGGCTCGATATTGAGCACTATATCCCGATGTTGGCGAGCTTGGTGGATGTTTCGAAAGAAGAAAGTAAGCTTTTTGCGGACTTAATGTTTTGTATCTGCAGCGACCTTTGTGTTAACCCTTCTTCTTTTGCAGCGACCTTGGCTGTGCCCGCCAACCTGCCACAGACGCCCAGTGAATTCACTCCTACTCAAAGAGAAAAGAAACAAGAGATTGCAAGGAAGAGGAAAGAAGATGGGGATCCCGCGGCAGACTACTCTTCTTCTGAAAGTTTTACAATGCAAGGTTTCGGCAACTGCCAAAAGGATATGAGGGGGAACCCGATGATCCACTAGCATAATAAGAACAAGCATGTTCGCTTGTCAACAACGCTTCCTTCGGGGAAGAGTTCAAGAATAACTCGCCACGCTCATGTTGCGATCTCCGCTCTTTATGGGAAGCGCAACTTGAGCGATTTGAAGAAGGTTGCCACTGCCGTCCTCCCTCAGCTGGCCTCCCTGGCAAGTGCGAACAGCGTGGTGACGAACCACTTTGTCTGTTCCCTAGCCAGAGACCTGCTCAGGCAAAATGATCAGCTTCAAGAAGAAAAAAGAGTGCTTAAAGAAATAAATGTGCGGTTAGGAAAGAAGGTCGCTCAGTAGAATGAAGAGCTTGGGGTGAGTTGTATTTGCAGCGGCCCCTATTTGAAGTCCGCCGCGATCTGATGTTTGATCCTTTGTTTCGCGCAGGTCGCCTATGACTTGGAAAACAACAACTTCCAGGCCACTATGCTCCCCTTTGTGAAGGAGACCGTTGAAATCGCCATCGAGCGGTTTGTCCGCGGCAGCTTCGCAACGGAAGGAGTGGACGGTGTTCCCTTCTTGGAGCTCTTACCGGAATTGAAAGAGCAGGTCGCGGCAATGGAGCGAGCTGCAAAGGGAAAAGACGTCATCGCCGAGGAAGAAGAAGTTGAAGAAGAAGCCAAAGAAGAAGAATAAGAAGAAGAAGAAGAAGAAGAAGGCGAAGAAGAAGGCGTCAAGGCGATAGCTGACGACACTGGCTCAAGCCAGCAAGGCGGAGAACAGTCCGCCGAGTCCGGCACCTCTACATCTTCCTCTGCTTGCAAGAGCTCGCATAGCGAGTCCGTGACAAGCACTAGATCAGATGGAAGCAGTGGAAGCGGCTCGGAGGGCTATTCTCCGGAGAATTATGTCGAAGGCCTAAGCCCTACACCCCCTGCCGAGAAGAAACAGAAGACCGCTGAAGCTGACTAATGTATTTTTGCTTTTTTTTTGCAAATAGAGCGGACTCAAGTTTGTAGTCCGCCGAAAACATGAAAGATGTAAATTTTTTGATTAAATAGAAAAGGATATTCTGGTATCATGTGTCTCCTGCAATGTTCTTTATCTTTTGTATTGACGTGATTAAGTTCGATCTCTACATGAAGCAGTCCGCATGATGCAAAGATCATCCATACTGTATGAGTTTTCGACATGCTAACTAGAAAATTTCATTTAGTAATCCGACCACTGTCTGGCACAAGAATAAGAATAATTGTGTTGGATCCCTAGTTGATTTGGGCTAGGTTCACTGACTTAGGATGTGACCCATCATGTATAGTCTAGGTCAAGTTTGTGTCTTAGAGTGTAGGACAGTCCTCTATCTCAACTTCAGATGGACCAGCCTTCTTCAAGACCATCAGGAACTCCAGATCTATCAGTTTTTCAAACTAAGTGAAATGAGTTCGACGTTCGTCGAACTCAGCTCGACGAAGGAAGTTGTGCGCTCGACGATCGTGAGACAATTCGCAGTGCTGATCTCGACGAACTTTGTTCTTTGCTCGACGAACACCAGGTTCTACTTCAAGCATTCTCAGGACTACTTCAGAATTTATCTTAGTCCAGCTTCTTGCTTCAGTCGACGAATTATATTCTGAGCTCGACGAACTTGGACCTCAAGTTCACAGCTTCTTAAGTCGACGAATGCTAATCTGTACTCTAGGAATTTTTGTGCTCAGAGAATCTGTGTCGACACTTAGGGCTTGTGTCGACACCAGACGATTTGTGTCGACACCCAGGATTTCAGTCGACACCAGCTTGTGTCGACACCAGAGGATTTGTGTCGACACCTATACCAATCTGTCGACACCAGAGGAGTTGTGTCGACACCAAGATCAATCCGTCGACACCAAGTTGTGTCGACACAGCATTTCAGCAAGATGCAGAGTATTTCGTCCAAGTCCAGAACTTTTCTCAGGTCGACGAAGTTTATTCTCAGCTCGACGAATTTAGTTCTCTGCTCAACGAATAATGTTTGTCTGATATTGAAGATTGTCTATTCAACGAATGAAGACTGTCAGCTCGACGAACTCAGCTCAGCTCGACGAACTCAGCTCAGCTCGACGAACTCAACTTAGCTCGACGAACTCTTAACTCTGTTCGACGAATTTTGTTCTTCGGTCGACGATTCCAGACTAGGTCTTCTTCCGTTCCCGTCTCATTTCATGGCGCTGATTCCTGGACAATTAATGGCAGTTTTTCACAGTATACTACCGTTAGGATGCGCAGTTAATTCTGGATTATTACATGCCATTTTCCCATTGAAACAGTTGGGGAAATAATTAATTGCTGCTTCCTTTCCAGGCCGTCTGTCATTACTGCTCGACATTCAAAAATTCGAATGCTCTCCATGACAGACAGAGATATACAGAACACCAGACAACAACAATAAGAGGATAGACAGTGATTCAGACAACACAAGAAAAAGAATTCATTCTTGGCCCAGAGAGAAATTGATCTAGAAGAAGAAGAAGAACATTACATTAATACCAAGAGTATTCTTCATCTGCTTTTACTCAGGAGAACTTCAATGCAATACATTCATATCAATTGCAAGAAGTTCTTGAAGACTTTCTCTGGACCTGGAATTCTAGGTCTTTGAAGACCTATCACCCTGAAGCAGTGCTCCAGTATTCTTCCTGAACCATTCTACATCTCAGGGGGAGCAAAGCTGCTAAACAACATTCCACAAGTCTTCTCATTTGACTTGAGAAAGAGAAGACCTCATCACCCTCTCACTCCACCTCTGTACAGGGTTTTAATTCCATTCAAAATTATTCTGTTTGCAAGTCTCCCACCAAAAGACTTGAGGGTTTGGTTTTTGGGAACCTGATCAAAACCCCATTGGTTCCAGGACACCTGATCAACCCCTTCCTGCAGTGGATTCCTACCAAGGTGGTAGAAGAGTGGACTACCCAGATTTGGGGAACCACTATAAAATTCTTGTGTCGTCTGGTTGCTTTCTTTTCCTTTTGTTTTCTGGCCTTGCTCTGTGAATGTGTTGTAATTAGTCCATTGTTGTTTTTTTGTTTATTGTATTTTCTACACACACACACACACACCTAAAATACAACAGCAGTTGTAAAAGTTTTAAAATCACCATATACTCTATTCACCCCCCCCCCCTCTAGAGTATATCAGATCTAGCTGCACTTTCAATTGGTATCAGAGGGAGGTTGGTTAAACATACCATACCTGATTGGTTGTACAGGCTAACACCTGAACCCAAAGATCCCTTAGTTAAATCTCTTTGTTTTTATTCTGTTATTAGATTTTGTTCTCACATACAAGGCCCAAAACAAGGATTATACAAGCATCAGACCTCCAGTGTGCAATCTTAACAAGTTTGCCATCTGGAAGGCAAGAATTAGATTATATATGAACTCCATTGATGAGGATATTTTTTCTGTCATTTCAACAGGTGTTCCTCCAGCTCCTACAACTTTTGTCAGCACATCAACTAATCTAAGTGCAGTACCACCTCCAGACAATACTGAGGCCTATAAGAAAGCCAAGATGGCTGATGCAAAGGCTATGAATATTCTGGCCCAAACAATGTCAGATGACATATTTCAGAAGGTGGCTGAGTGCACCTCAGCCAAGGCCATTTGGGACTCTCTCAATCAAATGGTAGTAGGCTCAGCTGATGAAAGAAAGGATAGGAGATCTAGTCTCATTTCTCTCTATGAGAATTTCAAAAAGGATGAGACAGAATTAGTGGCTGAGATGTACAATAGATTAAGTTCAATCATTAGTGAACTCAAGACTCTTGACAAGGACATCACCTTAACTGAGGTGAATGACAAGATATTGATGTGTTTCCCCAGTTCATGGGACTCCAGAATCTGGCCAATCAAAGAAGCCAGAAGCCTCAATGAGATCTCAACAGAATCTCTGCTAGGCAAGCTGAAGTCATATGAGCAGCTTGTCAAATCAAGAGAGGCAGCAGAATAGAAGGCAACTACCCCAGTTAGGAAGGAGCACAGCTTGGCCCTCAAAGCTTCTGAAGACAGTGAAACATCTACCTCCAATGAAGAGTTAATGAGCCTCTTTGCCAAAAGATTCTACAAAATGGCAAGAAAGGACTTTAGAAGAAAATCATCCAGGCAGGATGGTAAACCCAAATATGACAAGACACCAACTAAGGAGGATGTGTGTTTTGGATGCAGAAAGCCAGGGTACTATATTTCAGAATGCCCAAGAATCAGAAAAAGGATAAGGGCAGGGACAAGGATTACAGAAGAAAACAAAGCAGCAAACCCTCCTCCAACAAGTATAAAAGGAAGGACAAAGGATTTGTTGCTGAGTCCTAGAGTGACACAGAAGAGGAAACATCCTCCTCCAGCTCCAGTGAAGAAGAGGAAGAAGCCAGATCCAAGGAGGTGTGCCTAATGGCAATAGATGCCTCCAGAAGCAACTGTGGATCAGAAGAGGATTCTGAAGATGAAGGTGCCTCAGACTCAGAGGCTGATCAGGTGATTTCTAGTTTTGATTTCAATTCTGACTTGTTTAAAGTAGAGTTTAAAACTATGTGCATGGATTTAATAAACTCAGAGAAAGAGATAAAGACCCTGAGGACTAGACTAGAAAATCTTGAATCTGTCAGCACAGAAAACAGAAAACTAACTGACCAATTGACTCCAGCTAATGAACAGATAATCAAGTTAAAATCTGAATTATGTGAGGCAAAACAACTTGAGCAATCTCTCAATGGGAGAAGCCTCAAGCTGATGGATATCACAAGCACAGTAAATGCCAGATTAAATGGCAGGCTGGGCTTGGGTGCTTCATCAGGTTTACCCCCCCCATAATAAAGAAGAATATACTTTTCACTCCCATAAAGTTTATCACTGCTAAAGGTAAAGAGAAATTAACTGAAAAACCAAGATCAAAAAACAAGTCAAATCCCCTAGACAATAGCAACAGAAAACAGAAGAAAGCTGTTAAAAACCAAGTTCAGCAGAATTCGTCGAACTTAGATCGACGAAATCCTGCAAGATCGTCGAAACCCGATCGACGAACGCTGAACGCAAACTTCAGAAATAATTATTCATCTTACTGCGATCGACGAACTGTGTATGGTTCGTCAAGCAGAGGTCGACGAATGTGTGACGCAGAAAATGACCATGGTCATTCTCTGAGTGGAGGTCGACGATCTCATCCCCATTCGTCGAACTCTGGTCGACGAACTTACAATAATTCGTCGATCCCAGAACGACCAAATATAAATAATTTCTCCTATAGAAATTTTAAAATAGCTAACAAGACATTTAATCCAGTAGCTGATTGGATAATCCCACCTAGGAGATATCACCCACTAGGGTATAAGTCTCAACCTGCATTATCAGTCATTTCTAGCTTTACTTTTCAGCCAAACCAAGGACCTAAGGTAACCTGGGTCAAGAACAATTGAGCTTTGTTTTTTGATGCAGGTACAGGTGAAGAACTGTCCAAGGCTAAGTCAGACATGGTACCTGGACAGTGGCTGCTCCAAGCACATGACTGGTAGCAAAGCAAATCTCTTCAACTATAAGTCCAAGCTAAGACCAAAGGTGATATTTGGAGACTCAAAGAGTGGTCAGTCAGAAGGGTATGGAAGAGTAAGCATTGGAGCAGTGACCTTCAAAAAGGTGACATATGTAAGAGGACTTAAACATAACCTTATATCCATAAGTCAATTATGTGATGAAGGTTATCAGGTACATTTCAACTCGACCTCTTGTTCTATTATAAATGATAAAAACCAAACTGTTTTAATTGGACTTAGACAAGGAAACATATATTTAGTAGATTTCATTTCTGCCACAACTGATATTTGTTTACTCAATATCACTAGTAACCAAAATGAGCTATGGCACAAAAGGCTAGGACATGTAAACCTTAAAAACATATCTAGGTTATCTAAAGACAACCTTGTTAGAGGCCTACCTTCTGGTCCCTACAAGAAGGAAAGCCTATGCAGAGCTTGTCAACTAGGCAAGCAAACTAAAACTAGCTTCAAATCCATTAATAAAAGTGATTCACCTAGGATATTGTATCTGCTTCATGTGGATCTTTTTGGACCCATTGCATTACAAGGCCTAGGAGGGAACTCTTACACCTTAGTTATTGTTGATGATTTCTCCAGATTCAGTTGGGTAGCCTTCCTGAGAGCTAAGTCAGATACATTCAAAGTTCTTACAGATTTTCTCAGGACCATACAGATTGAGTTCTCTACTCATGTTGCATTGATCAGAAGTGATCATGGCACAGAGTTTGAGTCTCTTCTTATGCATGAGTTCTGTGAGAAGGAAGGTATCAGGCAGTGCTATTCAGCTCCTAGAACTCCCCAACAAAATGGGGTTGCTGAAAGGAAAAATAGGACACTCATTGAAGATGCAGGTACATTGTTAGCAGATGTCTACATGCCTCTATCCTTTTGGGCAGAAGCTGTAAACACAGCTAACTATGTCCTGAACAGATGTCTTATACATAAACTAAAACACAAGACCCCCTATGAATTACTTAAAGAAAAGAAACCTAAAATCACTTACGTTAAAGTTTTTGGTTGCATATGTTACATCCACACTAATAACAAAAGATACACTAGAAAATTTGAGGCTAAGGCTGAAGAAGGGATTTTTCTAGGATATTCCCAAGTAAGCAAGGCCTATAGGGTTTTCAACAAATCATCCCTTAAAATTGAAGAATCTGTCCATGTGTCTTTTGATGAAGCTAACATGTCTTATAAGGATAAAGACATTTCTACCAATAGTCTTTTGCAGGTTTCACCAATGTGTGAGTCTATGGATGGACTAAACCTTACCCAAGAGGTTCCAACTCATCCCACTCCACAGGCTGCTGAAGATAGTGAAGAAGAAATCCAAGAGGAAGTAACTGAACTTCCATCAACAGCCAGTACCATTCCTTAAGAGGAATTATTTGTAGAAGCTGTTGCTCAACCAACTCCACCAACTGATCTTGTCACACTTAGAGATCACCCAAGATCTCAAGTGATTGGGGACATTTCAGTTGGTGTACAGACAAGACATCAGCTCAATAAAGACTTGATGCATGCCTGTTTTCTCTCTCAAATTGAACCTCTCACCATCCATGAAGCTGAGCAAGATCCCCACTGGATTCTTGCAATGCAAGAGGAACTAAATCAGTTTGAGAGATGTAGAGTTTGGGATTTGGTCCAAGACCCCATAACTACCCAGTTATTGGAACCAAATGGGTCTATAGGAACAAATTAGATGCACAAGGGAACATAGTAAGGAACAAGGCTATACTGGTTGCCCAAGGATATAGGCAAGAAGAAGGAATAGACTATGACCAAACCTTTGCCCCTGTTGCAAGGTTGGAGGCCATTAGAATATTCCTAGCCTATGCAGCATACAAAAAGTTCAAGGTATTCCAGATGGATGTTAAGAGTGCCTTTCTGAATGGTGTACTTCAAGAAGAGGTTTATGTAGAACAACCTCCAGGTTTTATCTCTCTAACTCAACCCTCTTATGTTTACAAGTTACATAAAGCTCTCTATGGTTTAAAGCAAGCTCCAAGAGCTTGGCATGAGACTCTAGCTAGCTTTCTTTTAGAGCATAAATTTACGAGAGGAACCATAGATAAAACCCTTTTCACTAGACATCATAAGGACCAAATCTTATTGGTATAAATATATGTGGATGACATTATTTTTGGGTTTACTGATCCCAAATTGTGCCAGAGGTTTGCTGACCTCATGCATTCCAAATTTGAGATGAGTAGCATGGGTGAGCTTTCCTACTTCCTTGGTCTCCAAGTGAAGCAGCTCCCTGATGGTATCTTCCACTCCCAATCTAAGTATGCTAAAGAGCTTTTTAAAAAGTTTGGGATGGGTGATGCCTCAGGAATGAAAACACCTATGCCTACCAATGTTGTTGTGGATTCTGATGCAGCAGGGAAACCTGTAGATTAGAAACATTATAGGGCAATTGTTGGATCCATATTATACTTAACAGCCAGCAGACCTGACATAATGTTTGTCACATGCCTTTCTGCTAGATTCCAAGTGAATCCTAAAGAATCTCATCTTATTTTTCTAAAAAGGATTTTGAGATATATAAAGAGTTGTCCTATTTTAGGACTCTGGTATCCTGCAGAGTCAGAATTTGAGTAAACTGGATACTCAGATGCTGACTATGCTGGATGTAGAGTAGACAGGAAAAGTACCTCTGGAACTTGCCAGTTCTTGGGTATGAGACTTGTATCTTGGTTTTGCAAAAAGCAGACATCTGTGTCTACATCAACTGCTGAGGCAGAGTATATGGATGCTGGCAGCTGCTGTTCACAGATGCTATGGATACAAAACCAACTCCTAGATTATGGTATCAACTTAAATAATTCAACCTTATTTTGTGATAATACTAGTGCTATTGCTATAGCTCAGAATCCAGTTCATCATTCTAGGACTAAACATATTGAACTAAGACATCATTTCATTAGAGATAATGTGGACAAAAAGAAAATTAACTTGATCCACATTCCTACTGATCTACAGAGAGCAGATATCTTCACCAAGCCTTTGGATGAGAAAACCCATCTGTGTTAACCCAGAAATCGGCGATCCTTCCCAAAGTGGCCAGCTGGCTCATTGTGACCCTTAGATTCTCCCTTTTGATCGCGATGGGTCCCAGCGTAGGCGGACAGTTTCCCCTATCCGCCTAGGTCTCCTAGCAACCGCGTGTCCTGCGGGACGGCAGGCTATTCCCATGGCTCACCCTCGCGGGACATGCGGTTAGGTCCGCTAATCATACAGTGTTTTTCCTTGCAGGAGTCCGCCAACAGCATCACCAGGAGCGGCCTCCTATTTCGCCCAAGGGGCGGTGGTCTCCTACCACCGTCCGCCGAGGACGCCCGCCAAGGGCGACCTCCCTGCTGCCCGAGGGGCGGCGGCCCCCTGCCGCCGTCCGCCGAGGCCGCCCACCCGGGGCGGCCTCTGCCCGCCAGCCGGGCGGACTCCCCCTGGAGTCCGCCCAGGCCGCCCGCAAGGGGGCGGCCAGGCCAGCCGGGCGGACTCCCCCTGGAGTCCGCCCAGGCCGCCCGCTAGGGGGCGGCCTCTGCCCGCCAGCCGGGCGGACTCCCCCTGGAGTCCGCCCAGGCCGCCCGCAAGGGGGCGGCCGAGCCAGCCGGGCGGACTCCCCCTGGAGTCCGCCCAGGCCGCCCGCTCGGGGGCGGCCTCTGCCCGCCAGCCGGGCGGACTCCCCCTGGAGTCCGCCCAGGCCGCCCGTAAGGGGGCGGCCAGGCCAGCCGGGCGGACTCCCCCTGGAGTCCGCCCAGGCCGCCCGCTAGGGGGCGGCCTCTGCCCGCCAGCCGGGCGGACTCCCCCTGGAGTCCGCCCAGGCCGCCCGCAAGGGGGCGGCCAGGCCAGCCGGGCGGACTCCCCCTGGAGTCCGCCCAGGCCGCCCGCTAGGGGGCGGCCTCTGCCCGCCAGCCGGGCGGACTCCCCCTGGAGTCCGCCCAGGCCGCCCGCAAGGGGGCGGCCGAGCCCTGCCGGGCGGACTCCCCCTGGAGTCCGCCCAGGCCGCCCGCAAGGGGGCGGCCGAGCCCAGCCGGGCGGACTCCCCCTGGAGTCCGCCCAGGCCGCCCGCTAGGGGGCGGCCCCGGCGCCCAGCCGGGCGGACTCCCCCTGGAGTCCGCCCAGGCCGCCCGCTAGGGGGCGGCCCCGGCGCCCAGCCGGGCGGACTCCCCCTGGAGTCCGCCCAGGCCGCTCGCTAGGGGGCGGCCCCGGCTCCCTGCCGGGCGGACTCCCCCTGGAGTCCGCCCAGGCCGCCCGCTAGGGGGCGGCCTCCGGCCTGCCGGGCGGACTCCTCCCGGAGTCCGCCCAGTCCGCCCGCTAGGGGGCGGACCCCAGTTCTCTCCAGGGCCTTCTGTCGCTCGCTTCATCAGTCAAGGTGCGGACGCAAAATCTCTGTCCGCGGAGTCCGCGCAGGTCGTCATGCTGATGTCACTGGGCCCCGCTTCTAGAAGAACTTCCCTGGGCCTATAAATAGCCCATGGTGCCTCTCATTCTACACGGTTGGAGGATCCTGCAAGTCCTGCCAGCAAGCCCTGCGGACTCCGTTTTCCAGTCCGTGCAGTCCGTCATCACCTCCTCCAGCAAGCTCTGCGGACTCAGTTTCCTGTCCGCGCAGCTCTCCAGCAGCTCTTCAGTAGCTTGCCAGCAGCCCCTGCAGACTCAGTTTCTCAGTCCTCCAGCTTGCCAGCAGACTCTTTACTTAGTCTCTGGCAGCTTCTCCTCCCTGCTTTCTGGCAATTTCTTCTCTCTTAGCCGCCAGCTTCTCCTTGTACCCTTTAAGTGATTTTGTTGTAAAGGTATACTTGTAAGCTTGTAATCTCTAGCTATTAATAAAAGGAAAGCCCGTCGCAGGAGTGGCATTTAGGCCGCGGCGGGCGAAGTGTGTTGTTGCCGCTGCTAGCGGCCCCCTCTTCTCTCCTCTACTCAGCAAGTCTTGCTCCTCTGCTCAGCATACTTCTTCTCAGCTCAGCTCCCCTCGGCATCCAACCTGCAAGCACAACCATCACATTAGCCGTCTGCTCGACAGCTCCTGGTCAACCTCCTTCTCCTCTCTTGATCAACCCGCTCTGTTGATCAAGCTTCTCTCCTCTATCCCCGCAACCCTCTTTGACAAGCCGTTTGCTCCACTCTCGAGCACTCAGAGGCTTCCTTCCTTCCCTCCTCTCCTCCTCTCCTAGCTTGTGAGACCGAACACCCCCTCCGTGTTAGCTGGCTGGTGCCCCGCGACGTTTTCACGCATCAACAGTTAACACGCGGCCTTCAGATCCGGTCAGACGGTGAACAGCGACAGTTAGCCATGTCAGATCAATCAGCCGAGAACTTTGCCCCAAGTCCCAGTGAAGATCCTCTCTGGGAAGCTTTTGAGCAGTCGCGCCGTGAGAATGCTCAACAGTTCCAAGCAATCAACCAAGTCCTTACTGCGATCACGCAGCGGTTAGACTCTCATCCAGCAACTGCTCCAGCTGCTCCAGCTGCTCCAATCAACCCAACGCCAACATCAGAGCATAAGCAAGCTTATTCTCAAGCTTGTCCTCCGTTCTATCCGCCTTACACCCCAACCTTCCCGCAAGGTCCTGCTGCTCCTTTGCGAACTCAAGATGAAGAGTTTGCCGCTCGCCAAAACTTCTTCAGGCAAGCAGCCCGGGGAAGTCCTGCTAGATTTCTCAACTTTCAAGGAAGTCATCCTTGCCCCCCAGCTCCTGCCTCTGCTCCCCCTGCAGCAACCTTTCCTTTCTACCCCCTGCTTCTTTTGCAGCTGCAGCCTATGCTCCCTTTGATCCCTATGTTGTGGGAGAGCAGGAAGAGCCGTCGCCCTTTATTGAGAGTGTTCGCCTTGAACCTACTCCAGCAAACTTCAGAGAGCCTCGACTGCCAATCTATACTGGAGAGACTGATCCGGTCAAGCATCTTCAAGCCTTCGAATCAGTCGTTGCTCTCAAGACTCTGTCAGATGCAACCAAGTGCAAGCTCCTTGTGACAACCTTTGATGGGCAAGTGAGGGATTGGTTCTATGGCCTCCGTCCCCACTCCGTCTCTTCCTTCCTTGATCTTCGTAGAGAATTCCTTCTCAGATTCTCTACCTCCTCCAAGAGAAAGGGCGGTCCTGAAGCCCTCTTTGAGATCAGACAGCGCAGTGATGAAACTTGGTCTCAATTTGTTGATCGATTCCAGAGAGAGATTCTGGACATCGAAATCGTTGATCAAGAAATGTACCGAGTGGCTCTTATCCATGGTCTTCGCGAAGGGCCTCTCAAGTTTGAAGCTAATGTCCGTGCTCCGAGGACATACCAAGAGCTGATCGCTCTAGCCAACTCATACATCCGAGGCGAGAAGAGAAATCCAGGCTTCATCTCCAAGCTCGTATCAGAGAAAGATCGGTTTCGCAAGCAACCTCCAAGGTCTCCTTACAATCATTTCCCAGCTCACTCAAGGAAGGAGAGAAGGCTTCATCGCCAGCGATACTCCTTCCCGAGCCGTGATGCTCAAGATCCATTGCTACCGCTAGCTACTTCTCAAACAGCAGCTGTCCAACAGTAGCAAGACGATGACTTGCACGAGTCTGATCTCGACGACGTCGTGCAAGAAGTGATCCAGATCATGAAAGACAGGGCAAGCAACAAGAAGCCCTACCGGCCAGCAGATCAGAGGTCTAGAGACTCAGAGCCTTATTGTGAATTCCACAAAGAGCCAGGCCATCGAACAAAAAACTGCCGAGCATTCCGTCAGCTTGTGCAAAGGATGCTCCGGCAGGGCAAGATGCATGACTTGCTTCCTAAAGAAGATCGCCCTGACCCATCAACGTCAAAGGGCAAAGAAATTTCAGATGTTCCTTGCTCCTCAAGGGGAGTGAATCACGTCGAAGAGCCTCCTCTCCTCATTGTCAACCAAGAAGTCGAATGCTTCGACGCCGACGATGAGGGCGTGCTGGGAAGGCTATTCTGAACTAGCAAGGACTTCACAGTCCTCCAAAGCCATGGACTTCACAGTCCTCCGGAGCTCCTTGCAACCTTCAGGGGTTATCTCAACCCTTACTCTCTCCCTCTTTCAAACATTCTTTACAACACTTCTCAGTGTTTTATTCTTGATTTTCTGCAAAGCTTTTATTCAGAGATCCTGTACTGACACAGTTCCCTTTTTGTTGCTCTCTCTCTCTCTCTCTCTGGATCAATACGCCAATGAGATTTCGCCGAGTCTGAAACGTTCCCTCTGTAGTTTGTTCTCGCACTACCGCTTCGACCACATATGGCGGGAGTATACCCATGTGTGTAGTGGGAGCAGTTCATCTACGATTATGGGCTTCAGGCTTAGGATCCTAGCCAGCATCTGACACACAGTGTGTGCTAGGGGAGCCCCATGTGTTAGCTCTGTTGTGCGTCTTATAGGAAACACTACGGTTAGGATGATCTTCGCTGGACAAGCAATGGCAATCAAGCGTAGCCTTGTCTCTTAGATCAGCCTTCAACTGTGGTGGCCGAATAACTCTCCGGTATCCTCGATCCATGCCTCTCGGGTTCTCACAACTCCACTGATCAATACACAGACAATATAGGCCTCTTGGCGCAACCTGTCTCCTTGATCAGTGATGCTTGTGCCCAGGGCAAGAGAGCAGAGTTTCTAGCGATCCTTCTCAGGATCTTCCTTGCTTCCAGCGGTCCTTCTCAGGACCTTCCCTTGCTTTGTGCCCTCCTCGAGGATGCGCGGCCAGCCCGCTTTGAGCAGGACCATACTCGGAATGACTTTCTCAGGCCAGTGATGCATAAGGCCCACGGGGAACACCTGTGGCAGCATTCAACCTTCTTTAGTCATTCCGAACATGGACCTCTTTTTCCTTTCCCGCTTCGAGCAGGACCATACTCGGAATGATTTTTTCGGGCAAGTGATGCATAAGGCCCACAGGAAACACCTGTGGCAGCATTCAACCCTCTGTAGTCATTCCGAACATGGACCTCTTTTTTCCTTTTCCCCCCTCCTTGAGGATGCGCGGCCAGCCCGCTTTGAGTAGGACTATACTCGGGATGATTTCTCGGGCAAGTGATGCATAAGACCCACGGGGAACACCTGTGGCAGCATTCAACCCACTTTAATCATTCCGGGTGTAGACCTCCTTTTTCTCTCTTGCCTTCTTTCACAGGTGAACAGGTTAATCCGACCTACCAAAAGGATTTTCAGCAATCACTTTGCTCATGCTCATCCTATATGAATTGCTTATTCAAAGCTCTATCGGATGATGACTCGCACTCTGCCTATATAAGCTTTATTGCTCTCATCTCCTATACATTGTTTGCTCAAGCGCTATCAGCCATGCTATTATAATCCAGTCATATCTGTCAGCAGTTGGCAATTCAGCTTATTGATCTGGACTTCATAATAGTATTCATCAGACATTCTTCTTGCTAATTGGTCATATCGGCCTTATCTTGTCGACAGTTAACAGTCAACAGTTAACACTTGCAAGCCTTCTCTTCACAGGTACTTCCAAGTTATTTTCATATCTTATTGACTCCTAACTCCCCTTCTTGCAGAAATTAGAAAACACCTGCAAGCCTCATACAGGTACTTGCAGCTTATTTTTATATACGATACCTACTCTTAACTCTCTTCTTGCAGAGATCCACAAACCCTTGCAAGTTTCTTCACAGGTACTTGCAAGTTACTCTCATATATTGTGCATGTTCCTAACTCTCTTTTTGCAGAGATCAGCAAAGACTTGCAGGTCCCTTTCAGGTACTTGCGAGTTGTTGTGGCTTTCTGTTTTCCTCACTTTTGTTTTGCAGAACATTTACAGAAGACACGCCTTCTTCGTTTTGCAAAAGCAAATTCAGGTACACACTCGATGTACCACCCCTACATGCTTGCCCTAACTTTCCTTTTGCAGGAAAATAGACAAGCACCAAGCTTCTAAGGAGAGTCTTCAGGTTCTGTCTCTCCTTGCTCCTCTTCTCCCGTTGGGGTGGATCACGATTTTCGTGGGTCTCCAACTTTTTCGAAGTTCTTTTCGGAACTTGAAAAAGTGCGGGGATTATGTTAACCCAGAAATCGGCGATCCTTCCCAAAGTGGCCAGCTGGCTCATCGTGACCCTTAGATTCTCCCTTTTGATCGCGATGGGTCCCAGCGTAGGCGGACAGTTTCCCCTATCCGCCTAGGTCTCCTAGCAACCGCGTGTCCTGCGGGACGGCAGGCTATTCCCATGGCTCCCCCTCGCGGGACATGCGGTTAGGTCAGCAAATCATACAGTGCTTTTCCTTGCAGGAGTCCGCCAACAGCATCACCAGGAGCGGCCTCCTATTTTGCCCAAGGGGCGGTGGTCTCCTACCACCGTCCGCCGAGGATGCCCGCCAGGGGCGACCTCCCTGCTGCCCGAGGGGCGGCGGCCCCCTGCCGCCGTCCGCCGAGGCCGCCCACCCGGGGCGGCCTCTGCCCGCCAGCCGGGCGGACTCCCCCTGGAGTCCGCCCAGGCCGCCCGCAAGGGGGCGGCCAGGCCAGCCGGGCGGACTCCCCCTGGAGTCCGCCCAGGCCGCCCGCTAGGGGGCGGCCTCTGCCCGCCAGCCGGGCGGACTCCCCCTGGAGTCCGCCCAGGCCGCCCGCAAGGGGGCGGCCGGGCCAGCCGGGCGGACTCCCCCTGGAGTCCGCCCAGGCCGCCCGCTCGGGGGCGGCCTCTGCCCGCCAGCCGGGCGGACTCCCCCTGGAGTCCGCCCAGGCCGCCCGCAAGGGGGCGGCCAGGCCAGCCGGGCGGACTCCCCCTGGAGTCCACCCAGGCCGCCCGCTAGGGGGCGGCCTCTGCCCGCCAGCCGGGCGGACTCCCCCTGGAGTCCGCCCAGGCCGCCCGCAACGGGGCGGCCAGGCCAGCCGGGCGGACTCCCCCTGGAGTCCGCCCAGGCTGCCCGCTAGGGGGCGGCCTCTGCCCGCCAGCCGGGCGGACTCCCCCTGGAGTCCGCCCAGGCCGCCCGCAAGGGGGCGGCCGAGCCCTGCCGGGCGTACTCCCCCTGGAGTCCGCCCAGGCCGCCCGCAAGGGGGCGGCCGAGCCCAGCCGGGCGGACTCCCCTTGGAGTCCGCCCAGGCCGCCCGCTAGGGGGCGGCCCCGGCGCCCAGCCGGGCGGACTCCCCCTGGAGTCCGCCCAGGCCGCCCGCTAGGGGGCGGCCCCGGCGCCCAGTCGGGCGGACTCCCCCTGGAGTCTGCCCAGGCCGCCCGCTAGGGGGCGGCCCCGGCGCCCTGCCGGGCGGACTCCCCCTGGAGTCCGCCCAGGCCGCCCGCTAGGGGGCGGCCTCCGGCCTGCCGGGCGGACTCCTCCCGGAGTCCGCCCAGTCCGCCCGCTAGGGGGCGGACCCCAGTTCTCTCCAGGGCCTTCTGCCGCTCGCTTCATCAGTCAAGGTGCGGACGCAAAATCTCTGTCCACGGAGTCCGCGCAGGTCGTCATGCTGATGTCACTGGGCCCCGCTTCTAGAAGAACTTCCCTGGGCCTATAAATAGCCCATGGTGCCTCTCATTCTACACGGTTGGAGGATCCTGCAAGTCCTGCCAGCAAGCCCTGCGGACTCCGTTTTCTAGTCCGTGCATTCCGTCATCACCTCCTCAAGCAAGCTCTGCGGACTCAGTTTCCTGTCCGCGCAGCTCTCCAGCAGCTCTTCAGTAGCTTGCCAGCAGCCCCTGCAGACTCAGTTTCTCAGTCCTCCAGCTTGCCAGCAGACTCTTTTACTTAGTCTCTGGCAGCTTCTCCTCCCTGCTTTCTGGCAATTTCTTCTCTCTTAGCCGCCAGCTTCTCCTTGTACCCTTTAAGTGATTTTGTTGTAAAGGTATACTTGTAAGCTTGTAATCTCTAGCTATTAATAAAAGGAAAGCCCGTCGCAGGAGTGGCATTTAGGCCGCGGCGGGCGAAGTGTGTTGTTGCCGCTGCTAGCGGCCCCCTCTTCTCTCCTCTGCTCAGCAAGTCTTGCTCCTCTGCTCAGCAGACTTCTTCTCAGCTCAGCTCCCCTCGGCATCCAACCTGCAAGCACAACCGTCACATTAGCCGTCTGCTCGACAGCTCCTGGTCAACCTCCTTCTCCTCTCTTGATCAACCCGCTCTGTTGATCAAGCTTCTCTCCTCTATCCCCGCAACCCTCTTTGACAAGCCGTTTGCTCCACTCTCGAGCACTCAGAGGCTTCCTTCCTTCCCTCCTCTCCTCCTCTCCTAGCTTGTGAGACCGAACACCCCCTCCGTGTTAGCTGGCTGGTGCCCCGCGACGTTTTCACGCATCAACAATCTGTTCTTTATAAATCAACTGGGAATGATTGATGGAGAAGAGTTAGATTAATTTCTGTCTGCATTCGATGAATTCTCCAGAGTTCATCGAACGGAGTTCGACGAATTAGGGAAAGTTCGAGAGATTCTCGTCGAACGAAGATCGACGAATTCTCTGTGTGGAAACAATTTTCGTCGACCGGAGATCGACGAACCTTGTTTCAGAAACCATTTCGTCGAACGGAGTTCGACGAACTATTTTCATTTCTTCTGAATGGGTTTGACGAACTACTCTCCTATACCTTATTTCGTCGATCTCAGTTCGAATATCTGCTCTTTTTCGTGGAACGGAGCTTGTCGATTCATATTCTAAAAATCTTATATCTAGGTTTTCTTCGACCTCCGTCCCGCGCTTTCAGTTCCTTTTCTCTTGATCGTCGTTTTCTCTGTAATTTTCTTTGCAGGTCATCAATGGCAATTCCTCCAGGAGCACTTGCTGCGATGAAGTTTGATGCAGCATTCTCAATGGACTTTGAGTCCTTCCAGCATTTCGATCCAATTTTTCTGTACATCCTTGAATTACTTGAAGAACTGCATCTCAAGGACTTCATGACACGCAACATCAAGCTACACTCCACTGAGATAAGAGAATGGGTGTACACTGCCACAATTTCTGAGAGGGAAATCTGACAGGAACTATTGGAAACACTGTCGTTTCCCTGTCCCCAGCAGTACTCTCTGAAATTTTTGGACTGATCAATGGGGAAGACAACTTGGAAATGGACGCTGAGCAATATGCTGATATGCTGAAAGTCATGGGTTTCTCCGGCAACAGCCCTAATAAGCTTCTGAAGAAACAACTGTCAGCCGCTTATCAATTTTTGGCCGACATTATAGGGAAAATTCTAATGGGCAAGCACTCGGCACATGACTATATCACTCCCCATCAATTCCTGATCATGTGCGTAGTGCTCAACAAGCGCCAGGTCGATTGGGGCATGGTTTTCTTTGACCTCATCAAGAAAAGAACTAGCAAGAAGGAAGTCTGCTATGTCAGAATCCTGGGGATTTTCCTCCAGGAAAAGGCCAGCGAATGTCTGGTCTCCCTGACCACATTCATCAACGCCAGCAAGTGCCTCACCTGCGCCTTGTTTGGTCGATGGGAGAGGACAATCAACAAACCCTCCAAGGGTTCCTCCTCCTCCATCAATGCTTCTGAGAGCACCAGGACCGTCAAGGTCACTCCCCACCCTGACTCTGAAGAGGTCATTCCCCCTACCAAATCTCTTCCCACTCCTCCTGCACCTCAATTGACTCCACCTCAACATCAATCTCCACCACCTGATCTTACACATATGCCTACACCTCCAGTTTCCCCCACTAAAACACATATTCCCTCACCTCCTCAATCCCCTCTTCCACCACACCTTTCCACTATTCCATCATACACCATACCCACTGAACCACAACCTGTTCTCCCTCCCTTATCCCCTCCACATATTCTTCCTTCCTCCTCTACTATTTTATCTCCACCTATGGATTCTTCCACCATTCCCACCATCATCTCTCTTCTGACTCCTCTTATTAAATCACTCATCACAGAGGCCATTACACCTCTGGTGAATTCCATTGATTCTTTATCTGCCCAAATCACAGCCCTCTCTGCTTCCCCCTCTTCATTCCGGGGCCTGGCTCCAGGTTCTCCTGAACCCAGGCAGGGGGAGATGCTCCATGATGAAGCTGGTGCAGCAGCTACAGAAGTGAATACAGTTGATACAGATATAGATACTGCAGATACAGTTCTTGACACTACATATATAGTTGATTCAGTACTTGATAATGCACTTGCAGTTACAGATACAGCAATAGATTTTATTCAATTCATGGACACTGACAGTAGCTTTGATGAGTCAGTAGATTCAATAACAACTGCTGGTGATTTCCTTATAAATCCCACAGTTAATTTATTTGAGATACTTCAGATCTTTGATCCTGTATATATGAAGCCTCCTTCAGTAGAGATTGCTAAGCCATATTTGGCTATTGTCCAGTATACCTCTCCAGCAAGTCCAGCAGTTGCCAGGCAACTTTGTGCATCCTTTGCTGCTCCCTCTGCTGTTCTAACTTCTGTGTCTATTCCAGAAATCTGCCTTGTCCCATATTTTGTCATGGATGATTCTCCCATGCCTAATCTGGATGAGCTCATTCTGGCAGACATTGAAGAAGAGAACAAGGCAGCAGCTGCAAGTTCTGTCTCTACTGCTGTTGTACCCTTACCCTCTGCACCTTCTATTCCCCCTCAAGAAAAACCTCTTATCATTCCTGATGCCACTCTGAGGAAGTTGAATGCTTTGTATGATAACCCTTAGAGTTCAAATTCTGATGATGATGATGATGATGAATCAGATGAGGAGGCTGCTAAAAAGAAAAAGAAGTGCTCTCTAAGAAAAGGAAGGCTCCTCCTCCTCCTGCCCCCAAGCCTAATCCCACTGCAGATACTCCATACTATATTCTGCATAATGTTGCTCCTTACAAAGGGATGCCTGCATGGATGTGGTTATCTAAGAACCAGCAAAAAGAGAGGAAGAGGTGTAGGAGATACTCTCCTCCCCCAGTTCATAGATACAGAAAGGATCCTCCTCCTCCTCCTCCAGCAGCAGGTGCCTCTAGCTCTAGCTCTCAGAGATCTGCTCCTATTCAAACCTATCAAAGACAAACAGGGAGATCCTCTGGTGGCAGTCAGCCAAGGCCACCATCTTCAGGCAGTTAACTCCATCAACAACAACATCAGCAGCACCAGGAATCTAAGGAACATGAAGCTGAAAGCCCCTATTCCCCTCCTGAAGATCCAGAAATAGCCAACACAGCCAGAATGGCAAGATTCCAAGAAATCATTGGCTTATCTCTAATCAACAAAGCTAAAGCTGAAGGCAAGGATACAACAGGCTTAACTACTATGTCTCAGTACAGGAGAGATGAACTAAAAAGATTTGGGAAAGCAAACAAGCTACTCAATGTTGATGAGTACATGAATCTTCACCCAGAAGCAGTTGTCCCCAGAGCCACTTCACTGAACATCATAGGGGCTGCTGACATGACTATGACCAAGGCTCAAGCTTCATATCCCAATAGGGAAATCATTTTCAAGAAGCCAGGAGATAAAGCAGCAGAAGTCAAGCCAAAACAGAAGAAATCAGAGAAGTAATTTTGTGTTTTCTTTTCATTTTTGCTTCTGCTTCAGTCTATATTTTGCATTAAAACAAAGCCAGTATGTATATATATCTGTTGCATGTGTTGTAAATTCTCTGCCAGATATATCTCTTAATTTTGCTTTGTTTTTCTGTTTGTTCTTTGCTTGGAGTTTCTGTTCGTGACCTCATCCAAATAGGGGGAGATTGTTAGATCCCTAGTTGATTTGGGCTAGGTTCACTGACTTAGGATGTGACCCATCATGTATAGTCTGGGTCAAGTTTGTGTCTTAGAGTCTAGAACAGTCCTCTATCTCAACTTCAGATGGACCAGCCTTCTTCAAGACCATCAGGAACTCCAGATCTATCAGTTTTTCAGACTAAGTGAAATGAGTTCGACGTTCGTCGAACTCAGCTCGACGAAGGAATTTGTGCGCTCGACGATCGTGAGACAATTCGCAGTGCTGAGCTCGACGAACTTTATTCTTTGCTCGACGAACACCAGGTTCTACTTCAAGCATTCTCAGGACTACTTCAGAATTTCTCTTAGTCCAGCTTCTTGCTTCGGTCGACGAATTATATTCTGAGCTCGATGAACTTGTACCTCAAGTTCACAGCTTCTCAAGTCGACGAATGCTAATCTGTATTCGACGATTTTTGTGCTCAGAGAATCTGTGTCGACACTTAGGGCTTGTGTCGACACCAGACGATTTGTGTCGACACCCAGGATTTCAGTCGACACCAGCTTGTGTCGACACCAGAGGATTTGTGTCGACACCTAGACCAATCTGTCGACACCAGAGGAGTTGTGTCGACACCAAGATCAATCTGTCGACACCAAGTTGTGTCGACACAGTATTTCAGCAGATGCAGAGTATTTCGTCCAAGTCCAGAACTTTTCTCAGGTCGACGAAGTTTATTCTCAGCTCGACGAATTTGGTTATCTGCTCAACGAATAATGTTTGTCTGATATTGAAGATTGTCTATTCAACGAATGAAGACTGTCAGCTCGACGAACTCAGCTCAGCTCGACGAACTCAGCTCAGCTCGACGAACTCAGCTTAGCTCGACGAACTCTTAACTCTGTTCGACGAATTCTGTTCTTCGGTCGACGATTCCAGACTACGTCTTCTTTCGTTCCCGTCTCATTTCATGGCGCTGATTCCTGGACAATTAATGGCAGTTCTTCACAGTATACTACCGTTAGGATGCGCAGTTAATTCTGGATTATTACATGCCATTTTCCCATGGAAACAGTTGGGGAAATAATTAATTGCTGCTTCCTTTCCAGGCCATCTGTCATTACTGCTCGACATTCAAAAATTTGAATGCTCTCCATGACAGACAGAGATATATAGAACACCAGACAACAACAAGAAGAGGATAGACAGTGATTCAGACAACACAAGAAAAAGAATTCATTCTTGTCCCAGAGAGAAATTGATCTAGAAGAAGAAAAACAAGAACATTACATCAATACCAAGAGTCTTCTTCATCTGCTTTTACTCAGGAGAACTTCAATACAATACATTCATATCAGTTGCAAGAAGTTCCTGAAGACTTTCTCTGGACCTAGAATTCTAGGTCTTTGAAGACCTATCACCCTGAAGCAGTACTCCAGTATTCTTCCTGAACCATTCTACATCTCAGGGGGAGCAAAGCTGCTAAACAACATTCCACAAGTCTTCTCATTTGACTTGAGAAAGAGAAGACCTCATCACCCTCTCACTCCACCTCTGTACAGGGTTTTAATTCCCTTCAAAATTATTCTGGTTGCAAGTCTCCCACCAAAAGACTTGAGGGTTTGGTTTTGGGGAACCTGATCAAAACCCCATTAGTGCTAGGACACCTGATCAACCCCTTCCTACAGTGGATTCCTACCAGGGTGGTAGAAGAGTGGACTACCCAGATTTGGGAACCACTATAAAATTCTTGTGTTCATCTGGTTGCTTTCTTTTCCTTTTGTTTTATGGCCTTGCTCTGTGAATGTGCTGTGATTAGTCCATTGCTGTTTTTTTATTTATTGTATTTGCTGCACACACACACACACACCTAAAATACAACAGCAGTTGTAAAAGTTTTAAAATCACCATATACTCTATTCACCCCCCCCCCCCCTCTAGAGTATATCAGATCTAGCTGCACTTTCAAATTGGTTGAAGAAAAGACCACGCGGACTCTGACGAGTTCCAAAAGCAGTACGCGATACTCTGTCAAATCTTTTAAGCTTGATGATATAAGCATGGCGGCCTTATGTTTACTGTCAAACTGTGAGTTGAAAAGACCAACTGGGAAACAATTCGGCGGACTGGGCGGATATGATTGCATAGTTCGCGCATATTTTAATAGAAATGATCAATAGCTTGCGACCAAGCAGGCAGGTGCGGTCGGCATTGCTTTTCTCACCGGGCCACAAGCTATACGATCAACCCAGGAAAACCGGCGGACTGAGCGGATATAGAAAATCAGTCTGCACTAAAATAGAAGAAATGATATATAGCTTGCGACCAAGCGGGCAGGTGCGGTCGGCATTGCTTTTCTCACCGGGCCACAAGCTATACGATCAACCCAGGAAAACCGACAGACTGAGCGGATATAGAAAATCAGTCCGCACTAAAATAGAAGAAATGATCTATAGCTTGCGACCAAGCGGGCACGTGCGGTCGGCATTGATTTTCTCACCGGGCGACAAGCTATACGATCAACCCAGGAAAACCGGCGGACTGAGCGGATATAGAAAATCAGTCCACACTAAAAAGATCCCCTGTGAAGAGCAAGATGCAGACTTGACGGAACGGTCCTCTACCCTCTTGCCTGGAGTACAGTCTAAGTTGATCTTTTTAGTAGTTGCGGCCGGAGCGGTATAACTTTCCTCAAGATCAACCAAGTTGTGGGTCTCCTGCAGGCACTGCTTGAGGGTACCATAGAGTGTTCGAGGGTTACAAACTAAGATGACTCGTGGGCATGTGAACCGGAGCGGCATAACTTTCCTCATGCGATCATCAAAGTTGCAATGATATCCCTAAAGTGGCATGGTATAGCTTAACCCCCACCCTGTCCCTCCATAATGCAGAGGTGGGTAAGGTACTACCCGGGATCCAAAGTTCAGAATCCTACCGCACTAGAGCCTGCAAGCTCCCACTACACGGTGTGAAATCTCCCCGCAACTCGTGGTCTTCGTGGTGTTACGCTAATGACAACAGCTCTAGGGGAGGTTTGCTGAACTTGGCGATGTCTCCTGGTATCAGGTAACCGTTATTGATGTTTGGGAGAGAAAGAGAAAACATTAGGAAAAGTGTCAGTACGAATCCTTTGATTAATGAGAGGTTTTTGCAAAGCTAGCATAAGAAAGAAAAGAGAGTTCAAGGACGGAACCATTTTTGGAATCTTTCTCGCTTAGCATGCCAACTGTTATGCTTGAATAGATAAAACACTTGAAGAAGCGTTAGCAAGCAGTTTTTACTCATAATGATTCTTGAAGAGGATACATAGAATAGAAAAGAGAAGGTTCAGTAATAGAACAGTTTGAGATCATCCCCGCTCCATGTATGTGGCATATCCTCTCCCTCGTATGTTTGCAAGCGGTAAGCGCCGTTCTTTAACGATTCTTTGACAATGAAGGGGCCGGCCCAGTTCGGATTAAGTTTTCCAACTGAGCCAGCTCTTGCAGCAGCGTTAACTTTTTTAAGAACTAGATCTCCCACTTGAAAGTGTTTGATCCTTACGTTCTGATCAAAGTAATGGGCCATCCTTCTCTTGACCTCTTTCCGTCTTATTGCTTCTTTGTCTCTAATCTCCTCAATGTGTTTCAGGCTGAATTTCATCTCTTCATTGTTCAGCTCAAGCCAGTCCTCAAAACCTTGCTTTGCAAGCAGAACTCTGGGTGATGGTACTTCAAACTCAACTGGAATGAGGGCTTCTGAGCCATGAGAAAGTTTAAATGGAGTTTCGACAGTTGCGGATGAAGGTATCGTTCTTAGGGACCAGAGGACCGATTGAAGTTGATCAGCCCAGCTCCCTTTAAGATTCTGCACTTTCTTCTTAAGTAAATTAAGGATCTGCTTGTTGGATGCTTCAACTTGGCCATTGCTCCTGGGATGATGGACTGATGCAAACCGTAGTTCTGTTCCGATCTGCTTGCAAAAATCAATCATCTCTGCGTTGTTGAACTGTGGCTCGTTGTAAGTGATTATAGCCATTGGTACTCCATGTCGGCAGACAATCTCTCCCCAAATGAAATTCCTGATGACCTGAGTTATTGTCTTTGCCAATTCCTTTGCTTCAATCCACTTACTGAAGTAGTCAATCATCACTATGATGAAACGCCATTGTCCGCTTGCCATGGGAAAAGGACCAATGAGATCCATCCCCCAAACTGCGAAGGGCCAAGGAGTTGCAATCGATCTGAGTGACTGAGCAGCCTGGTGTTGAAGTGGAGCAAACTTCTGGCATTGAACACACTTTCTAGCATAAGCCTCAGAGTCTCTCTTCATGGTGGACCAGAAATATCCCTGCTGCAGGATCCATCTTTCTAAAGTTCTTGCTCCTGAGTGATTTCCAAACTCACCTGAATGAACCTCTTGCAAAACAACGGGAGCTTCTTCTTCTGAAACACACCTGGCCATGGTAGAGAGGAATGTTTTTCTATAGAGGATTCCTGCCACTAAGTAATAGTGAGCTGCCTTTATTCTAAACTTTCTTTGATCTTTGATTGAATGGTGAAAGTCCCCTGTTGATAGATAAAGAATGAATGGGTCCATCCAGGAGAGACGTTGATCAACCTGCATTAACTCTCCTTCCTCCACTGCCAGGCGGAAGAGTTCAGAAGTTGTTCCTCCTGATGGCAGTCCATACTTGGCAAGAACATCTGCCTCCTCATTTTCTGTTCTAGAGATGTGCTCAATGGTAAAGCTCTTGAATTTGCCGACTTCCATTTTCACAAGAGCAAGATATTTCTTCAAGATCGACTCTCTTGTCTCAAAGTTATCAAGGACATGTGATGCCATCACCAGAGAATCAGTCTTGATATGAACATGATCATTTCCGAGTTCTCTTGCAAGTCTCAAGCTTGAGAGCAAGGCTTCATACTCGGCTTGGTTGTTGGTTACTGGAAAATAGAACTTGATGGCCTGCTCCAATTTGATGCTGTTTGGGTTGATCAGAACCACTCCTGCTACAGAAGAATTTCTGCCTGAGGCACCATCAACATAGATGGTCCAAGCCAAAGGCAACCTTTTGCTTGATCAGAACTGGACTTTGTTGCGTCAATTAAGAAGACTGCTAGAACTTGAGCTTTGTTGGTTGTCTTGGGCACATAAGAGATTTCAAATTCACTCAATTCTATTGCCCATTTGGCTAATCTGCAAGAATGTTGTGGTTTCTCCAACACCCCTTTCAAAGGTTGATCGGTAACAACTTGAATTCAGCGCGCTTGGAAATACGGACGGAGTCTGCAAGCTGGCATGACTAGTGCCAAGGCTAACTTCTCCAAAATCGGATACCGTGTCTCGGCACTTTTCAAAATATGGCTGACATAATAAATCGGGAACTGTTTCCTGTTTTCCTCTCGAAGAAGAACAGAGCTGACTGCCTCAGGGCCAACTCCTAAGTACAAGAGAAGCATCTCCCCTGGCCGGGGACTCTGGAGTAGAGGTGTTGAAGTCAGCTGCTTCTTCAACTGCTCAAAGGCCTGAGAACACTCTTCTATCCATTCAAACTTGGACGCTCCTCGAAGAGTTTTAAAGAAACGAGCACTCCTGCCTCCAACCCGAGAGAGGAACCTTGCAAGACCTACTAGCCTCCCCCCTAACTATTGAACTTAGGCGAACGGGGGGGGGGGGGGGGGGTAGGCATATCAAGAATAGCTTTTACTTTGTCTGGATTGGGGGCAAGTCCCTCTGGAGTAAGGAGATGACCAAGGAAATTCTCCATACTCGCCCCAAAGGTGCACTTCAACGGGTTGAGCTTCATTTTATATCTACGCAGAGTAGCAAACGTCTCTGCTAGATCTTGCAAGTGCAGCGAAAAAGACTTACTTTTAATCAAGAGGTCGTCTACATACACTTCTAGGTTTCTTCCCTTCTGTTGCTTAAATACACGGTCGATCATGCGTTGGTAGGTTGCACCAGCATTTTTAAGCCCGAAGGGCATCACAAGGTAGCAGTAGCAACCGTCATTGGTAATGAGTGACGTATAAGGAACGTCCGGTTTATGCATTCTTATTTGGTGATAACCAGAAAATGCATTTAAAAAACTCATAAAGGAGTACCCTACCGCAGAATCAACAAAAGAATCTATCCGAGGCAAGGGTTAACAATCTTTGGCGCATGCTTTATTAAGTTTTGTAAAGTCTACACACATGCACCACTTTCCTCCTGGGTTTTTAACCATTACGACATTGGATATCAAGGTTGGGTATTGAATTTCACTAATGAAATTAGCCTTGAAGATCTTCGCGACCTCCTCTCTTATTGGCTCAACAAGCTTCGTTGCTATATCTCTTTTCTTCTACTGCACAGGCTTGTAGTTGGGATCAACATTAAGGTGGTGGCAAGCAACATCCGGATCCACACCCGGCATGGCTTCTGCTGACCAGGCGAAGACATCCAGGTTCTTCAACAAGCAGGAGATCAGCTCGGCCTTTTGATCTTCAGCCAGCTCCGAGTTGATGGAGAGCTTTCTCTCCTCCCCCTCAGCAATGGGGACTCCTTGGGTCACCTGGGCAGGTTCCAAGTGAGCTCCTCCTTCAGCAGTAGTTTCTGAACTTGGAGAGGCTTTTGCAGCTGCTGCTGGAGCAACGGAAGGACTGACATCAACCATGTTAACAGTGCGGACATAGCACTCCCTTGCTCTCCTTGGGTCACTCTTGACCCGACACATCCGTCCATCAGCGAAGAACTTGATTGCGAGGTGGTAAGTTGAGACCACCGCTTGATACTTATTCAACAAAGGCCTGCCGAAGATGGCATGATAGCTACTGGGAGCATCCACCACTATGAACTGAACTTGCTTGGTTGCCCCTCCAAGCTTTACTGGCAGGATGACACTTCCTTCAACTTCTTTTCTCTCCCTAGAGAAGCCGTAGAGTGGCCCTTCGGGGGAAAGCAAATGTTTTCCAGTCTTCAGGGCCTCAAAGGTTGATTTAAACAGTAGGTTGACTGAACTTCCAGTGTCAACGAGAATCCTGTCAACTGTGAAATCTCCAAAAACAGGCTTAATCACTACCGCATCATCGAATGGATTTGTTGTTTGGGGCAGATCAGCTGGGCCAAAGGTGATGACCTCGCTCGGTGGAGCAATGGAAGAGGAAGAGGCCACCTCTGCTCGAGTGACCCTTGAGATTGAAGACTTCCGAGTAGACTCGGTCCCTGTCCCACCGTGGATAAAGAAGAGACGTCACAGGACTCCTTCATCATCTACATCAAAACATTCAACCGGAATGTTGATTGGCCCCAGACGGCCTTCGTCCTCTACCTCCACACATTCTTGATAAGCTTCAGCTACTTCCTTGCCTTAAGAGGTGGTCGACTTTGAAGAAGAATCTTTCTTTCTCAAGTCAATCTTACCCTCGGCAAGTAGTTTCTTTTTTAGCATATGAAGGGCTTTGCAATCTTCGGTCAAGTGACCCTTCTCCTTGTGGAACTGGCAGAAATGCGCGTTGTTTCTTGCCCTCCACTCTCTCTAAGGCCCTTGCTTCTTCTCTTCTGATTTCTTTTGCAAAATCTGGATGACTTCGTCAAGATCCAGACCTGCAATTTCCTCCAAGGAGGTAGTATCACATTGGCTCGGAGCAGGCAGGGCTGCTTGTTGGAGGATGGGAAGCGCTTGCAGTGGAATGGCAGGAGTGGCGGCCAACGACATTCTCTTCTCTTGAAACTGTTGATGGCCGAGACAAGGTTTCTTATGGCTGAAATTTCGGCCTCTTTGAGAAGGAGGCTGGAAATCTGGGCGAGGGGGCTTGCTGTGCGAAGAAGAACCGGATGCATCCCTTCCTTCAGCTTTAGCTGTCTGGGATGAAACATACGTGGGGTTGGCGTTTCCTCCTTCAATGAAGCGGTTGACCATGGCGATCAGCACCTGATATGTTTCTAGTGCCTTTGTTGTTGCTTTAAATTTCAAGGGGCCTTCCCGGAGGCCATGAATCAAGGCATCCTTGTAGTAGTCGGGGTTCACATTCCTTACCCCTTGAATCTCCTTTTGGAAGCGATCAACGAATCGTGCAACTGATTCGTTGTCCCTTTGCTTGATTTCAAAGAGAGCGGCTAGTCCATCTTTTCTCTTCCTTGAGGTAGCAAACCTCAGCAACAATTCGCTGTGAAGCTCAGCGAAGGAAGAGATTGTGCCTGAAGGCAGCTCATAGAACCACTCTCTGGCATGTCCTTCGAGAGTGGTAACCAAGATTTTGCACTTGATGGCGTCGGAGAGGCGTCTCAATGCAACTGCCCCTTCAAATGCTTGGAGGTGGGCGACTGGATCAGTCACCCCTGAATAGAATGGAAAGCGAGGTTCTGTGAAGTTGCTTGGAGCCGACTCCCATTGGATTTGATCAACGAAGGGAGACGGGGTTTCGAATTCAGTAGGATAAAATGGGCGGACTGAAGAGGGGGAGTCCGCGGGCTCGGCGGACTGGCGATCAGCAAAATGGAGCTTGCAGGCAGGGGTGCCCCTGGCCGCTTCTCTGAAGAAATTCATGAATGAGGCAAACTGCTCCTCTTGAGGGAGCAAAGGGGCGGCGGACTGGACAGGATCTCGAGGAGTGACTGGCGATTGCCGAAGCGGAGTTCGGCGGGTTGGAGTCTGGCGAACTGGCGAGTCCGCAGGTTCTGCTGCGACTTGAGGAGCAAGCTGTTAGGTTAATGAAAGCAGAGCTTGGCTGATCGTTTCAAGATGCTGGTCAGTCTGCCTGCGGGATTGCTCGGCCTCAAAGCGAGCTTGCTCGATTGCATCCCAAAGAGAATCCTCCGAAGAACTGGAGCGGTCTGAGTAGCGAGCTCGGTGGTCTGACATGTCTATCCGCTGTATTCAAAATAGTACTCGAATCTGAAGGTTGCGTGTTAACTGTTGATGCACGAAAATGCAAAGGGGGGCGAGCACCACCATCTAACGGTTCGAGCATAGGGGAATAGAAGGGAAAAGAGAGACTGCGAGTAGTAATCTACTAAGCAGACGAGAGCAAGAAGAACAGCAGGGTCGTGAGCCACGGTAACAACAGACTTCGCCCGTCGCGGCCTGAATTCCTCTCTTGCGACCCGCTTTCCTTTTACTGAAGAAGGGTTTGATTACAAGGAAAAGAGGAACAGGCAAGAGCTGAGCAAGCTGGAGTCCGCAAAGCACGAAATTCGAGTCCGCAACCTTTAACAAGTAGGCTCCTAGGCACGAGTCAGCGTGTCTTGGGTGCACCACCTCCCCCCTATTTATAGGGTGGGGCCTACCCAATTGGGCAGGGCTAAAATAACCGACTGCCCGGGGTACAGGAGAACCGGGCGGCGGTGACGGGAAGCAAAAAGAAAGAACACGCCAGTCCGCGCACAAGGGGCGGACTGGGCTCGCAGGCTGGAGCTTCCATCTGCTGCTACTAGGCGTGATCATTCTGGAGGACGGGGGCCTGGGCGGACGAGACACTGCGTCCGCCGACGTAGAGAAACCAGAGATCCAAAGGCACGGCGAACCAGGCGAACAGAGCGTTGAGTCCGCTGCTGGGGGATCATCCTTGGTAGCCGACCACTGCTACTTTGCTGAGCTGGGCGGCCTGCCGAACCGTGTTCGCGAATAATGAAGTAGGTCCTTGGCATCTTGTGGGTGTCGCGAACTGAGGGGTTAACAAGGCGGGTTGGACATTCGACCTCCACCTACTCGTGTTGCTCCGTCGGAGCCTGCTCCTCATCCGTCTCCCATCGAGATGCACGACAGCGATAGTGAGGGGGAGTGAGTGGAGTTCACCACGGAGCAAGTCTACCACGCCTTCTATTCTTATTTTTCGTACTTTATTAAATTGGAGAAATCTTTGTACTTTATTTAGCAGGGTTAGACATTAGACAATTATATTTTTGTGGGTGCTCATCTGCGTGCCGAATGTTTTTTTTATATATACTATATGATCTGCTAATACAGGTATCTGGTCCACCTTAAGGACGGTAAACAAAAAAGCTTTCGGGAGATAACCCATGTTGGACCATTTGGTCCTGTGCTGTGTTTTGAGCTCTTTTTCTATATATATATATATATATATATATATATATATATATATATATATATATATATATATATATATATATATATGTGTGTCCATCTTTTGTTTTGCGTAGGTATTTAAATCGCAGGTGCAGGAATTTTTGAGGTACGACAACTTGGCCGCACTTGGATATCTCGTCGCACGACCGGTATGCTCAATTTTGAGCATGGGTGCTTCTTCCCCTAGCCCTTTATTTTTTTTTACATGTTTTACTTTTTTGAATTGTCATATTCTAGTCTGGGGTGGAGTTGCATGTGATCACTACACAGTACATTTTATTGCATACTAGCCTGGAATTATTTATTTCATGATCACTAATTGCACACACTGAATCACCCACATGAGTGCGCACTTAACCATGCGCGCAGCTCAAGGCAAATGTATTACTTTTGTGTAAACTCTAAAAAGTGGTCCTGACTTAGGATTTTGGGATATAGTAGTTCGAAACTCATGCATTGCTCCTAATCGAGTACTCGTGATTTGCATAGAAATAGTATATGATTACTTTTTCTTCATGCTCGTAGACTTAAATTTATTCTGCAAAAGTAAATTTTGTTTGTGCTACTTAAAATTGTAGAATCTGGAGTAATCTAACGGTAGTGTAGAGATGAGTGTAGCCGTCACTAGACTCGTATTGCTCGAGTCGGGGGAAGGATCGTCTTTTTCAGGGACTGCGAACTTGCCCCAAGCTACTCTCGAAGCATTGGTGTCTGGTTAGTTGAGTGTGAGCGTGAGGTAGGCCATCATTTTGGCTAGTTTGAACCTTTTTGTACCTAGTCCTAGCAGCTGAACCTTGCAAGCCAAATTTGCGCCTACCCTCCTTTTGTTTCAGCTCCACCTATATTCACCAAAGCCTAAAATTCAACCCTTTTGTCACAACCAAAACCTTGTGCTTGATCGATTTCAAAAATTTGATATGTTGTGATATTTGGGATTCATGTGATGTGGAGATGAATTCATGAATTGCTAATTTTTAGATTTGGGGATTGCTGAATGTAAAAGAAGAAAAATGAAAAAGAAAAAAAGATGAATAAAAAAGAAAAAAAATTTAAAATTATTACAGGGAGAATTGTAATACTCATCTTGTGTGTTAGTTTTTGGTCGGGATAGGCCGTGTGCATACCCGGTTTTCAAGCCAAGTCTGGGGGGGGTGTGTCGCACATGCATTTCTTAGTGGCTATTTGAGTTTTGCTCTTGTTCGCTCGCTTTGGTTGTGTGTAGCCTCCTTATTTATCATTGACTACCACACCTTAGCCTTAGCCCCATTCAGACCTACAAGTCCTGCTCATTCACATTTGAGTCTACTTAGCATCGTGGAGAGAGTGTGAAAGGGCAAGCTTATGGTTCCCGACATTGATGGATTTCTTTAGAGGTGATCACGAGCCCCGATCTTGGGCAATGCACACCTTAGTGGCATGTATACTTTCTTCGTACACATGACCGAACGATTCTCCAGAATTCTAACTTTAAGTAGACACAATATTTATTTACCTCTGTCGAATAATTTAAGCTCCGTAGTATAATTAAAAAGTTTTTCTATCTTATTTTCTATGCGCATGATATATTTGATTTCTCGTCCTACTTTATTTTGAAGTTTCTAAGCCAGCAAGCTGTTTTTACAGTCCATGGAGTAATGATTTGCGCGGTAGGCGCAAATGGGTAAGTCTTGGGGTGTGATGAGTGCAAATATTATACTGATTTTTGGACTCATCTGGGCCAGTTTTATCATCTTAGCACTGCACTTGAGAGCTATAACTTCTTATATTTGCTTATTTGCCTATTTCATGATTAAGTGCACTTTAGGCCCGTTTTCTGTGTGCTTTAGATGTTTCTATATTTCCGTTTGTTTTACTTATTCTCTCGTCGTGTCTTGAGAATGTGGCGTGTGCGTGCTCCGAAACTGCTCGGGAGACCCTGACGATATAGGAACACTGCGCACGATCACTGGACTCACTGCGCACGACCACTGGTCATGCGTCACTGATCGTGCACTTTACATTCTCCTTTTCCCCAATTCTGTCTTGACGATTGCACGATCACTGGACCTATTGCGCACGACCATTGGTCGTGCGCTGGTGATCGTGCGCTGGTGATCGTGTGCTCTGTCCTCTTCTTATTCCTAGTTTTTCCAGGGTAATCGCACGAGCACTGGCCATTGTGCGCACGACCACTGGTTGTGCGCCACTGCTCGTGCGCTTTTACCTCATGCTTTCTACAGTTCTGTCTTAGCCAATCGCACGATCAGTGGATTCAGTGTGCATGACCACCGGTCGTGCGCCACTGATTGTGCACATATATGCCGATGTTTTTGTCCAAGTTGCAGATTTAATTGGAAATTGCGCACGATCATAGACCGACAGTGCGCATGACCACTGGTCGTGCGCCACTCATCGTGCGCTCTGCTTATTCTACATTCGTATTTAAGGGCCTGCTCCGCAATTTAGGGCAACACTGGTCATTTCTGCAATCGGAGAGTGTACGGGAGGTGTCGTTCTACTTCTCGAGCTGCTCCAACCACCTCCACCTTCATCGGGAGTCCGTAGCCGGTGATTCCGAAGCTTTCCAAACCCTCCGGCGAAGCTCCCGGCCATTGATGACCTCAACTCCAAGATTTCCACCAGAGTTGGAGAAGAAGACGACTTAGAGAACGGACTCAAAGGCCTTCGAGGTGACAGCTCATTGGTACCGGAAGCCTCCTCGGACTGAGCCCGGAAGCGGATTGACAACTCACTATTCCGGCCACGACCTGCGGTGGACCTTCACCCTCTAGTGGTTTACTCTTCTTCCCCATCCTCCGTTGTATGGAATGATTTGATATTGTAATGAACTACATTTTCTACTCTATATCTAAGTGGATGTTTGTAATTTTCATTTGATTTTGAGTTGTGTGTTGTGAATGCGCCTCGCCCACTCCACATCCACTCTATACCCTTGTTTCACCCGATTGTACTCCGCGCAGGAACACGTCCATACATTGGCTTTCCGTCCACTCGCCCAACCGAAGTTCGGCATCGCGGCCGATAACTCACCTCACCTTGTGAAGCGGTGCCTTTGACTCGCATAGCCTTAATTAGTTTATTAGATTAAGAAACCAAAATCTCACAAGCCCCCTTTTTAATCTTTTCTAAGTATAACCCTCATAACGATATTTTCTGAACTGTTGCTGCTCTATGCTAATTGCATTCCTCAATAGACCGACACTCGGGGATTTATTCCCAAATTTTATTACTTGTGTGACCGGTGCACTTGCCGATTTCCTTTCATCAGCTATTCAGATGCAAATTTTATAGGCTGCAAGGAGGACAGGAAGAGCACTTCTGGCTCCTATCAATTTCTAGGTGGAAGGCTTGTCTCTTGGGGCAGCATAAAGCAAACGAGTGTAGAAATCTCAACTGCATGGTAAAAGTATATTTCAGCTGGGAGGTGTTGTGATCAGTTACTGTGGATCCAGCATCAACTTCAGGACTACAACATTCAGTTAAGTAGAACTCCACTCTTTTCTTATTCCAATAGTGCAATTTTGTAACTAGGAATCCTATCTCCCATAGCAGGACTAAGAATATAGAAATTAGGTACCATTTCATTAGAGAACATGTGGAAAGGGAAGACATCATCCTTAAGTTTGTCTCCACAAACAAGCAAGTGGCTTATATCTTCACTAAGTCACTAGATGAAGCGAAGTTCAGCACCTTCAATTTTAAACTGAGTTTATTGAATCTTTTGTAGCTTCAATTATCTCCTCTACCATATGTTGCACTGTCTATTTTGCAGGTAGTATAAGTCCTTTCTCAAGATAATCAAGCTAGTATGCAACTATTGAGGGGGAGCATGCCCAACCGCTGCATGGATTGAGTCAAAGTGGGGAGATCAACCCCAGACAGATAGGGGGGGGGGACTCCACAAAAATCTTGTAACGCCCCCACTCGTCACGTGGCATATAACGGTGGGTCCGGCCGGGACCCACCGCCATATGTCACAGACAAACGGCAGAATTACTTGTGGAAATAAAAATCTAGTCGCATCTTAACTCAATACATTCTAGCGCAGCATTTTAAGTTATCATGAACTCAACTCAAAGAATGCCCACTACTATATAAACTCCACATTTATATATCCAAACCAGGAATGTATTACAACTCACACACACATATCCTTAAGGCCTTACAGGTTTCCCTTTACACAAATACATTTTCGTACATCGGCACGCAGGCTGGCCACACATGAAATCCAACCACGATTCACACGGCCTTCGCGGGCCTTTAGCAGGAAGCCTCCATTCCGCTCAAGCAATTCAATTCAAGCATCAATACCTGAAATTCATTATCCACCCAAGAGCGACAAACAAAGTTACGGTCAGCTTTAGCTGACCACTTATAACGACCCTACACCTTACCCTGGGCAGTGGTTCCTTTCCTGTATGCATTGCCATAATTATATGAATCAACACTACCAATCACAATCATATCACAAACGCTGGTATCCACCAGACGCATCGTGCACTCAGGGCACCTTCTTGGTGTACCGGGTATCCCAGTCGTGCACCGCCGATCAGAGGTTCTTCACTTGTTGGTTGGGCGATTCAATCCTAGTCCACCAATCTTACTATTGGGGACATCCCATCCATACCACTCAGAGGTACTACCTCACATCATCCACAAACAACCAGAGCAGATCGAACCACACCATGTGGTGTGGCAGCCAGGTTTATCGAGGCTCCCCTGGCATTACCACCCATCGACCCCTCACCTATATCTGATCGATCAACACTATATAGTGCAGCAACTAGGGTCCTCGTCACATCCTCCCAGACATTGCCACCCATCGATCCTCACTAATATAAATCAACCCACACCATGTGGTGTAACAAGTCAGGGCTATCTCGCACTTCCCAGGCGTGCTACCCATTGATCTCTCATCATAACCATACCATAAAACATAAAACTTTCATATAATTAAATCCATGGAGTCTTCTTCGTCTTACAAAATCCACGTCCTTGTGGAGGATCCTACGCACATGCATAAAGAACGGACTTCGATGTCCAAGAAGGAGATCGTTACCCTTGAAGATCGCTTCGGTGCCATGAAGTAGCTGGATGGAAGTCACCGCCTTGGCTTTGCCTTCACGAATCCATTCTCAGATCTTCAATCCGCACTCCGTAGCTCCTTCAGCAGCTGGCTTTCCTTTCTCCTTCGCTTGCCTTGGCCTCCCCCTTTCTCTTTCTTTCTCTCTCTTGGAATGAGAAGAAGAAGAAGGAGATGAGAATGAAGGGAATTTATCCCATTCTCGGCCTTTTTATCCACAGGGAAGAAACTTGCACCATTAGATCCAGAACAGGGAAATGAAAGGCCAGAAAATCTGACAAAATCACTTTTCGGGCCTGACACGCCACCTGTCACGCCCGTATCACAGGGCGTGACCTACCGAAAACTTCGTCGACCGAATTTCGTCGACCACGCACCCAACTGCTCAACCAGAGCGGGACACACCCTGGGACACGCCCATTTCCCAGTCCGTGTCACCCATTATTTCCCATTCTGAAATTTGGGCTGTTACAACCCTCCCCTCCTTCAAGAAATTTCGTCCACGAAATTGCACAGAGGAAGTAAAACCGCAACCAAACTGTTATAACGTCAAAATAATATGTTACAACAATCCAACCTCCACATGTGCACATTCATCCATAGTTTCAGCTAGTGATCTCTAGCCATAAACATTCTATATACCCTCAAACAGCATATACATATATCATAATCGATCGATCACTTCAATTTCACCAAGTGTGCACCAACATTTCAACATGTAACACGACATATAACATATATGCACACAACCATCGCATTCGATTTGCCTTATATACAACATTATTCACATCACCAAAGTGATATAAGTCATTGTTCTTACTTCCGCTCAGCCTCCCGATTTTGCATCTCTCGTGTTAGAACCAAATTAAACACTTGAGGCTGAATTTCACCAATTGAGCTTTGCGACTCTTGTACTTCCAAATTATGCAATCGAGGTTGCGTCCGGGATGCAGATGACTCGGCCACTGCTTTACCCTTTTCTTCAGAAGATGCACCTATCTTTTTCTCACTTCCCGCATGGGCAATCCAACATAATTTCGCGATGTGTCCCTGCTTCCCACAGTTATAACATATACGTGTATCAACACGTCCTTACCCATAAGTTGCCGCCGAAGAAACAGTCGACGGAGCAGATTCAACAAGCCTAAACCTTTTTATTCTCTCTTCTTCACAACTACGATTGCTCCGATTGCGGCACTTTAAATTCTGGCTTCTCCACTGCCAGTCTCTTCTTCTCTTGTACCCGCTTCAAATCTTTCTCCAGGGCACGGGCCGTATCTGTAACAACCCCATCCGTTCACATCGCATATACTAGAAGGTCCAGCCGAGGCCCCACATCATAAACCACAAAACAGATGGTGAAGTTACGGTGTGATACCAGAGTAGCGCAACGCACCCTAACACATGACATTCTAGCGGAAGCCTAAACACTAAACTTGAACTCCACAACTGAATGTCTAATATATAAAAGCTCCACATTTAATTATTGCATAGGAATGTCTTATAACTACAAACGGTTGGCCTTATGGGCTTACAGGGCTTTCAAAATAGTGGCCTCAAATATTGGCGCGCAGGCCGGCAACATCAAAAGAAAACACAATAGTTGCATTTCATTTATTTAGCCTTCAAGGGATAGCAGCAGCAACAACAGGGACTTCAGCACTTATGCGTCCCGCTTGGCTCTCCAACACCTGCACAGGGCCCACCCAACGGTGGAAAATAGAGGCAATGATCAGCATTCAACTAACCAAATTATAGCGACCCCACCCCTTTCCCAGAGCAGTGGTATTCTTCCCTGCAGGCATAGCATTTCACAAGCATATATATATATATATATATATATATATATATATATATATATATATATATATATATATACCTCATATAATGTGCTTTCACGCACACATTCCATCACAACCGTCAGCCACTCGGACCAACGATCCGTGCACTCAGGGCACATTTTTGGTGTACCGGCGAACCAGTCGCCCACCACCGTATTAGGGTCACAACCCAACGGTCAAACATTGAGCATTTCACTTTATGGCGTGCAGCCGGAGTTCTAGTCGTAATGCACCGGAATTGGCCCGTAACCCCCATTGTTTCATGGCACGTAGGCCTACGACTCTTGATATGTGCTCCAACAGACCGCACTTTCCGGTCTCACGTCGGATGGACATAACTCAGGTCAGATCCTCCACCTCCCGTTGCTCAAATCGCCCTGCCATCAGCGAGTACGACGTACTCGCGGCTATAAAAGGCGTGGGTCGGTCTCACCAATCCTGTGCTGGCATTCAAGCCTGGGTGATTTCCTGGGCGTACCAGTACTTCCTCTTACATCCATTTCATCGCAACATTAGCGGATCTTTCCTGGTCACACCAGTACTTCCTGCTACTTCCCTTCATAGGTATGACTCTGCAAATATCACAAATATCAACGGCTTTTCCTGGATTACCACGCCAGGACTTCCTGTTACTCCCTTTCACAGGTACAACCCAAAAGCACAAGCATTATACGGGTATTTTCCTGGACTACCACTCTAGTACTTCCTGCTACTTCCCTTCACAGGTCCAACCCGTCGACTCCTAAACTACGTGTTTATCACGGAGACTTCTTTGGTTCGTATGCAACATCACCAATCCAGACCAACCTGTCTAGATGGCCTTCACACAGCATGCCTATTCCGTACTCCATTTCCGGATCTATATGAGAGGGGATTACATGAATCAACCCAAAAGACTCCCACAATCAGCCACCCTTTGGTGGGGGAATCAGATGCATATGCCCAAAAGGAAGCCTTCACATGGCTAGGAAGAAAGGTCGTTACCCTTGAACACCGCTTCGGTGCCATGAGCTCCTAGCTGGCTAGGAAGAACTGCAACAGCTTTTTCGCCGAAAAGATGGTCTCGGATCTCAGCTTCACACTCTCAAGCTCCACCAGAGATCAGCCCCTCTTCCTCCTCCTCCTTCTTCCTCTTTTTATCTCTCTAGAATAGTAGAAAGATGAAGGCCAAAATAAAAATGAGACTTTCCTTCTCAAGTCTCGGCCTTAAGGAAGCAGGAAGGCCTCTCAGCCCTTAGATCCCAGCTGAAGACAATGGACGACCATGAAAAAGCTGTAAAATCACTTTTCAGGTCTGACATGCCCTGTGATACGCCCGTGTCACAGGCTATGTACTCTAAGCGGTGCACAAACCGCCTTATCCCGAAACAGGTCATGGTAAGGGTACATGCCCGTGACGGCCTGGTCACGCCCGTGACATAGGGCGTGTACCTCACTCGAGTCATATTCGCGACCTACTCGAGAGGACTACTCTAGTAGTTCATTAAGAGACGCCCGTGTCACATGACCGACACACCCATGTTCCCTAGGTACTCGAGACAGTTCCATCAACCCGAGACATTTCCTCGAGATCGACTCGAGTCATCAAAATAGAACTGGACACCCCGTGTCCGAAGTATGACACGCCCGTATCACCACTACTCGAGACCCACTCGAGACCTACTCGAGACAATCACTCGAGTAGTCGTTTGGGTTGGACATGTCCCTAACACGCCCCCGAACACGCCCGTAATACGGGGCGTGTTCTCCCGAACACTTCGTCGAACGCATTTTCTTCGAACTTGCGACGTCTCCGCACCCGAGCAAGACACGCCCTGGGACACGCCCGTGTCCCAGGCCGTATCACCAAAACTTTTCCCAGTTTGACATTTGGGCTGTTACAAACCTCCCCTCCTACAAGAAATTTCGTCCTCGAAATTGTACACAGGAAGGAACCAGCAAGCAAGAAGTTATAACATCAAAATGCTTAGGTTACAACAAACTTTTCACTACTCAACCACTTTTACAAAACAACTCGGGAAAATCAGCTCGCATGGTTTGCTCTCGCTCCCATGTAAGCTCCTCACGGCCGCAATTGTTCCATCGGACTTTGACCATCCCGACCGTCTTGTTCCGCAGTTGCTTCTCGGCATGATCCTCGATCTGAATGGGCCTAACCTTCGTCGTTAGTCCGTACTCCACCGAGATGTGAAACACATCATGTAATCCACTCAAGTCGGCCGACAGAGCTAGCCGATATGCAGCTTCCCCGACTCGCTCGACCACTTCAAATGGACCAAGGTATCGTGGACTCAACTTTTTCAGACGTCGAATCCTAGATACGCCTTTGAAGGCATTGATCTTCAAGTTACCCAATCACCTACCGCGAACTCCACATTCTGGTGCTTGGCGTTGTAGTATTTCTCTTGTCGATCCTGGGCTATGAGTAACCTCTCTCGAATCGTTCGTATGGTCGAGTTTGCTTCATCGACTTCATTATGGTTATACACTCTAGCTTCGCCCGCTTCTACCCAAGCCAAAGGAGTAAGATACTTCCGTCCATATAGAGCCTCATACGGTGCCATACCAATGCTCGCTTGGTAGCTGTTATTGTAGGCAAATTCCGACATGTAGAGATGATCCTCCCATCTCCTCCCAAAGTCGAGGGTGCACATCCGGAGCATGTCTTCCACAGTTGATGAACTAGCCTCCAGTCATTTGATGTGAACCGCCCATCTCTATCACTTACGATGCTCCGAGGAACACCGTGTAGCCTAACAATCTATTCAACATACAACTTTGCCAAAGTTTCCACCGAATCATCCCGTCTGTTCGGCAGAAAGTGTGCCACTTTCGTTAGCCGATCGACATTCACCCAAATGGAGTCATTTCCGCGCTGAGATCTCGGCAACCCGTGCACAAAATCCATGGAAATATCGTTGAACTTCCATTCTGGAATCGGCAACGATTTCAAGTAACCGCCAGGCTTCTGGCATTCCGCCTCTACCATGGCACAAGTTTGGCATTTGGCCACATAATGCGTAACATATTTCTTGAGCCCTGGGCACCAGAACAGCTTTTCATATCTCGGAACATCATCGTGCACCCAGGGTGAACTGAGTACTTCGTATAATGCGCTTCATACATCAGCTCTTCCCTCAATTTACCTAAATTCGGGACGCACAAACGGCCCCCTTTCCGCAAAAGACCGTCATCCCAGGAGAACTTGCCCTCTGGCCCATATTTAGCATAGCGTAGGAGATCTTCATCCAGCTTTGTTGCGGGTCGAATCCAGTCCGTGAGGTCACACTGCACCTCCGTCCAGTTCAAGCATGCATCGACGGTGGAATTCTTGTCAACACAAGATATCTCTAACGCTTCTAACTCCTGGATGAGACGTTCATCATGCCTTTGCAACCAACTTGCCCTTGTCGGAGCTCTCCGACTTAAGGCATCTGCGACAACATTTCCTTTTCCGGGAGTATAGTGAATCTCAAAGGTGTAGTCCCCAAGGAATTCCAACCACCTTCGTTGTCGCATATTCAGGTCCTTCTACTCCAACAGGTACTTTAGACTCTTGTGATATGTATAGATCTATAACTTCACGCCATAAAGATAGTGTCGCCACAGCTTTAGTGCAAAGATCACCGCCGCCAATTCTAAGACATGGACGGGATAGTTTCGCTCGTGCACCTTCAGCTGGCATGAGCCATCAGCAATCACCTTTCCATTTTGCAGAAGAACACAGCCTAAGCCGCTCCCTGAGGCATCACTATAGATTACCAATCCATCGGTACCACATGACGATGACAACACAGGCACCGTGGTCAACCGAACTTTCAGTTCTTCAAAACCTCGCGCGCACTCTGGCATCCAAATGAACTTATGATCTTTTCTCGTCAGCGTGGTTAGCGGCAAAGCAATCCGAGAGAAATTTGCAACAAAACTTCGATTGTAGCCCGGTAGTCCAAGGAAGCTCCTGACCTCGGCCACTGAAGACAACACCGGCCACTCCTGTATGGCCCTTATCTTCGCTGGATCCACTGTTATGCCCGTTCCACTTACCAAATGGCCAAAAAAAAGCCACCGACGATAGCCAAAACTCGCAATTCGAGAACTTGGCGTAGAGCTGATTCTGCCTCAAGGTATTCAACACCAACCGCAAGTGGTTTTCATGCTCGTCTTTCGATCGAGAGTAGACCTGAATATCATCAATGAACACTATCAAGAACAGGTCTAGGTACTCTCTAAACATTCGGTGCATCAAGTCCGTAAACACCGATAGCGCGTGGCACAGTCCAAACGACATTACCGTGAACTTATAGTGTCGGTAACGTGTTCCAAATGCGTTTTTCGGAATGTCTTCTTCCCGGATCCTCAACTAGTAATAACCAGATTTCAAGTCTAACTTGGAGTAGACGGTCGATCCCACTAGCTGATCGAACAACTCCTCAATCCACGGAATCGGATATTTGTTCTTCTCGGTCAGCTTATTAAGTTCGCGGTGGTCAATACATAACCGCAAACCACCGTCTTTCTTTTTCACAAAAAGCACAGGGGTGCTCCAAGGAGACATACTAGGGCATATATACCCTTTCTCCAGCAATTCTTGCAGTTGGACCTTCAACTCCGCCATTTCCTTAGGCGCAACGCGATATGGCGAGCGGGCCACAGGTTTCGCACCTGGCACCAGCTCAATCGTGAAGTCAATCTCTCGCTAGGGTGGTAGCCCAGGGAGATCCTTGGGAAATACATCTGCAAACTCTGACACAATCGGAACATCGCACACACTGGCCTGAAGCTCAACAGCCTTAATCAGCGCAAAGTAACACTCCGCTCCCTTCCGAACAGATTTGACAACTTAGAGTGCAGACATCGACGTACCGCTCACTCCTCGCATACCCGCGAACTTAGTCTCCTGCTCGGTATTCTGGCCCAACGTGATCTCTTTGGCATTACAATCAATCAAGGCATGTTGCTCCGTGATGAATTGTAAATATACCTATTTTTGTGTACATTAATGTACTTGTTTTCATTTATTTTTGTCGTTTTTACATATTTTTGCTTAATAAATTGCTTCTATTTTTGTAAATATTGTACTAACTTGTTCTATTTTATTTTGCAGGAAAAAAATGAAAAATCTGCCAAAAATTGACATGTCACGCCCGTGACATGTTGGTCACGCCCGTGACCAGGGCGTGACACGTCAAAATCCCGTGAATCAGCAATTTTTGAAGACCAAAGCCTGACATGCCCGGGGTCACGCCCGTGTCACCCGACACGGGGCGTGACCCAAGCCCGTGACACTCCACTCGACGATTTCATCTCGACGATCGTCGAGTGTCGACACTAGTAGTCACGCCTAGAGTCACGCCCGTGACCTAGGGCGTGACACCTCTTTCCGCTCGACGGTTTTCAACTCGACACTTTCAGCTCGACATTCGTCGAGTGTCGACACCAGCCGTCACGCCTAGAGTCACGCCCGTGACCTAGGGCGTGACACCTCTTTCCGCTCGACGATTTTCAACTCGACACTTTCAGCTCGACATTCGTCGAGTGTCGACACGAGCCGACACGCCCAGAGTCATGCCCGTGACCTGGGGCGTGACCTTTCCAGCTAGCCCGACAAGACCTGCCCGAAGACTTTCGGCGCGCACCGCGCCCAGATCCACCTGCTTGACACGCCCCCTGTCACGCCCGTGACCAAGGGCGTGACCACTGCGAGACCGACACGTGTCCAGCCAAAGTCAACTTTCCCGTCAAATCGCCGGCCGCCTTCGCAAATAGTACTGTCACGCCCCCTGTCACGCCCGTGACCAAGGGCGTGACCCATGAAAATTTTTTCTATAAATTCAGAGGTTCTGCTCTGAATTCCTGTTCCACTTTTTTGAACCATTTTGTATAGGGATATGCTGCTGAAATGAAATCCAAATGCTATGTAAGGGAATTTTTCCCCCTCTCCTTTATTTTCTTAGTTTTGTAATCTCCTACTTTGCTTAATAAAATTTATAGTTTTTCTCTCTTTCTTTGGATTTGGGCTTTATCTATTTGGCTATTCATATGCAATCTTACTTTTCTTGTTATAACTTAGCTTATTTTCCTTCTTTTGTAATGTGTGTGTGTGTGTGTATGAGATTAGTTTTTCTTGTTTTTATGTTTAGTTATTTTTACATTGTTTTGGTTTAACTTAGGTTTTTATAGTTTCTAATTCATTCCTATAGATCCTAAAAACGTTTTCAAAGTGTTTTTCTTTTTTTAACTTAGCTTTTTATTTCGTAAAACTTTTTCGTTCTTTTCGTTTTATTTTCACTTTTTAATCGTTTTTACGGAGTTATAGGAATGATAATATAGTCGTTTTAATTTTTCGTGCACTTCGATTTTTCGTTTTAAACTTTTGTCCGTTTAATTTTTTCGTTCTCTTTTTATGCATTTCTACCGCATTCTAGCGGTAGAAATGTATTCGTTTTAATTTTTCGATCACTTGCGTTTTCATTTTTATTTGCAAAACTTTCTTCCCGTTTAATTTTTATTTTCCCTTTTTATGCATTTCTACCGCATTATAGCGGTAGAAATGCAGTCGTTTTAATTTTTGGATAACTTAGCTTTTCTTAAATTTTTTGTACTCGTGCATTTATTTCCGCCTACTCGTTAAGAGTTAAATGGCGCCTGCTTATTTTACTTTCTGTAGAGTGCGTGAGTTTGTAATTTTCTTTTTTTCCGCCTACTCACTTGAGTTTAATGGCTGGATTTTATTCCTGTAGAGTGGGTGTGTTTTCATTTATGTCGAGAGAGCGTGTGTGTGCGTTGCATTTATTTTGTCCTACTCGGTTGAGTAGGACCCGCATTTATTTTCTCCTACTCATTTGAGTAGGACTTGCGTGTGTGCGTTTTACTGCTTTCATTTCTCCCGCCCACGCAGTTGCGCCGGGACTCGCAATTTACAGCTTTCTTCAGTCCTACTCGTTTGGGTAGGACTTGCAATTTTCTGCTTTCTTCAGTCCTACTCGTTTGGGTAGGACTTGCAATTTACAGCTTTATTTTCCTGCTTTCATTTACTGCTTTCTTTCCTGCTTTCTTTATTGCTTTCCTCGCAAGCCGTCCCCATTCCGATGAGTGGCTAATCGTTCTTAGCCCTCGGCATCGAAGAGCATTGGGACAGATAAAATTGCTTAAAATAACTAAAGGTCTAATTTTTCTAATTGATTAAAAGTACTTAAGGTTTGCCCGGGGTTAACGACGCGTAGGACCACATATCGATGTGTAGGCCCTATTTCCGTTTTCCATATGCTCGCCGAGAGGCCGTGCGTATGGACAGATCACCCCTTGGTAAAGAGAGTTCCGCACTAGCCCTCGAGAGAGGAGGCGCGCCAACTCTACCGGATTGGGTTCCCCACCCAATAGCGGGGTTCTTAGCGTAATGCGGGCGTTAAGAGGAATCCTTCGTCGGACGAGAGCCCGGTCGAATAGTCTTAGCGTTCAGGTGAGCGATAGTCCTAGAGATAGGTGAGCTCATTTTAGTGGAACCTCCACGGCCAAGTCTCCGCCTTAATTAATTAGAAATTTAGGAGCTCTTTTTATTCAAGGTTTATTTTAGTCCAATTGTTTTTTTCGGTGCCATCGAGCTAAGCTCTTCATCGGCACCACCTTCAAGCTTTCTTTTTATTGCTTTCATTTTCTTTCTGCCATTTCAGCATTTTTATTATATATAAAATATCCCGACAAGATAATTATCGGTAAAATAATAGTCCCCTCCAGGGAAGAGTAGAAATAATCGAACCGGACCCGAGAACAATACGACCTCGATATTCCACCCGGAATATCCTGTACTACTCACGATAGGTGCACTTGCCTCCTTTCGTTAAAACTCGATTTCTAAACCTTTTTTATATCCAAAATAAATAAATAAATACGCGCGCCCCGTTTTCTTAAATAAATTCACTTCCGCCTTTTTCTCAAATAAAAACCGCCTGGGCGCCGCGCTTCTTAAATAATTTTGGAGTTTTAACCTGCATCAAGTTTTTGGCGCCGTTGCCGGGGAATTTTAGGTTCGTTATTTTAAACCCTGGAAATCTATTAATTTTACCTTATTTAAAAAAAAAAAAAAACTATTTATAATAATACTATTAAAAAAAACTACTTTAAAAAGAAAAAAAAACAAAAACTTAGAAAATATATATATATCTTTTTTATCATATTATTATTATTTATAAAATATTTTTTTGAAATGACGTCATTTTCTATAAATCCTAAAAAACCAAAAAAATCTAAAAAATCTAAAAACAAACAAAAAAAAAACAAAAACTCTAAAAACAAAAACCTAAAAATCTAAAAAGTTCAAAAAATGAAAAAAAAAAATCAAAAAAAAACAGAGAAAAACTTAAAACTTAAAAAAAAACTCTTAAAAAACAAAAAACAAAAAAAAATGAACTAAAAAACAAAATCTACTTAAAAACACCAAAAAAAAAATAATAATACTAAATCTATATATATTTTATTTAACTTCTTTTATTTCACTTTGTTTTATTTCGTTTCATTTTGCTTCGGCACGCTTCCATTATTATGCGCGCTAGGGGATCACATTTTTATCACGTAGTGGTCGCTAAGGCCTTAGCTACCTCCGCCTCCCCCACGCACATTCCCCCCTACCGCCCGCAATCTTTAGGCCGAGTTTGTCTTTTTTTGTTTTTTCTGTTATCTTTTTGCTTCTTTCTTTTTTTTCTAAATAATGCAGCGTTTCAACCTGCGCCTTCCCGGACTCGTCTAAGGGAAGCTCCTACCCTTTCTCCTTTTCTTTTTTGTACTTATTTTATTTTGTATATTATCTGTTCCGCATTCTTAGATTGCAACATTGGGGACAATGTTGGGTTTAAGTATGGGGGTGTTTTCCTATTCTGCACTTTTTATATTCAGTACTTAACAAAAAAATACAAAAAAATGCAAAAAACAAAAAATTTCAAAAAATTATTAAAACAAAAAAAAAAATTTCAAAACAAAAAAAAATTCTCTCTTCCCCCCTCTTCTTCTTTTTTGTAAAAACTTGCGTCTTGCCTACCCGCGACGGTCGACTCATCGAACCAACCATTCAAATAAGAGTCTGTTCGCGGGGCCGCAATCGAGTTTTTACTTTGCCTTTTTTGTAAAAATCTCTCTTTCCCCCCTATCTTCTTTGTAAATAACTCTTCTTTCTCTCCTCATTCTTGTAAATAATTTATCCTCAAAAACTAAAAATCAAAAAAATTAAAAAAAACCCAAAAACCCTAAAAAGATAAAAAATCAAAAAAATCCTAAAAAGATAATAATTAAAACACAAAAAAATGATAAAAACTCTAAAAATTCCAAAAAAAATGTTTTGTTAAATTATGTAACAAAATAATTCGAATACACCATATCTTAACTCTTTTTGCTTTCCAAAAATCCAGTTTCGAGTTAATTTATATGCGAATTTTAGTTATTCTTTGCTTACTATTCGTTTATTAATTAAAGTTCGATAGATTTAAGCGTCTGGGGTTAAATCTTAAAGAATTTTTTATGTCTTATCCTTATAATAGGGAACTTGTTTTTCACCACCACTTCTAATTTTATAAATAGAAGCTCGTTTTTTATGTTAGAAAATAACATCCATGGATTTCAATTATTTCTACTTCATGCTTTTAGAAACATTGGAACGTTCATTTTAAAAAGGTTGCTCTCAAAACTTTTTTATTAAAATCTAGTTTTCTTTTTGAAAAACTAAACCCACTTCCTTTTTTTTCATGTCTTACTTTGACATGATTACCCCCTTTATCCCTTAAAAGATCCTATGTCAATGGGAATAAGATTTCGTTCCGTAAACATAGGCACCCAATAATTTAAAAAGATTATATATGGAGTAAGAGGATAAAATTCATTACTCCTACAAATATACATTGGGTTAATTTTATTCTTATGAAGAAAGAAAAAATTATTATGTGTTAGGAAAATAAGATTTCATTTTCCTAACTATCCAAAAAGAAAAAATTGGAGGTTCGAGAAAAAATTACCTCACCTCAATATTCAAGCCTTCTTCATAAACCACCAAACCACTTATCTTATTTCAATGATTCTAGACTTAATTTAAATTTTTTTGAGAGCATAATTTTTAAATTGCATTATTTCCTTTAAACTTCTTTTAAGCTAAAGTTTTTTATATAAATCCAATCCATCTTTGTTAAACTAACAAAAATAAATTTTTGCCTTCTATTTTATTTTATGTAGAAGTCTTTTTGAAACTCTTCCTCTATTCATAACATTTCATAAATTAGGATTTAATTCTTTAACCCCGGATGTTTATTTTGATCTTCCTTTTAATTAATTCAAGCGGTAGCTAAACTTAGGATTTCTTTTATTCCTTATAAGTTCATCTCCAACTTTTGCTCTGGAATAGCAAAAGCTTAAGTATGGGGGTATTTGATGAATTGTAAATATACCTATTTTTGTGTACATTAATGTACTTGTTTTCATTTATTTTTGTCGTTTTTACATATTTTTGCTTAATAAATTGCTTCTATTTTTGTAAATATTGTACTAACTTGTTCTATTTTATTTTGCAGGAAAAAATGAAAAATCTGCCAAAAATTGACATGTCACGCCCGTGACATGTTGGTCACGCCCGTGACCAGGGCGTGACACGTCAAAATCCCGTGAATCAGCAATTTTTGAAGACCAAAGCCTGACACGCCCGGGGTCACGCCCGTGTCACCCGACACGGGGCGTGACCCAAGCCCGTGACACTCCACTCGACGATTTCATCTCGACGATCGTCGAGTGTCGACACTAGCAGTCACGCCTAGAGTCACGCCCGTGACCTAGGGCGTGACACCTCTTTCCGCTCGACGGTTTTCAACTCGACACTTTCAGCTCGACATTCGTCGAGTGTCGACACCAGCCGTCACGCCTAGAGTCACGCCCGTGACCTAGGGCGTGACACCTCTTTCCGCTCGACGATTTTCAACTCGACACTTTCAGCTCGACATTCGTCGAGTGTCGACACCAGCCGACACGCCCAGAGTCACGCCCGTGACCTGGGGCGTGACCTTTCCAGCTAGCCCGACAAGACCTGCCCGAAGACTTTCGGCGCGCACCGCGCCCAGATCCACCTGCTTGACACGCCCCCTGTCACGCCCGTGACCAAGGGCGTGACCACTGCGAGACCGACACGTGTCCAGCCAAAGTCAACTTTCCCGTCAAATCGCCGGCCGCCTTCGCAAATAGTACTGTCACGCCCCCTGTCACGCCCGTGACCAAGGGCGTGACCCATGAAAATTTTTTCTATAAATTCAGAGGTTCTGCTCTGAATTCCTGTTCCACTTTTTTGAACCATTTTGTATAGGGATATGCTGCTGAAATGAAATCCAAATGCTATGTAAGGGAATTTTTCCCCCTCTCCTTTATTTTCTTAGTTTTGTAATCTCCTACTTTGCTTAATAAAATTTATAGTTTTTCTCTCTTTCTTTGGATTTGGGCTTCATCTATTTGGCTATTCATATGCAATCTTATTTTTCTTGTTATAACTTAGCTTATTTTCCTTCTTTTGTAATGTGTGTGTGTGTGTATGAGATTAGTTTTTCTTGTTTTTATGTTTAGTTATTTTTACATTGTTTTGGTTTAACTTAGGTTTTTATAGTTTCTAATTCATTCCTATAGATCCTAAAAACGTTTTCAAAGTGTTTTTCTTTTTTTAACTTAGCTTTTTATTTCGTAAAACTTTTTCGTTCTTTTCGTTTTATTTTCACTTTTTAATCGTTTTTACGGAGTTATAGGAATGATAATATAGTCGTTTTAATTTTTCGTGCACTTCGATTTTTCGTTTTAAACTTTTGTCCGTTTAATTTTTTCGTTCTCTTTTTATGCATTTCTACCGCATTCTAGCGGTAGAAATGTATTCGTTTTAATTTTTCGATCACTTGCGTTTTCATTTTTATTTGCAAAACTTTCTTCCCGTTTAATTTTTATTTTCCCTTTTTATGCATTTCTACCGCATTATAGCGGTAGAAATGCAGTCGTTTTAATTTTTGGATAACTTAGCTTTTCTTAAATTTTTTGTACTCGTGCATTTATTTCCGCCTACTCGTTAAGAGTTAAATGGCGCCTGCTTATTTTACTTTCTGTAGAGTGCGTGAGTTTGTAATTTTCTTTTTTTCCGCCTACTCACTTGAGTTTAATGGCTGGATTTTATTCCTGTAGAGTGGGTGTGTTTTCATTTATGTCGAGAGAGCGTGTGTGTGCGTTGCATTTATTTTGTCCTACTCGGTTGAGTAGGACCCGCATTTATTTTCTCCTACTCATTTGAGTAGGACTTGCGTGTGTGCGTTTTACTGCTTTCATTTCTCCCGCCCACGCAGTTGCGCCGGGACTCGCAATTTACAGCTTTCTTCAGTCCTACTCGTTTGGGTAGGACTTGCAATTTTCTGCTTTCTTCAGTCCTACTCGTTTGGGTAGGACTTGCAATTTACAGCTTTATTTTCCTGCTTTCATTTACTGCTTTCTTTCCTGCTTTCTTTATTGCTTTCCTCGCAAGCCGTCCCCATTCCGATGAGTGGCTAATCGTTCTTAGCCCTCGGCATCGAAGAGCATTGGGACAGATAAAATAGCTTAAAATAACTAAAGGTCTAATTTTTCTAATTGATTAAAAGTACTTAAGGTTTGCCCGGGGTTAACGACGCGTAGGACCACATATCGATGTGTAGGCCCTATTTCCGTTTTCCATACGCTCGCCGAGAGGCCGTGCGTATGGACAGATCACCCCTTGGTAAAGAGAGTTCCGCACTAGCCCTCGAGAGAGGAGGCGCGCCAACTCTACCGGATTGGGTTCCCCACCCAATAGCGGGGTTCTTAGCGTAATGCGGGCGTTAAGAGGAATCCTTCGTCGGACGAGAGCCCGGTCGAATAGTCTTAGCGTTCAGGTGAGCGATAGTCCTAGAGATAGGTGAGCTCATTTTAGTGGAACCTCCACGGCCAAGTCTCCGCCTTAATTAATTAGAAATTTAGGAGCTCTTTTTATTCAAGGTTTATTTTAGTCCAATTGTTTTTTTTCGGTGCCATCGAGCTAAGCTCTTCATCGGCACCACCTTCAAGCTTTCTTTTTATTGCTTTCATTTTCTTTCTGCCATTTTCTGCATTTTTATTATATATAAAATATCCCGACAAGATAATTATCGGTAAAATAATAGTCCCCTCCAGGGAAGAGTAGAAATAATCGAACCGGACCCGAGAACAATACGACCTCGATATTCCACCCGGAATATCCTGTACTACTCACGATAGGTGCACTTGCCTCCTTTCGTTAAAACTCGATTTCTAAACCTTTTTTATATCCAAAATAAATAAATAAATACGCGCGCCCCGTTTTCTTAAATAAATTCACTTCCGCCTTTTTCTCAAATAAAAACCGCCTGGGCGCCGCGCTTCTTAAATAATTTTGGAGTTTTAACTGGCATCACTCCGCGAGCCAATCCGTACCAAAGATCCCGTCAAATTCTGATATCGGTAATACAGATGCAGTCAAACAGAAATCCCGACTTCCTAATTGCACTACCACATCGCAAGCTTGGTCCACAAGAATTATACAACAATTCAGCAACATCACTCTGACGCTATCTGTCTTTACACGACTAGGTATCCCAAGTCGTGCTATAAACTCTTTAAACAGAAAAGAATAAGAAGCACCCGTATCGAACAGGGCTCGCGCCAGCGTGTTCCAAATCATCACAAATCCTGTGACCATCATGTCACACACACAAACCACATACAACTATGTAATAAATAAAGCATACAAGCAATACAATACTCAAAAACTTAACTCGTACCTGTGACGACGTCACTCTGCTTAACGGCCTCCTGCAGGCCAAGATTGTAGACTCAGGGCTGCGCTTGAGATGCAGAGGATTCCACCACTGCCTTGCCTTTCTCAGCATATGACGCTCCCGCCTTATTTTCACTCTTTGGCGGCGCCCGACACTCACGGGCTATATGCCCCACCCGTCCACAATTGAAGCATGTACGAGTATCCGGCCTTGAGGTGGCCCCCGACATTGCTCCTGAGGTAACTGAAGAAGGAGCTTGTCCCATTGTCTTGGGACTTTTGCACCATTTCTTTTATAAAATGACTTCGTCGCTCGGGGAACTTTAAACTCTGGTTGTGTCACAGCCTTAGCCATCTTCCATTTCACCCTCTTCATGTCTTTTTCCAGCGCGCAAGCAGTGTCAACTAATGCCTGGAAGCCTTGGTTCATGGAACTAGAAAGCAGGAACCTCAACTCGTCCCGCAACCCTTCGTAGAACCGATTCGTCTTCCTTTGCTCATCAGTAAAAATCGAACTCGCATACCGTCCCAAGCGTGTAAACTCATGCAGGTAAGCTTCCACACAGCCATTTCCTTGCGTCAGCCTTTGGAATTCATTATCCATGGTTATACGTTGTGCCGCCGGGAGGTGCTTCGCCAGGAAGAGCTGAGAGAATTCCTCCATCGACACTTGTGTTAACGGTATTCCCGCTACATGATGCAGCTCCATCTCGTCCCACCACAACAGCGCCTCGCCTTCCAACAAGAAGGTTGCTAAGGTGACTTTCTGATGCTCCTCCGTTCCAATCGTCGTCATGATCCGCTTGACGCGCGATTACCAGTCTTCATCCTGCGCAGGAGATCCCACTCCCTAAAACGTAGGCGGGTGAAAACTCATGAACTGTTTTAACTATTTCTCAGCTGCTCAAGGATTCACAGTCGGTACAGTTTCTGGCCTTGCCGCGACCTGTTCTAGACTCACGGTCGGCTGCGCCTGCCGTTGCGCCTGCCCAACCGGCTGTCCTTGAACCATGGCAAACAAAGCCTCAGCAATTTGTCACACAGTTTCTGCAGATGGAGGAGGTGTCGGCACCACAGCTGGTGCTGTACTTTCATCAGACTGCTGGGGCTCTGATTGCCCTGCACCACTCCGCATCACCTAAAGGTGGATAAGACACACACAACAGCGACCGTACACAAGCAATATCAACAAATAAGAACGTGCAGGTTCCTCAAACACATGTATTTTCATTCTTACCATGGACATTCAGGAGTTCAATCGTGTTAACTTGGTTCGCAAAGAGACGTGCTTGCCACCCCACAAAAGAAGTCGACCACGACTTCGAGAGGGAAACACCGAGAGAACGCTGATACCAAAAATGTCACAACCCCATCCGTTCACATCTCATATACTAGAAGGTCCGGCCGGGGTCCCATAGCATATACCACAAAACAGACAGTGAAGTTATGGTGTGATACCAGAGTAGCGCAATGCACCATAACACATGACATTCTAGCGGAAGCCTAAACACTAAACTTGAACTCCACACCTGAATGTCCAATATATAAAAGCTCCACATTTATATATTGCATAGGAATGTCTTATAACTACAAAAGGTTGGCCTTATGGCCTTACAGGGCTTTCAAAATAGTGGCCTCAAACATTGGCGTGCAGGCCGGCCACATCAAAAGAAAACACAACAGTTGCGTTTCATTTATTTATCCTTCAAGGGCTAGCAGCAGCAGCAGAGACTTCAGCACTTATGCGTCCTGCTCGGCTCTCCAACCCCTGCACATGGACAACCCACCCAACGGTGGAAAATAGAGGCAACGGTCAGCATTCAGCTGACCAAATTATAGCAACCCCACCCCTTTCCCGGGGCAGTGGTATTCTTCCCTGCAGGCATAGCATTTCATAAGCATATATATAAATCTCATATAATGTGCTTTCACACACACATTCCATCATAAACGTAAGCCACTTGGCCCAACGATCCATGCACTCAGGGCACATTCTTGGTGTACCGGCAAACCAGTCGCCCACCACCGTATCAGGATCACAACCCAATGGTCAAACATTGAGCATTTCACTCCATGGCGTGCAGCCGGAGTTCTAGTCGTAATGCACCGGGATTGGCCCGTAGCCCCCCAATGTGTCATGGCGTGCAGGCCTACGACTCTTGCTATGCGCTCCAACAGACTGCACTTTCCGGTCTCACGTCGGACGGACATAACACAGGTCGGATCCTCCACCCCCCCCCCCCCCCCCCCCCCCCCCCGTTTCTCAAATCGCCTTGCCATCACCAAGTACGACGTACTCGCGGCTACAAAAGGCGTGGGTCGGTCTCACTAATCCTATTCTGGCATTCAAGCCTGGGTGCTTTCCTGGGCGTACCAGTACTTCCTCTTACACCCATTTCATCACAACATTAGCGAATCTTTCCTGTGCACACCAGTACTTCCTGCTACTTCCCTTCACAGGTATGACTCCGCACATATCACAAATGTCAAGGGCTTTTCCTGGCTTACCATGCCAGTACTTCCTGATACTCCCTTTCACAGGTAGAACCCAAAAGCACAAGCATTATACGGGTATTTTCCTGGACTACCACTCCAGTACTTCATGTTACTTCCCTTCACAGGTCCAACCAGTAAACTCCTAAACTACGCGTTTATCACGGAGTCTTCCCTGGTTCGTATGCAACATCACCAATCCAGACCAACCTGTCCAGATGGGCTTCACACAGCATGCCTATTTCGTACTCCATTACCAGATCTATATGAGAGGGGATTCCATGAATCAACCCAAAAGACTCCCACAATCAGCCTCCCTTTGGTGGGGAAATCAGATGCATATGCCCAAAAGGAAGCCTTCACATGGCAAGGAAGAAAGGTTGTTACCCTTGAAGACCGCTTCGGTGCCATGAGCTCCTAGATGGCTAGGAAGAACCGCAACAGCTTTTCCGCCGCAAAGATGGCCTCGGATCTCAGCTTGACACTCTCAAGCTCCACCAGAGATCAGCCCCTCTTCCTCCTCCTTCTTCTTCCTCTCTTTATCTCTCTAGAATTGTAGAAATATGAAGGCCAAAATAAAAATGAGACTTTCCTTCTCAAGTCTCGGCCTTAAGGAAGCAGGAAGGCCTCTCAGGCCTTAGATCCCAGCTGAAGACAATGGACGGCCACGAAAAAGCCGTAAAATCACTTTTCGGGTCTGACACGCCCTGTGACACGCCCGTGTCATAGGCCGTGTACTCTAAGCGGTGCACAAACCGCCTTATCCCGAAACAGGTCACGGCCAGGGTACACGCCCGTGACGGTCAGGTCACGCCCGTGACATAGGGTGTGTACCTCACTCGAGTCATATTCGCGACCTACTCGAGAAGACTACTCGAGTATTTCGTTATAACACGCCCATGTCACATGACCGACATGCCCGTGTTCCCTAGGTACTCGAGACAGTTCCATCCACTCGAGATATTTCCTCAAGAACGACTCGAGTCATCAACATAGAACCGGACACGCCCGTGTCCGAAGGATGGCATGCCCGTGTCACCACTACTCGAGAGCCCCTCGAGACCTACTCGAGACAATCACTCGAGTAGTCGTTTGGGTCGGACACGCCCCTAACGCGCCCCCGAACACACCCGTGACACGGGGCGTGTTACTCCCGAACACTTCGTCGAATGCATTTTCGTCGAACTCGCGATGTCTCCGCACCCGAGCAGGACACACCCTGCGACACGCCCGTGTCCCAGGCCGTGTCACCCAAAATTTTCCAAGTTTGACATTTAGGATGTTACAGTGTCGACCAACGCTTGGAATCCTTGGTTCACCGAACTCGGGAGGACCAACCTCAACTCATCCCACAGTCCCTCATAAAATCAATTCGTCTTTCGCGCTTCCTCCGCGAAGGTAGACCACGCATATCTCCCCAGTCAAGTAAACTCTTGCAGGTACGTATCAATATCAGCCTCACCCTGCACCAGGCATTGATACTCGTTCTCCATCGCAATCCGCTGCGACATCGACAAATATTTGGCGAGAAACAATCTGGAGAATTCCTCAATTGAAACCTCCACTAAACCTCGACCTGCCAAGTGATGTACCTCCATCTCATCCCACCACAGTCTCGCATCTCCTTATAGCAGAAAAGTGGCTAGGGTCACTTTTTGCTCCTCTGTAGTTGTAATTGCAGTCAGGATCCTCGTTACTCGAGCCAACCAATCTTCCGTCTGCATTGGGTAAATCGCCTCACCAAACGTAGGTGGATGAAACTCCATAAAGCTTTTTAATGACTCATTCGTTGCTTGCTCCTCCACCACAACTGCCGCGCGCCCTTGCCTTGCACCAGGCCGTAATGGCACCCCTGCAGACCTTACCTGCCCAGTCGGTTGTGCCTGTAACAACGCTAGCATCAATTCCGTCACCACCCGTATGGTCTCCGCCGATGGAAGCGTAGGCTCTTCAACAGGTGCTGCACTCTCATCAGATCGCTGGGGCTCCGACTGCCCAGCACCACTCCTCGCCACCTAGCAATGTTCAAAACACCATTAATCAGGCATGTCCAAATTGTAAGTATACATTGACTACACACTCATGCCCCTTACGTTCATGAAATACATTCCTAGTGGACATTCGTGAGTTCAATTATGTTCTTCCTCCCAAAAAATCTCAACCTAGCTCTGATACCACTTTGTAACGCCCCGACTCATCACGTGGCATATAATGGTGGGTCCGGCCGGGGCCCCACGCCATATGTCACAGAAAAGCGGCAAAATTGCTTGTGGAAATCAAAATCTACTCACATTCTAACTCAATACATTCTAGCGCAACATTTTAAGTTATCATGAACTCAACTCAAAGAATGTCCACTACTATATAAACTCCACATTTATATATCCAAACCAGGAATGTATTACAACGCACACACACATGGGCTTAAGGCCTTACAGGTTTCTCTTTACACAAATACATTTTCGTACATCGGCACGCAGGCCGGCCACACATGAAATCCAACCACGATTCGCACGACCATCGCGGGCCTTTAGCAGCAAGCCTCCATTCCGTTCAATCAATTCAATTCAAGCATCAATACCTGCAATTCATTATCCACCCGAGAGCGGCAAACAAAGTAACAAACAGCTTTAGCTGACCACTTATAACGACCCTACCCCTTACCCGGGATAGTGGTTCCTTCCCTGTATGCATTGTCATAATTATATGAATCAACACTACCAATCACAATCATATCACAAACACTGGTATCCATCAGACGCTCCGTGCACTCAGGGTACCTTCTTGGTGTACCGGTATCCCAGTCGTACATCGTCGATTAGAGGTTCTTCACTTGTTTGTTGGGGGGTTCAATCCTAGTCCACCAATCTTACTATTGGCGACATCCCGTCCGTACCACTCAGAGGTACTACCTCACAGCATCCACAAACAACCAGAGTAGATCGACCCACACCATATGGTGTGGCAGCCAGTTCTATCGAGGCTCCCCTAGCATTTCCACCCATTGACCCCTCACCTATATCCGATCGACCCACACTATGTGGTGCAGCAAGTAGGGTCCTCCTCACATCCTCCGAGACATTGCCACACATCGATCCTCACTAATACAGATCAAACCACACCATGTGGTGTAACAAGCCAGGGCTATCTCGCACTTCCCAGGCGTGCTACCGATTGATCTCTCATCACAACCAGGAGCTTATTCAAAGCCTCCATACATTCATTCATCAATATCCATACAATCACACAACCATACCATAAAACATAAACATTTCATATAATCAATTCCACGGAGTCTTCTCCGGTTTACCCATGATCATCACCAATCCAGACTACCTGTCCAGATAGGCTTCACACAGCATGCCTATGCCGTACTGCACACTTCCAGCTCTAGATGCAAACTCAACCACAGAATCGCTTACGAAATCCACCTCTTGGTGGAGGATCCCACACACATGCATAAAGAAAGGACTTCGATGTACAAGAAGGAGATCGTTACCCTTGAAGATCACTTCGGCACCATGAAGTAGTCGGATGGAAGTCACCGCCTCAGCTTTGCCTTCACGAATCCGTTCTCGGATCTTCAATCTACACTCCGCAGCTCCTCCAGCAGCTGGCTTTTCTTTCTCCTTCCCTTACCTTGGCCTCTCCCTTTCTCTTTCTCTCTCTCTCTTAGAATGAGAAGAAGAAGAAGGATATGAGAATGAAGTGAATTTATCCCATTCTCAGCCTTTTTTCCACAGGGAAGAAGCCTGGACCATTAGATCCAGAACAGGGAAATGAACGGCCAGAAAATCTGACAAAATCACTTTTCGGGCCTGACACCCCCTGTCACTCCCGTGTCATAGGGCGTGACCTCCCAAAAACTTCGTCGACCGAATTTCATCGACCACGCGCCCAACTCCTAAACCCGAGCGGGACACGCCCTGGGACACGCCCGTGTCCCAGGCCGTGTCACCCAATATTTTCTCATTCTGAAATTTGGGCTGTTACAAATCTCCCATTGCAGAAGTCAAAGAGGGGGAGGAGTAGTCAGGGGGAAAGAAGAATAGATTTGATCAAGACCTGACCAAGCTAAGATGTTGGAAGCTCAAAGCAAGGTGCTGCTTAAGTTGCTTCAGCACTAGAATAGTAAGGGTGGCTCTCCTAGGAGAAATGTGGTAGACAGCATGCCATGAGGAGTATGTAATTCTCCACAGGCTGGAGAAATGTGGTAACATTTCCAAACTCTAAAAATTTTACACAAATTTTAGTTTTTATGTTGAATATGCTATGTATGTTAATGACCTTTATTATTGATCAAGAAAAGTTTGACTTATTCAAATAGGGGGAGATTGTTGGGTCTATTAATCCCAATGTCCCAGATTTGTAAGAAGTCAGACTGGTCAATGACATACACACATAATGGTATTTGATGTGTGCCTAAGTTCTTGCATGCAGGTTGTCCTTGATTGGACAGGTGAACAAAAAGAGTAAGCTGGAAGATTTAGAGTTCGTCGAGCTCAGCTCACCATTCGTCAAGCTAAGCTCACTATTCGTCAAGCTCAGCTCACTATTCATCGACTGGGCTCACCATTCGTCGAGCTAAAATCAAAGGTTGGGATTCAGAGTTTGTCGAGCTGAGCTCACCATTCGTCGAGCTAAAGTGAAAGTTTGGGATTCTGAGTTCGTCGAGCTGAGCTCACCGATCATCGAACTCAGTTCAGCATTCGTCAAACTAAGTTCAGAATTTTGACTAAGGCAAAAACGTTAAGACCGCTGAGACAACTGAGACAGTTGAGAAGAAACCGCTGAGACAGGAGATAGTCTCAAATGTAAAGAAGAAAGCGTTGATACAGTTGAGAAGAAACCGTTGAGATAGGATATCTTAACCCGGAATTTGCGACTGGTCCCCGCAACTTTCAGGACCGGGCGTCATGTGCCTTCTAGCTGCCATGCATGGTCATCAAAGAAGCTGGGCAGCATTTGCATTCTAGTTGCCACACATGTCAAGCCGACTAGTCATCAGAGAAGTCGGGCGGTCTCCATATCAGGCCGCCGTCAGCACCGGCGCTGCTCAAGGTCAAGGCCAGGGGCTTAGACCATCAGCTCGCAAGGAGGAATCCGCCAAGCCGTGCGGAGTCCCTCCTTTCTCCATTTTTGTTCATTTGCTTCCACTCACCTCTGCCCGATTCTACTGTACCCCGGGCAGCCGGTAACTTTAGCCATGCCCGCTTGGGCAGGCCCCCGAGCCTATAAATAGGGGGAGATTACACTCCCCAAGACAAGCTGACTCGTATCCTGGAGCTCTCTTGTTAATAGTTGCGATCTCGTGTCTAGTGTCTTGTGGCTTGCTGTCCGTCCGGCTTACCTGCTTACTCCTTCCTTTAACCGCTTCACTTTTAATCAAAGGAAAGCCAGTTGCAAGAGAGGCATTTAGGCTGTGACGGGCGAAGTCTGGTGTTGCCGTGGTTCACGGCTCTGTTGTTATATGCACCTGCCCGCTTGGTCACTTAAGTGGTGGGTCATTTCGATTCATTTGGACTTTATTATGGTTTTCAGCCAGTCCGCGGAGCTTGATTTATCAGTCTGCCAAGCCTACTTGGGTGATGTGATTTACAGTTTTCGTGACCCAGCGTGGAAAGTAATGGGCTTCGTACGCACCTTCCCACTTGGTCGCTTAAGTCTGTAACCCATCTCTATTTTATCTAAAGATTAATTTATAATTCTCAGATCACAGACCGCGCGGTTACATATTCCGGTTTATCTTATTCGGCTTCTATATGCAAATTTGCTGGTTTATCATTTATATATTCGGGAATCTGGCCGACTTATTTCAGTCAATTAATTCTTGGCCTGAGTCTGCCACCTTATGGTATTCCACTATAATAAACCTGCGACTTATTTGCCGACTTGGCATGCAGAGGTATCTCTGGTCACCGGCTTGTTTGATTATATCAAAAGTCGCAGGATATTTGTCTCTATCCTTAAGTATCTCTTACATCAAAAGAGCGATCTACATCGGAGTTCGACCTAGCCGCAAACATTTATATAATAATTGTTAAGGCCTTTCGGCGATTAAAGATCTTAGTCGCGCGGCTTATTGTTCAATGTGTATCTTCAAGTAAGCCACGAGACATTCTCTCTTTCTTGCGGATAACTTCATTGAAGTCGCAGTATGGCCTGAGACCAGTTTACATAATAATTATCTATTAAATCAGAAGTAACACTGAGACCGTGCAGACTAATGCAAGTTAGAAAAATGAAAAATAAAACAGGCTACACACCAAAGGTAAAATTTTCTTTCATTTCTATTTCAGAAAGGGTTACAAAAATCTAACAGCGTGGTTTACAAAATCATACCGTCGGTTTGCAAAAATTTCAAAATACAAGTTAAAAATAAAATTTCACTAATACCTCGGCTTGAGTTTTTTAGCCACAGGGGAACTCGAATCACTACCACCGTCGATGTCGACTGGAGATTCAGAGTAACCTTTGATGTTAGTCGAAGAGCCGCCTGAGCTGCTAGAAACAGCGGGATCAGTCCGCGCATGTAACGTCCCGAAACTCAAAAGAGCGACGGGAGGTGTTTTGAGCAGAGTTTGGAATTTGGCAGGGGGCACGCGGCCTGGGACACGGGCGTGTCATAGGTCGTGTCGAGCTTGTGTCGATGACCTGGACGTGTGGACGACGAAATTGCGGACACGGCCTGGGACACGGGGGTGTCACAGGCCGTGTGTTTCTCGGGTGGTTGGCCGATTTTATTCACAGGTGAAACACGGCCTGGAAGCCCAGGCGTGTTCAGTGGTGACATGGCTGTTGATGCACGAAAATGCAAAGGGGGTCGAGCACCACCAGCTAACAGTTCGAGCACAGGGGAATATAAGGGTAAATAGAGACTGCGAGAAGTAATCTACTAAGCAGACGAGAACAAGAAGAACAGCAGGGCCGTAAGCCACGACAACAACAGACTTCGCCCGTCGTGGCCTAAATGCCTCTCTTACGACGGGCTTTTCTTTAGCTGAAGAAGGGTTTGATTACAAGTGAAGGAAGAGAGGAAGAGGCAAGAGCTAAGCAAGCTGGAGTCTGCAAAGCACGAAATTCGAGTCCGTAGCCTTTAACAAGCAGGCTCCTGGGCACGAGTCAGCGTGCCTTGTGTGCACCACCTCCCCCCTATTTATAGGATGGGGGCCTGCCCAAATAGGCAGGGCTAAAGAACCGGGCAGCAGTGACGGGAAGCAAAACGAAAGAACACGCCAGTCCGCGCAAAAGGGGCAGACTGGGCTCGCGGGCTGGAGCTTCCATCTGCTGCTGCTAGGCGCAATCCTGCTGGAGGACGGCGGCCTGGGCGGACTGGACACTACGTCCGCTGAAATTGAATCAATCTAGAGATCTAAAGGCATGGTGAACCTGACGAACGGAGCCTTGAGTCCGCCGCTGGGGGATTGTAACGCCCCCGGTTTTTCTGTGTTTTGCTTGATCTTTGATTGGCATTATGATGACGCATTTCCGGCCCTTCGCCGTTGTAGAGCGTGGTCTTAGCTCTTTAGGTTCCTTGTGTAGCCTGGTTGTGGCCTGTTGTCAAGTTTTCCCAGCTAGCCGGAGTCTGTTTTGGTGACTCGGTTGGGCCTCTTAGGGAAATGCTTGTGTTTTGGCTTCGGGAGGTGTTAGCCCGAGTGTGCGATCGTCGGATGTTGTTTTCGACCTCACCATTGTTTTCGTATCTTGGGTGTTTAGCTACGATGCGAGCTTTGGTTGAAGTCCGAGATCGTTTGCTTTCGCGTCGTTTCGATGTTTGTTATATTAGTTGTAATGTTGTTGTGTTGTGCACGTCCTGGTGTGGCCGATCTTGTTAGGCTGGTGCCTGCTCTTCTTTTTTTTTAGCTAAGGAGTTAGCTATTTTTGTGTATGTTTGGGTGTCACGGCCTAGGTCACGGGCGTGACCTAGGGCGTGTCGAGCTCGGGTAGAGCTCTCCTTTGTGTGGTCGACGAATTTTGGTGGACGGGTGTTTTTGGTAGGAACATGGCCTGTGCCACGGGCGTGCCACAGGGCGTGTCCCCCTTCGGTTCGTCGAGCTGTATCTTTTGTTTCCGTGAAACGTTTTTCCTTCTCATTTCGTCGTTCCCGAGTCTGGAGAGTTTCCAGCGGAGGGGTTTTGGGTGAAGGCGGTGGTTTTTTGCCCGGTGATTGCAGAAGGGAGCTCGTTTTTCTCGTGCGACAGCAGATTTGGCTTGCTCTCGTCCAGATCCTTCCTTCCATGTAAGTTTTTCCTGATTTATGGTTGATTCTAGGAGTTAAGAATTTCTGATTTCTTTTCTTCTTCCTCAAAACTTCAGTTTTGGTCTTCTAGGTGGCCAATCTTGCCGCTGGTGCCAAGCTTTGGAGATAGTTGTTGTTTTTCCTGGAGGTAGAGGCAAGTGGCTCCCTTGCCCTTGCCAAATTATTTTCTAACCCTTACTCTATTTTCATTTCCTGTGCAATACTTCTGTTTTCTTTATTTTTCCTCCCTAGAAATTAGAGTAATAGGATGCCTTTTTCCTTCATTCTAGCCATGGGATGTTTCATTACTTTCTACATGTAAATCAAGCTTTCTCTCTTTTTGTCTCGTTTTGGTGTACAGTGGGTAGCTAGAGTTAGGGTGAGGTTGCGGTTAGTTGTAGTTTAGGTTTAGTTGCGGTAGCCCCGAGTAGATAGGATGGAAGGGAGGGTTGGAATTAAATTCCCAACTCTCTGTTTCCGCGCGTTGAGAGAGTTTAGGCTGCGGTTTTAACTAAACTTTACGTTTACCCTAAGTAGAAAGCGCTGACATCATTGAGTGAACCGAGTTCATTCAACGTCGTCATCCAGCGTAGGTTTTGCGGCTAAGTATTTTGGGCGTCAAGTAAGTGGAGCTTACTCAACGCCGCGTCGAGTGGGCTCGACATTTCTGTCTTGGGTTTGTTTGTTTCCTTAGGATTGTTAGTCTGGCTTTTCCCTATTCTCTATGGGGTGGTAATGGGTGTTCGGCTAGTTTTTGCATGCCGACTCTTGGGTTGTGGCTGGTGGCGGAGTTTTGGTGCCTCTCGAGGGGTGGTTTTGTCTGGAGAGCTGTGGCCACCGCCTTTTGCCCCGGTTTGGGTTGGCGTGTGTGGGACCCTAAAGCTGCCACTGTTTGACCCCTTAGCCCTTTTTGGATCTGGTTTTGGTTATGTATTCAGATCCATGTTTTGACCACTGTCATTAACCCACGTGTTAGGACTGTTAGCTCTTTTCCTATTCTATGGCTTTTTCTTTTGGCATATATGTATATGTCTTGTTGCTATTGCAGGCTCTTTTAGGGCATGCTGCTTTTATTGCTCGCACTTGCTGTGCTTTGCTGTGCTTTAGACAGTGCTCTTTTCTTACTGTCATGCCCTTTCTTTTGCTTATCGCAGTTTGTTGTCGGGTTGGTAAACCCTTGTTAATTGCTCATAAATCTAATGTTCTATTTACCGTTTTGATTATTTTCTTGCTGAGGTGTTCTTTTCTTGAATGCCTCAGGTCCAGGTTGTAGCCAGTTCAGCGGCTAGTTCTTTTGGAGGGGCTTGTTGGTGGCCTCTTGGGTAGCTGAGATAGCTGATCCTCGATTTTGTGAGGTAGTTCCTTACCTTTCTGTATGGATATACATACTCACCAGTGGATTCGTGTCAGGTTTTGACGCCCACTGGTGGCTTCTTGCGATGCTAGCTATGAACTTAAACTGCTATTTTTGCCTATTTGTGGTTGTTTACTTGCTTCTGGGAAGGATTTATGCTAGTTTGCATGTTAGATGTTTTAAACCCTAAAGGCATTACTATATGTATCTCATGCATAACATATTTATAAAACCAAGATACTATTTTTCCTTAGCGTAAAAGACTATCTTTCATATATACTATATTCACCTTAGAGTCGTGCATACCATGAGTCGTCCCTCGGGGACACGTATGCTCATTTAGGGTGTCAACTTAATTGAACCAAAGTATTTTCCGCTGCGTATAAATATACTTTTAATTGTGGACTAGCTGATCCACCGTGCCGAGGGATACGACTGTTAAATATAACTAGTATTCTTTCATAATTAATCTATGATTTTCCTTAAAATCTAAGGTCTGGAGTTTTGCCTGAACGTGTGCAGTTATCCCCTGTACGACGTGGCATCACGGCATGTGTTTTCTCTTGCTCTGATACGATTTTATCGTTAAGAAAATGCGGGTTGTGACAGTTGGTATCAGAGGGAGGTTGCTTGACAAATGGTCGGGCAACCTTTCCCTTGTTTGCATTAGTGGTTAGCGTCATACCATACATACACTGATATGTCATCAGCACGTCTTGGCTAACGCACGAGCACTACACTCATGAGCATAAAGAAGTATACGGGGCATATTATGTAGTATGGGATGCATAATATGTGTTTGTATATGTATCCACCATAGGAGGCAACATGTGAGGGTTATGTAGTATGGGATGCATAACCTCACCACATGAATGCGCCTAACACATTTTCTTTTTTCGTTGCATGGGAATGTTATGTAGTATGGGATGCATAACATTTTCATGTGTATGCCGCCCATGGCATGTATTAAGGCCTTTTTAGAATGCATAGCACATCATGCATAACATAATATTTCATAAGCACAACGTGCCAAGCTAAAGATTTGCATGATGACATATGTACATGCATGGTTTTGAGTCAAAAGGAATACAAATACATGCATTCATGGTTTAGGCACATGAGTTAGTATGATGGTGGTGAACCATCTTAGATTAAGCATAACATCATCATGGTAAAAACAAATCCCAGAGCAAGTTTTGCAGTTGAAGTTCATATTTAAGTGTGTTTGTCTGTACCGGGTAGTTTTGTTCTAGCTATTGGGCTGGGTTTTGTCTAAGCTTGTGCGATATTAGGATGGTGAGACGTCCTGCGACGAGATCGACTCCCAAATCAGAGGGTGAGTCGTCGGGAGCGCAGAGCGAGGCGTTGATAGAAAGCCTGCGATAGAGTAATGAGGCCTTATCGAGACAGGTAGTGGATATGCAGGCTCAGATTCAATCTCTTGTAGCAGTGGTGGCAGGATGCACTTGGGAGTCATTTAAGGTGATGCTGTTAAGTAAGTTTCTGCCTTCAGTTGAGCGGGACCGGCTAATGAATGACTTCCTCCATTTGAAGCAGAGGGAACTCACGGTTAGTGAGTATGAGATTGAGTTTAACAAGTTGAGTCGGTTTGCTCCTGGTTTGGTGAGTGTTAAAGCAGATCAAGTTAACTGGTTTCTGGGTGAACTAAGAAGTGATATTCAGTAGTTAGCAAATGCCTACGGAGCAGTCAGTTTTTCCAGCGTGGTTGAAGCTGCCTCGAAGGTCGAGGCCATTGAGAGTGCCAAGAATAAAGGACAGCAGATGACGAAGGATAAGCGGAAGTCCGGTGGAGGGAAGAGCCCTCAGGAGCCTGATGCTGTCTCGAGAAAGAAGAACAAAGGGCTTTGTAGCTTCTGTGGCCGGCCAGGCCACCCCTTGGAGAGGTGTTTAAAAAGGTTGGGAACGCAGAAGAAGGAGTAGGTACATGCGATTCAGGGTGCTCCCAAAGGAGACTTGGTATGTGCCTTGTGTGGAAGGAAGGGGCATGATGTTGCCCGTTGTTGGCTAAAAGATAAAGTCTGTTTTTAGTGCAGCCAGAAGGGTCATCTCAAGACAAGGTGCCCTCAGACCCAGCCTATTCTACAGCCAGTTCCCCTCCAGGCTTTGCCACCGCCTCAGCAAATGGATAAAGGAAAGGGGAAGCTGAATGTGCTTTTGGCAGACAAAGAGCAGACTTTGACCCAGGTTATCTCAGGTTCGACTCCTCCCCAGCCGTTTTGTCATGTTCCCTTTTTGGTTGTAGTTTTCATTTTAGCGTTTGTTTCCTTAGATGTGTGCGCTATTAGTAGGACGAGTTAAGGTAAAGAACCGCTGGGCGCGCGTTCTCTTCCATTCCGGCGCTACCCACTCGTTTGTGGCTAGAGCCTTCGTGGAGCGGTTCAGTTTGGGCCTAGATCGTGTTGGCGGTGCCTTTTGCGTTAAGTTCCCCTCCGGTGACTCCATTGGCTATGCATCGACTATAGAGAGCTGAACAAGGATACTAGTAAGAGCAGGTACCCTCTGCCTCAGATTGATGATTTATTTGACCAACTGCGTGGTAGTGCTGTGTTTTCCAAGATTGATCTTCGTTCGGGCTATCACTAGTTGAGGATTCGGGAGTCAGATGTTCCGTGGACGGCGTTTCGTTCTCGTCATGGGCATTTTGAGTTTTTGGTTATGTTATTTGGTTTGACTAATGCGCCCTCAGCTTTTACGAATTTGATGAACAGAGTTTTCAAGGATTTTCTAGATATGTTTGTGATTGACTTTATAGACGATGTTTTGGTGTACTCTAAAGATGCGGAGGAGCATGATCGACATTTGCGACTGGTCTTGGCGACTCTAAGAGACCATAAGCTATACGCCAAGCTGAGCAAATGTGAATTTTGGTTGCCTCAAGTTTCTTTTCTGGGCCATGTGGTTAATAAGGAGGGAATATCGGTGGACCCAGAAAAGATCGCTGATGTTATGGAATGGGCGAGACCTGTTACTCCCAAAGAGATCAGAAGCTTCATGGGCTTGGCTGGCTATTATCGAAGATTTGTAGAGGGATTCTCTACCTTGTCTGCGCCGTTGACCAAGTTAATGCAGAAGAATGTAGCCTTCATATGGGATGGCAAGTGTGAGGAGGCTTTTGAGGAACTAAAAAGAAGGTTATATTCAGCTCCAATTTTGTCTTTGCCTACTGAAGGTAGTGGGTATGATATATATGTGGATGCGTCGCATGTTGGACTGGGCTGCGTATTGATGCAGGGCGGGAAGGTGATTGCGTACGGGTCGAGGCAGCTAAAGACTCACGAGAGGAATTACCCTACGCATGACCTGGAGATTGCAGCTGTGATCTATGCGCTGAAATTGTGGAGGCATTTGCTGTATGGCGCGCAGTACAAGATTTTCACGGATCATAAGATTTTAAAGTATGTCTTCACCCAGAAAGAATTGAATCTGCGCCAGCGGGGATGGTTGGAGTACGTGGCCGACTATAATGTTGAAATCCAGTACCATCCGAGCAAAGCAAACGTGGTGGCCGATGCCCTGAGTCAGAAGTCAGGGAAGATTTTCAATCTCTCCGCCGAGCGTTTAGTGGAAGAGTTCTTTTTGATGGACATTTTTGTGGGGAGCTGCGATTCGCAGAGTTGTTTGGCAGTGGCAGGACCTTCATGGATTGCGCTTACGAGACTGCATCAGAAGGATGATCCTGATCTTCTGCATTTGTATCTTCGAGCTGAAAAAGGTGAATTACCAGATTTCTCTATAGATTATGCGGGTACCTTGAAGGATCATGGCAGGTTTTGCATCCCTGCAGTTGGAGATATCCGGGTTATGGTGTGCAGAGAAGCCCACGGATCTAGTGTTGCCTACCATCCAGGGTCTACCATGATGTATCATGATTTAAAGCAGGTTTCCTGGTGGTATGGGATGAAGAGGGACATAGCCAGATTTGTTTCTGAGTGTTACACATGCAGGCATGTGAAAGCCGACCATGGGAGGCCTGGTGGCAAGCTGACTCCCTTGGAGATTCTGATGTGGAAGTGGGAGAGTATCTCGATGGATTTCATTACAGGCTTACCGAGATCTCCTAAGGGGCATGATTCAGTTTGGGTGATCGTAGACAGATTGACGAAGTGTGATCACTTCGTACCATTTAAGATCGATTATCCGATGAGGAAGATAGCCGAGCTGTATTTGGATGAGGTTATCAGATTGCATGGTGTACCCGTGAGTATCATATCGGATCGAGACTCCAGGTTCACGTCTCGTTTTTGGAAGAGCCTTCAAGAGGGGTTGGGTACAGATTTGAGATATTCCACGGCTTATCATCCGCAGACCAATGGTCAGACGGAGCGAGTAAATAAGATTGTGGAAGATTTGATCTGATGCTATATTCTGGACCACGGAGGAGCGTAGGGCGAGCGCTTGCGGCTTATGGAATTTGCGTATAACAACAGTTATCAAGAAAGCTTGCAAATGGCTCCTTTTGAAGCTTTTTATGGGAGGCGCTGCAGGACTCCCTTGTTTTGGGCTGAGGTTGGTGAGGGACCTTTGTTGGGTCCAGAAGCGCTCGAGGAGATGGAAACCGCTGTGAAGCTTATTCGGGAAAAGCTTCGGATAGCCCAGGAGAGATTTGAGAAGAACGCCAACCGGCGTAGATCGGAATTGGAATTTGTGATGGGGGACTAAGTGTTCTTAAAGGTCTCCCCGTTGATCGGAGTCAAGCGGTTTGGCAAGAATAGGAAGTTGGACCTGAGGTACGTGGGACCGTTTTTGATTGTTGAGCGGATTGGGTTATTAGCTTATAGGCTGGCTTTGCCCGCAAATTTTTTTCCTGGCATGCATGATGTCTTCCACGTCAGTCAGCTGCGGAAATGTGTGCTGAATGGCAGGCAGGTTTTGGATTCTGTGCCTCAGTAGGAGCCTAATCTTTCTTATGTGGTGGTGCCTGTCCTCATTTTGGATTCTCAGGTTCGTGCGTTGTGGAAAAAGACTATTCCTATGGTTAAAGTTTTATGGAGGAATCAGGATGTAGAAAGCGCGACTTGGGAATTGGAGTCGGCTATGAGGGAGGCTCACCCTCATTTGTTTCCCTGATCTTGTGTCTGGTATGTTCTGTTTTATTTATATATATAGCCCTTTCCTGGCTCTTTCTCTCTCCTTCTTTATAGGAGTGTTGTGAGTAAAGTTTTGAGGCGAAACTTTCTTTTAGGTGGAGTGGCTGTAACGCCCCCGGTTTTTCTGTGTTTTGCTTGATCTTTGATTGGCGTTACGATGACGCTTTTCCGGCCCTTCGCCGTTGTAGAGCGTGGTCTTAGCTCTTTAGGTTCCTTGTGTAGCCTGGTTGTAGCCTGTTGGCAAGTTTCCCCAGCTAGCCGGAGTTTGTTTTGGTGACTTAGTTGGGCCTCTTAGGGAAATGCTTGTGTTTTGGCTTCGGGAGGTGTTAGCCCGAGTGTGCGATCGTCGGATGTTGTTTTCTACCTCACCGGTGTTTTCGTAGCTTGGGCGTTTAGCTACGATGCGAGCTTTAGTTGAAGTCCGAGATCGTTTGCTTTTGCGTCGTTTCGACGTTTGTTATGTTAGATGTAGTGTTGTTGTGTTGTGCACGTCCTGGTGTGGCCGAGCTTGTTAGGCTGGTGCCTGCTCTTCTTTTTTTTTTAGCTAAGCAGTTAGCTGTTTTTGTGTATGTTTGGGTGTCACGGCCTAGGTCACAGGCGTGACCTAGGGCGTGTCGAGCTCGGGTAGAGCTCTCCTTTGTGTGGTCGACGAATTTTGGTAGATGGGTGTTTTTGGTAGGATCACGGCCTGTGACACGGGCGTGTCACAGGGCGTGTCCCCCTTCGGTTCATCGAGCTGCGCTCGATGGTCGTAGGGTGGTGTTTTAGTGAGAACACGACAATGTCACGGGCGTGTCGTATCGGACACGGGCGTGACACGGGGCGTGTCTCTCTGTTCGACGATCGGCGCTTGACGATCGTCGAGTGGTGTTTGAGTTGGTACACGGCCCATGACACGGGCGTGTCACCGGGCGTGTCCCGTGTTTCGTCGAGCTGAGATCGACGGTCGTCGAGCGGGTAGGTGTTGGGTACATTGGTTCAAATGTACTTGATTTGAAGAAGCCTCACCCAACTCAATGATATACATCAAAATGTATTTGATGTATTTTGAGTTTACATGTGCAGGTTAAGTATTTGCAGGAAAGAAGAAAAGTTTCTAAGTCCATGTGTCGACACCCAGAGGGAAAGTGTCGACACTTAAGAAGACTTGTGTCGACACCCAGGCAAGCAGTGTCGACACTTGGAGTCATTGTGTCGACACCAGGGATGTTGAGTCGACACCAGACAAAAAGTGTCGACACAAGGAGCTGTGTCGACACTCAGTGAAGAAAAGCCAGTGAAGCTGTGTCGACACTTAGCAGTTGTGTCGACACCCAGAAAAACTGTGTCTACATCAGAAAGTGTCGACACTTGGAGGCTGTGTCGACACTCAGCAAAAGTCTACAGAGACTAAGTACAAGTGTCGACACCCAGAACAATGTGTCGACACTCAACAGAAGAGTCAACACTTGAAGTAAGTGTCGACACCCAGAACAATGTGTCGACACTTAGCAGAAGAGTCAACATTGGAAGTACGTGTCGACACCCAGAACAATGTGTCGACACTTAGCTGAAGACTCAACACTTGAAGAAAGTGTCGACACAAGGAGCTGTGTCGACACTTAGCAAAGAACAGCAAAGTTCAACAAAATATTCTAAGTACAAGTGTCGACACTAAGGAGTTGTGTCGACACTCAGCCAGAGTCTCGACAGAAGAAGAAAGTGTCGACACCGAGAGCAATGTGTCGACACTCAACAAGTATCAACACTGAAGACATGTGTCGACACCAAGAAGCAGTGTCGACACTTAAAAGATTCATCACATGAAGATGTGTCGACACAAAGGTGTTGTGTCGACACTTAGAAGAATTCAGCAAGATACTGAAGTACAAGTACTTGTGTCAACACTCAATTTCAGTGTCGACACATGAAGAAGAAGTAGTGTCGAGATACAAAATCTACAACACAAGGAGTTGTGTCGACACCTTGTAGACTAGTGTCGACACTTAGACAACTTGTGTCGACACTTAGTCTATAAGTGTCGACAATTAAAGACAGACAGTCTCGACACTTGGAGACAGTTACAGAATTTTCAAGAACTAACTGGATGACTTGACAGCTGCCATTCCAGCCGGTCTACAGCACCTGTCAGAGTTGTCAGAATTCAGTTATGAACCGGACCAGCCGGTTACCATGAAGAAGGCCTATAAATAGGCTTATACAGTCTACAGAAACTGTTGTTGAGATTGATTGAACACAAGTCCAAGTTCAGATTTAAAGAAGATCTAGCTATCAAGTGAAGATCTAAGAAGTTGGAGAGAGAGAGCTCCATCCAAGAAATCAGCTGTTGGAACCCAGCTGAGAAGAAGGATTCAGATTGGTCTGAATCTTAAGAAGCAGAGATCAAGGATCAACTGCAGAGGAATCAGTCTTATTGTGTTCTACTTTCAAGAAGCTTTGAAGAAAGCCAAGTCAGATTGATTTCAGCTGAGTTCTTCCAAGAACTCATCAAGAATCTCACAACTTATCTCTCTTTCATCAAAGTTGTTGAGTTTATACATTTTGTATTCATTATAACTTGTAGGATCCTTAGGGATCTGAGATTGTAAGCCTGCAATTATAAAGGCTGAGGGTAGGAGAGTTTTATCTCTGAGTGTAGGCCTTGGTGGCTGAGTGTAGGCCTTGGTGGCTGAGTGTATGCCTTGGTGGCTGAGTGTAGGCCTTTGTGGCTGAGTGTAGGCTTTGTGGAAAAGCTGAGTTGTAGGGCCTTGGGCCTGAGGTGTAGGAGCTTGTTTTGTGTTCTGAGTTAGTGGAGAAGTTTGGCTGAATCTAGTACACTGCTAGATAGGCGAAGGGGGAAAGTGGATGTACCCAAAGCTTGGGGAACCACTATAAATCTCTGTGTCTACTGTGTGTTTGTGGATTGCTGTGATTGGTGAATGTGTGCTGTGATAGATTAGATATTATCTGTTTGCTGCCTAAAAAGTTAAAAAGATTTAAGTCACCTATTCACCCCCCCCCCCCTCTAGGTGTTTAGGTACTATATCTTTCAAGTGGTATCAGAGCCAGGTTACTCAAAAGAGGACATAACTGTCTGAGTAGATCCTGTTGGCAGATTCAGTCTAAGTCAATAACAGCATCAAGAAAATCAAGAACCATGGGTTCCACTGAAAATCACAAGGAATTAGGATCCATGAAGCTACCCATATGTAGGAAAGAGATCTTTGGGATCTGGAAGGAAAGGGTAAGGCTGTTTATGGAGGCCTCAGACCCTAGAATTTATATCACAGTAAAGGAAGGCCATATGTGCCCATGAAGGTTTCAGTCTTGGATGCCAATCAGAGAACACCTAAGGATTTCTCTGAAATGACAAAGGATGAAATTGTTCTAGCCACTATGGATAAGAGGGCTCAGAACATAATAGTGAGTGCCATAGATGATGCAACTTTTCAGAATCTAATACACTGTAAGACAGCCAAAGAGATGTGGGATACTCTTATTGTGTATATGGAGGGTTCTGAAGAAGTAAGGCAAGACAGAAAATCCTTGCTAAATCAAGAGTATGAAAGTTTTAGACAAGAAAAGGGTGATAGCATAACTGAGTGCTACAAGAAGTTCTACAGGATAGTGAATGAACTCATGTCTTATGGCAGAGAGTTCAGTAATTATGAACTCAATGACAAGTTTCTAAGGTCCCTAACAAAAGATTGGGACACCAAGATCTGTGCCATTAGAGAAATGGCTAAGTTGGCAGAAATTCCTCCACCTACACTGTTTGGCAAACTGTTGTCTTATGAAATACAGTTGACAGTGAGGAAAGAAGAGGAGAAATCAACAAGAATTGAACATAAGGAAAGGACAGTGGCCTTCAATACAGAAGCCCCCAGAAAGTACAGATGTATGTCACCTTCTCCACCTTCAAAGGTAGTTGAATCTGAGTCAGATGAGTCAGTCAGCACAAAGTCTGAAAGCAGTGAAAGTGATGAGGACTTTGCTGCCTTCACTAGACATTTTCAGAAATTCTTAAAGAAGAAACACTGGAGGTCAAGGCCATCTACTTCACAGGGAAAGGAAGACTCTTATCAGAAAAAGAAGTCTTCAAAGAAAGACAAGAACAAGTCAAAGTCTAGCAAAGCTACACTATCAAAAATTGTGTGATATTGCTGTAATAGACAAGGTCATGTGATAGCAGATTGTCCTGAGAAGAGAAAGGAGTCTAGTGACAAGAAAAGGACTCAATACAAGGGCAAGACGGAGAAGTCTTTTGTTGCCAAAAAGGACAAGACCCTGTCAGATATCTCTTCTTCAGAAACTGAGTCAGATGCTGAGGCATATATAGGACTGTTTGCTGAGGAAGAAGAAGAAGAGTTCATGCAGATTATGAATTCTATATATGAACAAGAAGACTGTCAGTGCCAAGGACTGATGGCATTGACTGAAAATGACAAAATCCTGGAGCAGCCAGGACCTAGTAAGGTACAAAGTTCAACTTTAAGTTCAGTTTCTTGTGCCAGTACAGAATCAGATTCATCCTCATCAAATGATGAGAGTGCATCTGAGTCTGAAGAAGATATTCATCAGTTGATAGATGAATATAGAGTTCTGTTGCAAGCTTATAAGAAGAGCAAGTCCCTAGCCAAAAGTCAGGCAAAGGAAATTGTTATTCTCAAAGCTGCTGCAACTGATTTTGAGAAGTTATTTGATCAAAAACTAAATGAGATAGCCAGATTGAAGCACATAACTGTGATTCAAATGAGAACTATATCATTTAAGAATGATCAAATCAAGAGTCTGGAGATTAATCTTCAGAAGGAGAAGGACTTAGTTGCTAGGTTTTCTAAACCTAAGTCAGTTTTACCCATAATTGATGAGTTTGTTCATCACAAAGGTAAATCTGGACTGGGATTTACTAGACCTACAAGGACTGTTCAGTCCAAGTCCAAGGGCAAAGCCCCAACACTCAACAAGTCAGCTGTAGATAAGACAGCAAAGACAGTACCTAAGCAAAGGTACAATAAGTTTGAGTATTGGTGCTGTGTCAAGGTTGGCCACTTTGCAATGGACTGTTGGCACAATGCTAGTGCCAAAGTGAGTAGAAATCTGCCTGTAGGAAAGCCTGCAGGTAGCTTTGTCAGGATGCAAACTAACAAATACCAAGGACCCAAGAATACTTTGGGTTCTAAGGTTCATTAATCTGTTTTGCAGGTGAGTCCAAGTTGTCATGCCCCAATATGGTACTTGGACAGTGGATGTTCCAGACATATGACTGGAACAAGGGGTTTACTAAAGGACTACATTCCAATCAAAGATGGTCCAAAAGTCACCTTTGGTGGTTCTGAAAAAGGAATCATCAAAGGATTTGGTAACATTTCTAGTAACTTAGTTACCATTACTCAAGTGGCTTATGTTAAAGCGTTGAAACACAACCTAATAAGTATAAGTCAATTAAGTGATGTAGGGTATGACATCTCATTTGTTAAGAATGGTTGTCATATCAAGAGGTCAACTGATCAAGAGATCATTTTGACAGGTTATAGAAAGAGGAAGAATAGAACTTTGATTGAGGCTGGTAGGACCCTATTAAGTGATACATCACTACCAGAATATTTCTGGGCTGAAGCAGTCAATACTGCATGCCATGTTATTAATAGGGCTAGCATAACTAAAAGTCACAACAAGACCCCCTATGAGGTTGTGAAAGGCAGGAAACCAAACCTATCCTACTTTAGGATCTTTGGTTGTAAGTGCTTCATACTTAACAATGGAAAGTCTTACTTGACTAAGTTTGCTGCCAAGTCCCAAGAGGGAATTTTTGTTGGGTACAGCAACAATAGTAAGGCTTATAGAGTCTACAACTTGTCTACTCAAGTTGTAGAAGAGACTGTACATGTAGTATTTGATGAAACTAGGCTTATTAACAATGAGTTGTCTAGTAGTGTATGCAGCCCCACAGGTATAACAAAGAAAATGGACAAGCTCACTATAGAAGAAGAACCTACTACAAGATAGCAGGTAGAAGACAGTGGCTGTTGTCCAGGGGGAGAACTACATGTACCAATTGCTGATGAAGTTCAAGGAGTACAGCATGATGATGAAACTGAAGAGGTTTAACCAGAAGTCAGGATGCCTCCATCCAATAGGCATCTTAGAGATCATCCAGTAGAGCAGATTATTGGAGATCCAAGACAAGGGGTACAAACAAGGAGCAGAAATCTGAATGCAGCAATCTACTCCAGTTTTCTATCTCAAGTTGAACCAAAGAAGTTTGAAGAAGCCATTCTAGATCCACAATGGACTGAAGCAATGCAAGAAGAGCTGAATCAGTTCAAGAGGTGCAAGGTCTGGGAACTTGTTCCTAAACCTAAAGACCACAATATAATAGGAACCAAGTGGATCTACAGGAATAAGATGGATGAACAAGGTGTCATCATTAAGAATAAAGCAAGATTGGTTGCTAAAGGATATAGGTAGGAAGAAGGTATTGACTTTGATCAAACCTTTTGCTCCAGTAGCCAGACTGGAATCCATAAGGATGTTCCTGGCCTATGCAACCTTTCAAGGATTAAAGTTTACCAAATGGATGTCAAGTCAGCATTTCTAAATGGTAATCTTAAAGAGGAAGTGTATGTGGAACAGCCATCAGGTTTTGTTGATTCAACTCTACCTAATCATGTCTATAGACTTAGGAAAGCTTTATATGGGTTAAAGCAAGCCCCTAGGGCTTGGTATGAAACCCTGTCTAGTTTCCTCATTGAGAATAAGTTCACAAGGGGGAAATTAGACAAGACTCTATTCCTTAGGGAATCTAGAGGCAAAGTAATACTAGTCCTAAATATATGTAGATGAACATTATATTTGGGTTACTGAAAGTAGCTTTGCAAAAAACTTTGCAAAGCTAATGCAAGGTCAATTTGAGATGAGTAGTATGGGAGAGCTTAAAGTTCTTCTTGGGTCTCCAAGTAAGACAGACTGAGAGTGGTTTATCCATATGCCAGTCCAAGTTCACCCTAGACTCATAAGGAAGTATGGTATGGATTCATCCAGTACCATGAAGACTCCTATGGGGTCAAGTATGTCTCTTAGCAAGGATGATGCAGGGAAACCTGTAGATGAAACCTTGTATAGAGGGATAGTTGGCTCCCTATTATACTTGACCTGCAAGTAGACAGATATCATGTATGCTACATGTGTTTGTGACAAGGTATTAAGCCTGCCCTAAAGAGTCTCATTTGACAGCAGTCAAAGGATATTGAGATATCTAAAGGGCACTCCCTATTAGGCCTCTGGTACCCTAGGAATGGAGATTTTGAACTAACAGGTTATTCAGATGCAGACTTTGCAGGATGCAAAGAAGATAGAAAAAGCACAACTGGAACCTATCAATTCCTAGGTGGGAGACTAATTTCATGGGAGTAGCAAAAAAACAAACAAGTGTGGCTATCTCCACTGCAGAGTCAGAATATGTGGCTGCTGGAAGTTGTTGTGCTCAACTTCTATGGGATACAGCATCAGCTTGAGGACTATGGAATTCAAGTAAGTAGAACTCCACTCTTTTGTGATTCTACTAGTGCTATTTCAATAGCCAAAAATCCTGTATCCATAGTAGAACAAAAACATATTGAAATTAAATATCATTTTCTTAGGAAACATGTAGAAAAGAGAAGATATTTTACTTAAATATGTTAGAACAGATAATCAACTAGTGATATGTATACTAAGCCCCTAGAAGAATCTAAGTTCAATAGGTTTAAAATTGAACTAGGAATGATAAAACTTAAGTAAGTTTATAGAATTGGAAATGGCTAAGGAAAAAGGTGTCGACACACAGAGATCTTTGTGTCGACACAGAGAAAAGTGGTGTCGACACTTCAGGGAAACGGTTGTCGACACATCTAGGAAGTTGGTGTCGACACTTCAGAATAATAGTATGACACATGATAAGTTGGTGTCGACACAACCAAGGTGGGTCGACACATAGTGTTTACTCAGAATTATCTAAGTAAAGTCTCGACTATGTGTCGAGTTAAGGGTGTCGACACATAAATAAGTGTCGACACATATAATCTGTTGACTAAACTTGTGTTGACACATAGGTGTCGAGACATTATAATGTCAGTGTCGACACTTATTGCCAGTGTCGACACACTTTAAGTTAGCTATGCCCGCCTCATCTTCAAATATTGAAGGTATAAATAGGGTTTTGCCAATTGTCTGTCGACACGCTTTCAAAAGTTTTGAGACCAAAACTTGTGTGTCGACACCTCTCTTCTCTCCAGTCCAATTCATCAAACCCTAATGGCGCCAAAGCTTGAGGAGAACGTCAACGAAGGATACGAACTGTGTGCGCGACGCATTTGGGATGCTGTCCAGGAAATCAAGAACGTGATAACCCTAGTTGCAGACTCAGGGTTAGAATATCTTTTTTTCTGGCCTACAAAGATCTGGAAAATAGGAAGTCTGGAATTCCTAAATGGAGCTAAGATAGATGAAACTGGATTCAAGATCAAATCCAGGGTTCATGGGGAGAAGGTGAAGGTTTCACCTAAAGTCTGAGGAAAGTATTACAGCTACCAAGATCTAGGAAGAGGATGAAGTTATGCTTCAAAGACCAGGGAAGCTCTAACTTGGTGTGGTCTAGATTCTAAGATGAAGATTGGCTCTGTTTTCAATAGAAAAGGATATGACAGCCAAGGCAATTATGTCTGAGATTGTTGGAAAAGTAATTAGTATGCAAACCTGGAGGGCATGATAGAGTATCAGCCATATGTTCAGTATTATGATAAGGTTCATCTTCACTATATGAAAATAGATTGGTCTGTTATCATCTTTGAAAAGATAAAGGAAAGCTTGAAGAAGCCCAATCTGGGCAGGATCATAAGTCTATACCTAGCTGGTACCATACCAGAGGTTATGCAACAAGCTTGCTGGAAGCAAAATCAATCACATGAGAAAAATGGATATGAGAATTTTCTCCAGATGGGACAGGTGTTGTCTAAAGAGATGCCAACCCCTGAGAAGATAGTTCCTGAGAAGGTATCACCTCCAAAGAAGAAGAGGAAAAACTGCTCCAGTGGCTCAAGTGTCCACTAGCAGCTTGAAGTGAAGAGCAAGTGTGTTTTTACTCCAGATGAGATGAGGAAGGAATTGCTGTATAAGTCTCCTGAAAGATATGGTACCTAAACACCTAGAGGGGGGGGGTGAATAGGTGACCTAAACCTTTTTAACTTTTGTTTGACAGCACAACAGTTTATCACAGATTTTACAGTTAACAGCAATTTCAGAAATCACACAGAAAAGCCACAACACAGCACAGCACAGCAGACACACTTATTTTATAGTGGTTCCCCAATCTTTGGGTACATCCACTTTCCCCCTTCGCCTATCTAGCAGTGTACTAGATTCGGCCAAACTTCTCCACTAGCTCAGAACCCAACAAGGTTCCTACCTCAGGCCCAAAGCCTTACACTCAGCCAAAAGGCCTACACTCAGCCACCCAGGCCTACACTCAGCCAATCAAAGGCCTACACTCAGAGTTCTTCAACTCCTACACTCAGGCACCAAGCCCTACCCTCAGCCTTTATAAAATAGGCTTACAATCACTCAGATCCAATGGATCTTACAAGTTATAATAGAAATTACAAATTCTAACTCTACAACTCAGAAGGAATGAGAGGAGTTGAGAGTTTCTTGGAGAGTTCTTGGAAGAACTCAGCTTGATCCAAACTGACTTAGCTTTCTTCAAAGCTTCTTGAGTAGAACTGAATTAGTCTGAATCTTCTGCAGTTGATCCTTGATCTCTGCTTCTTGAAATCCAGATGACTCTGAATTCTTCTTCTCAGCCTTAGTTCCAAAGACTGAATCCTTGGTTGGAGCTCTCTCTCTCCAACTACTTAGATCTGCAGTTGGACTGCCTGATCTTCTTGTGTTGATCTTCTGTGTATCACTTCTTGATTTAGTCTGATCAACTACTTCAATCACACCATGTAATGATTGTGAACTACTTTACATAACCATTACCATCTTTTCTGTAGACTGTTGGTGCCTATTTATAGGCTTCCTTCATGGTAACCGGCTGATCCGGTTTATAACAGTCTTTTGACTTCACTGACAGTTGTTGTAGACCGGCTGGATTGGCAGCTGTCATGTCAACCAGTCACTTCTTGAAATTCTCTAACTGTCAGTTAGTGTCGAGACTTTCTGTTCTTAAGTGTCGACACTTATAGACCAAGTGTCGACACATGTTGTGTAAGTGTCGACACAAGTCTACAAGGTGTCGACACATTCCCTTGTATGTCTCGACACAGTTTCTTCTGCATGTGTCGACACTGAAATTGAGTGTCGACACAAGCACTTGTACTTCATTCTTTCTGTATTCTTCTAAGTGTCGACACATCTCCTTTGTGTCGACACATCTTCATGTGTAGAAACTGTCAAGTGTCGACACTGCTTCTTTGTGTCGACACAAGTCTTCATTCTTGATTCTTCAGCTGAGTGTCGACACATTCATTAGTGTCGACACTTATACTTAGAATATTTTACAAGTTTTCTGTTCTTTGCTAAGTGTCGACACAGCTCCTTGTGTCGACACTATCTTCAAGTGTTGAGTCTTCTGGTTATGTGTCGACACATTGTGCTGAGTGTCGACACATTCTTTAAGTGTTGACTTCTTTGAGTGTGTGTCGACACATTATGCTGAGTGTCGACATTCTTCATATGTTGATCTTTTGAGTGTGTGTCGACACATTGTGCTGAGTGTCGACACATTCTTCATATGTTGACTCTTTAGATTGAGTGTCGACACATTGTGTTGAGTGTCGACACTTGTACTTAGTCTCTGCAGAATTATGCTGAGTGTCGACACAACTCCAAGTGTCGACACTGTCTGGTGTTGACTCAGCTCTTCAAGGTGTCGACACTTCTGCTAAGTGTCGACACAGCTTTTCTGCATCCTTCTACACTGAGTGTCGACACAGCTCCAAGTGTCGACACTTTCTGACTGGTGTCGACTTCTTCCCTGGTGTCGACACAATGACTCCAAGTGTCGACACTGCATGTCTGGGTGTCGACACAAGCTTTCTCAAGTGTCGACACTTTGCCTCTGGGTGTCGACACATGCTTTCTCAAGTGTCGACACTTTGCCTCTGGGTGTCGACACATGGACTTAGAAATTTTCAGCTTCAGTCCAGTGTATATCTAACCTGCACAATTAACTCAACAAACATCAAATACATTCTGATGTATATCATTGAGTTAGGTGAGGCTTCTTCAAATCAGGTACATTTGACCAATGTACCCAACAATCTCCCCCTATTTGGAGAAGTCATAACCCTTAGTCAATGATATACACCACTCATAATTAAAAATTACAAAATGATGTAAAACATATAAATGACAACAGGGTAAACTTGAACATGTAATAAAACACACATGTATACTTATTAAACATTGCAGAACAATTAAGAAACACACATATTCAGAACATTCAAACTATATTTATCATATACTGTTCCAATAATGTTTCTTATACATTTTCAATGAAGTATTACAATGTTTTTCTCTTAACAAATTACAATAAGCATCAAGTTAATTCCTAATCTAGTGCTGATCAGGTTCTTTGATAACAATCCCTTTTCCAGCTTTAACTTGAGCTTTCACAGCAGCAGCAGCAGCAGGCTCAGCTTCAGCAGTCTTCTTCCTTTTAGATCTTGCTTATCTGCCTTGATCTTTTGCCTTTCAAAATAATGATAGGGCTTGGGAAAGTACTTGCTAGGCTCCACAGCTGTTGGAGGTAGCTTTCCTAACTTGGCCTTCCTTCTGTGTTGGACAATGGCTTCTTGTCTAATCTCATGCTTTCTCCATTCAGCCTCTGAGAACCACTTGTTCCTCTCATGGGCATTTCTTGGCTGCTTTCCAGGCTGTAAGAATTATGTTTCTAGAAGTAGGGCTCCATTGTTCAAAATCTGGCTTTTGCTCAGCAATTTCCCTAAACTTCTTCTTTGACAGCCTAGTTTCTTCTTCCTTGTCCAAAGCCTCTTGCATAGCAGCTGTGATAGGTTGAACAACCTTTTCCAGAATAACATTTGGCTTGCCAGCAGTTGGACTATACATAGTGCTTACATCAGCATGAATCATTTCAAAGTCTGGAGGTGGATAGATTACATCAGCCACTGCTTGTTGCTCACCTCCAAGAAATGTTCCTTGAATACCAGATTCACCTACTTCATTGTCATCACACAGGGGAGGATATCCAAGTGTAGCCTTATAGAATTTGAAATCCATTTTGCATGCTCAGAACTGGCCTTGACTAACACTCTCTCCCCTTTATGACTTCTTGAGCCATATGATCCTTACATCATCTTTCTGAAATCGGATTTGGCTATCCAAATATCTTATGCCCTCTTTAAAGAAAGGTCTAAGCTTTGTAAGCTGTTCTGATATGACCTTCTGGGAATCTTTTATGGCATTTTTACAGCAGCAATCTCTGCTTGAAATATCTTATCAAAATCAGCTTTGGCAGCAGCAGAGGAAGTTGAAGTTCATCTGACTTATTCTTGATTTCAGTGACTATGCATTGTGAGATGCAGTCAGATTATCATTCATTCTCAACTGATTCTCCAGCACATAGCCTTGCTTGACTGCTATATCATCCACTTTCTCTTTAATTGCTTCTGATGTTTATAGCTAGATAGACCACAGCATTAGCACCCTTGGTAAAACAATCAGTCATTGCTGTTTTATTAAGGTTCATTTCAAACTTATAGACTTGATTTCCTGGCCTAGATCAGATTGTAGTGCTTGTGCCCTTCATCAACATAAGTTTCTAAGGCTTTTCTTTGTTCATCCATCTTGATTTGCATTGCAAGCAGTAGAGCACTATAATCAGTGGATGGAGCTTGTTGAACTAGTGAATGCTGAGCAACTGTTTGTAGAGCCTTCTTATAGCTTTGGCTCCTCCTCTTGAATACAAAGAACTTCTTTTTCTTAGCTTGCTCAGCTTCCTCATCTTCAGAGTCAGATGTACTTGCTATATCCACCCTATCCTTAGGGCTGGATGTTCTTTCAGTATGCACATCTTGTGCCTGCTCAGAATCTAGCCTTATAGGCTCTTCTAGTATATCAAAGTCTCCCCCTCAGCAACAGCATCCTTCACTGCATCAGCAGCAGTCTTTTCCATATCAAAATCTTCTTGATCCAAGTTCAAAAACAGATCTTCCATGGTATACTTGCTGGAGACTGTGCAGGAGATGTCCTGGTTCTTCTACCACTGTATCAGGTATCACAACAGATGTGTCTGGAAGAACAACATCTGGTTCTTGTGTTGCTGCTGATTGGCTGATGGTCATCAGACAAATCAGAATGTGATATAGAAAAATTCAAAATGTTAAGATCAACAAGTACCTCTTGAATGATGAGAGTAGCCTGCTCACTATCCAGTGTAGATGGATGTTCTACAGCTGGAGGCTCCCCTGGATATCAGCTGGCTCCTGAGGAGCAGGTGACTTTGCTGCAGTCACATCTACTGGACTTTCAGGAGTGAAGACCACATGTTCTTCACTGCCTGAGCTGCTTGAGGACTCTTGAGGCACAGCAGCTGTCTTCCTTTTCTTCCTGGGAGGGAGAGTCTGTCTTAGAAGCTTGTTTCTCAGGGGTGGCCAAGTCCTTTGACACCAGCACCCTTTCCCATCTTGAGAATATTCTGGAGTCCATTCTCCTCATATGATTTATCTTTGTTCCTGCAGCAGTGCTCATTACCTCTGGAATTGATCCAGCCAGGTAGAGACTTATAATCCTGCCCAGATTGGGCTTCTTCAGGCTTTCCTTCACTTTCTCAAAAACCACCATTGACCAATCTGTCTTCAGAGTGAAGATGATTCTGGTCATTACTTCAAACATGGAGGCAGACACCCTGTCATGCCCTCCTGGTTTGCACAGAATTACCTTGCCCACTACTTCTGACAAGAACTTGCCTTGATTGTTCATCCCCTTCCTATTGAAGACTGATCCCACCTTCATCTGTGAATCCAGTCCACACCAAGTAAGAGCTTCCCTGGTCTTAGAAGCAGTTACCTCCTCTTCTTCTTGAATCTTAGGTAGCTGAAGTACCTTTCTAAAGACTTGGGGGATAGTTTGACTTTGGTGCCATGCACCCTGGACTTGATTCTGAATCCAGAGTCGTCCACAGTTGCTTGAGTAAGAAATTCAATTACTTCTTTCTTCCAGATTTTCGTTGGTTCTGAAACCAAGAATTCCAGTCCTGAATCGCTGACTAGGGTAATCACGATTTGAATTCCTGATCGCTGTCGTCAAATGCGCCTCGCACGAGCTCATAGCCCTCGTTGACGTTCTCTTCCAGCTTGGGAGCCATTAGGGTTTGAAGATTTAGTCTTGAGAGAGAGAAATGTCGACACAAGAGTTTAGGTCTCGAAACTTTGAAAGCGTGTCGACAATCAAAGACAGAACCCTATTTATACCTTTCCTGTTTGAAGACGAACAGGCGGGATGAATTTCTAATGATGTGTCGACACTGTCAATAAGTGTCGACACTGACTTATAATGTCTCGACACTCATGTGTCGACACAAATTTAGTCAACAGATTCTATGTGTCGACACTTGGTTAAGTGTCGACACCACTATACTCGACATGTGTCGAGACTTAGAAAAATTCTGAGTAAAACTTAAGTGTCGACACCTTAGTGGATGTGTCGACACCTACTCGACATGTGTCGACACTAACATTCTGAAGTGTCGACACTAACTTCCTAGATGTGTCGACACCATTTTTCTGAAGTGTCGACACTTACTATTCTGTGTCGACATAGACTTGTCTATGTGTCGACACCTTTTTACTTAGCCAATTTTTGTTCTGTATACTTAGTCTAAGTTTATCATACCTAGTTCAATTTTGAACTTATTAAACTTAGCTTCATCTAAGGGCTTAGTGAACATATCAGCTATCTGATTATCTGTTTTAACATATTCAAGTGCAATATCATTTCTTTCTACATGCTCCCTAAGAAAGTGATATTTTATCTCAATATGTTTAGTTCTACTATGAGATACAGGGTTATTAGCTATGGAAATAGCACTAGTAGAATCACAATAAAGTGGAGTTCTACTTACCTGACATCCATAGTCTTCTAGCTGATGTTGAATCCATAGAAGTTGAGCACAGCAACTTCCTGCAGCTATATACTCTGACTCAGCTGTGGAGATGGCCACACTGGTTTGCTTCTTACTACTCCATGAATGAGTCTTCCACCTAGGAATTGACAGGATCCAGTTGTGCTCTTTTTCTATCTTCTTTGCATCCTGCAAAGTCTGCATCTGAATAGCCTGTTAGATCAAAATCTCCATTCCTAGGGTACCAGAGGCCTAGATAAGGTGTGCCCTTTAGATATCTCAAGATTCTCTTGACTGCAGTCAAGTGAGACTCTTTGGGGCAGGCTTGATACCTGGCACAAACACATGTAGCATACATAATGTCAGGCCTACTTGCAGTCAAGTATAGTAAGGAGCCAACTATCCCTCTATACAAGGTTTCATCTACAGGTTTCCCTGCATCATCCTTGCTTAGAGACATACTTGACCCCATAGGAGTCTTCATGGTACTGGAGGATCCATACCATATTTCCTTATGAGTTCTAGGGTGAACTTTGACTGACATATGGAAAGACCACTTTCAGTCTGTTTAACTTGGAGACCCAAGAAAAACTTCAGTTCTCCCATACTACTCATTTCAAATTGACTCTGCATAAGCTTTGCAAACTTTTTGCAAAGGCTACTTTCAGTAGACCCAAATATAATGTCATCTACATATATTTGGACAAGTATTACTTTGCCTCTAGATTCCCTAAGGAATAGAGTCTTATCTATTTTCCCCCTTGTGAACTTGTTCTCAATGAGGAAACTAGATAGGGTTTCATACCAAGCTCTAGGAGCTTGCTTTAACCCATACAATGCTTTCCTAAGTCTATAGACATAATGTGGAAAAGTAGAATCAACAAAACCTGAAGGCTGCTCCACATATACTTCTTCTTTTAAATTACCATTAAGGAATGCTGACTTCACATCCATTTGGTATACTTTGAATCCTTGGTAGGTTGCATAGGCCAAGAACATCCTTATGGCTTCCAGTCTGGCTACTGGAGCAAAGGTTTGATCAAAATCAATACCTTCTTCTTGCCTATATCCTTTTGCAACCAATCTTGCCTTATTCTTAATGATGACTCCTTGTTCATCTAACTTGTTTCTGTAGATCCACTTTGTTCCTATCACATTGTGATCTTTAGGCTTAGGAACTAAGTCCCAAACCTTGCACCTCTTGAACTGGTTTAGCTCTTCCTGCATAGCTTCAGTCCACTGTGGATCTTGTATAGCTTCTTCAAATTTCTTTGGTTCTATTTGAGACAGAAAACTTGAATATATTGCAGCATTCTGATTTCTGCTCCTTGTCTGAACACCTTGTCTTGGATCTCCAATGATCAGCTCCACTGGATGATCTCTTAGATGCCTGTTGGCTGGAGGCATCCTTACTTCTGGTTGTACTTCTTCATCATCTTCATCATGCTGAGTTCCTTGAACTTCTTCAGCTCCTGGTACATGTAGTTCTCCCCCTGGACATAAGCCATCTTCTTCTACTTGCTGTCTTGCAGCAGGTACATCTTCTATGGTTAGCTTGTCCATCTTCTTAGAAAGACCTGTGGGGCTGCACACACTACTAGACAACTCATTGTTAATAAGAAGTGTCTCATCAAAAACTACATGCACAGACTCCTCTACAACTTGTGTAGTCAAGTTGTAGACTCTATAAGACTTACTATTACTGCTGTACCCAACAAACTCCCTCTTGGGATTTGGCAGCAAACTTAGTTAAGTAAGTCTTCCCATTGTTAAGTATGAAGCATTTACAACCAAAAATCCTGAAATAGGATAGGTTTGGTTTCCTGCCTTTCACTACTTCATAGGGGTCTTGTTTAACCTTTTAGTTATGGTAGCTCTATTTATCACATGGCATGCAGTGTTTACTGCTTCAGCCCAGAAATATTCTGGTAGTGAAGAATCACTTAATAGAGTCTACCAGCTTCTATCAAGGTTCTATTTTTCCTTTCAGCAATGCCATTTTGCTGAGGTGTTCTAGGTGAAGAGAATTCTTGAAATATCCCATAGTCTTCACATAGTTTTGTCATGCTTTCAGATTGAAACTCTGTACCATGGTCACTTCTAATTTTGACCACTGTACAGTTCAATTCATTCTGAATTTGCTTAACAAACTGTGGAAGACACTAGGTGTTTCAGATTTCTGCTTTAAGAAGAACACCCAGGAAAACCTTGAGTAGTCATCAACAACTACAAAGGTGTAGACCTTCCTACCTAAGCTGTGAACTGGCATTGGACCAAATAGATCCATATGCAAGAGGTATAAACACCTCACAGCATCCTTGTTGTCAATGCTTCTAAAGGTGGATTTAGTCTGCTTGCCCTTTTGACAAGCTGAGCAAATGCCATCTTTGACACACTTAACTTGAGGACCATTCCTCACTAACTCTTTACTAAAGAGTTTGCCAATAGTCTTGTAATTAAGATGAGCAAGCCTCTTGTGCCACTTGACACATTGAGAGACTGTCTCATCAGCTACAAGACAAACTGGAGAACTATTGTTCTCAACATAATGTCTAAACAATAGACATTTCTCTTCCTATAACCTGTCAAAATGATCTTTTGATCACTTGACCTCTTGATATGACAACCATTTTTAACAAATGAGATGTCATACCCTACATCACTTAATTGACTTATACTAATGAGGTTATGTTTCAAACCTTTAACATAAGCCACTTGAGTAATGGTAACTAAGTTAGAAGATATGTTACCAAACCCTTTGATGATTCCTTTTTCTGAACCACCAAAGGTCACCTTTGGACCATTCTTGATTGGAATGAAATCCTTCAGTAGTCCCCTAGTTCCAGTCATGTGTCTGGAACATCCACTATCCAAGTACCATGTAGGGGTATGGCCACTTGGATTCTCCTGCAAAACAAATTATGAACCTTAGAACCCAAATGGTTTCTTGGGTCCTTGGTGATTGTTAGCTTGCAATTAACATAGCTACCTACTGGCTTTCCACCAGGTATCTTGTTACTACCTTTGGCACTAACATTGTGCCAACAGTCCAAAGCAAAGTGGCCAACTTTGCCACAGCACCAACATTCAAATTTGTTGTACCTTTGCTTAGGTACAGACTTGCTGTCTTAACTACAGCAGTCTTAGTGAATGTTGGGGCTTTGCCCTTGGACTTGGACTGATTCTGAACAGTCCTTGCTGGATTAACAAATCCCAGTCCAGTCTTTCCTTTATGATGAACAAAATCATCAATCAAGGGTAGCACTGATTTAGGTTTTGAAAACCTAGCTACTAGCTCTTTCTCCTTCTGAAGATTAATCTCCAGTTTCTTAATTTGATCATTCTTAAATGTAATGGTACCCATCTGAATCACAGTAATGTGTTTCAGCCTGGCCACTTCATTAGTTTTTGATCATAATTCTTCTCATAATCTATTGCAGCTGTCTTGAGATCAGCAATTTCCTTGGCCAAATTTTTGGCTAGGGTCTTGCTTTTCTTATAGGCTAGCAATAGTACTTGATATTCATCTAGGAGTTGATGAATATCTCCCTCAGACTCAGACATATTCTCATCACTTGATGAAGAATACTCTGACTCTGAACTTGAACTGGAATCAGAACTTTGAGTTAAGCCTTGTACCTGACTGGGTCCTGGCTGCTCCAGGTTTTTGGTACTTTCAGTCAAAGCCATCAGTCCTTGGCTTTGACAGTCTTCTTGCTCATAGATAGATTCCATGATCTGCATGAACTCTTCTTCTTCTTCAGCAAATAGCCCAATATAGGCTTCAGCATCTGTCTCTGTGTCTGAAGAAGACATATCTGAAAGAGTCTTCTCATTCTTTGCAACAAAGGACTTCTCCTTCTTTCCTTTGAAGTGTGTTTTCTTCTTGTCACTGGATTCCTTCCTTCTTTCAGGACAGTCTGCAATAACATGGCCCTGTCTATTGCAGCAGTAACAAATTATCTTGGATCCAGTTGCCTTACTTGTCTTGGTCCTTTTCTTGTCCTTCTTTGAAGGCTTCTTTTCCAGATACTGAACCTCTTTCCCTTTGGAAGATGAAGGTCTAGACCTCCACTGTTTCTTCTTAAGGAACTTCTGAAAATGTCTGGTGAATGCAGCAAAGTCTTCATCACTTTCACTGCTTGTAGATTTTGTACTTTCAGACTCTTCAGATTCTGATTCAACTACCTCAGGAGGAGGAGTTGATGACTTGGTCCTGCTCTTTCTAGGTACATCTGACTTAAAGGCAACAGTCTTTTCTCTGTATTCAGTCCTTGTTGACTTTTCTTCTTCTTTTCTTACACTGACAATTGCATCTCATAGGATAACAACTTGCCAAAAAGTGTGGGAGGAGGAATTTCTCCCAACTTTGCCATTTCTCTGATGGCACAAATCTTGGTGTCCCAGTCTTTGGTTAGGGACCTTAAGAATTTGTCATTCAACTCATAGTTTGTGAACTCTCTTCCATATGACATGAGTTCATTTACAATTCTATAAATTTCTTATAGCATTCAGTGATGCTATCTCCTCTTCCTTGCCTAAAACTCTCATATTCTTGATTAAGCAAGGACTTCCTATCTTGCCTTACTTCTCAGAACCTTCCATGTAGACAATGAGGGTGTCCCACATTTCTTTTGCAGTTTTACAGTGAATAAGGTTCTGGAAGGTGGCATCATCAATTGCACTAACTATGATGTTCTGTGCCCTTTTGTCCATAGTTGCTAGGACAATCTCATCCTTGGTCATTTCAGAGAAATCCTTTGGAGTCCTCTGATTTGCATCCAAAACTGAAATCTTCATAGGCACATATGGCCCTTCTTTGACTGTGATGTATATTCTAGGGTCAGAGGCTTCCATAAAAAGCCTAACCCTCTCTTTCCAGATCCCAAAGATCTCTTTTCTGCATATAGGTAGTTTCATTGAACCCAACTCCTTATGATTCTCTGAAGAACCCATGTTCTTGATTTCTTGAAACTGTTTCCTGTTTCCTGACTTATCTGAATCTGCCAAACTGGATCTCCTCAGACAGTTAGTCCTGATTTTGAGGAACCTGCCTCTGATACCACTTGAAAGATATGGTACCTAAACACCTAGAGGGGGGGGTGAATAGGTGACCTAAACCTTTTTAACTTTTGTTTGACAGCACAACAGTTTATCACAGATTATACAGTTAACAGCAATTTCAGAAATCACACAGAAAAGCCACAACACAGCACAGCACAGCAGACACACTAATTTTATAGTGGTTCCCCAATCTTTGGGTACATCCATTTCCCCCTTCGCCTATCTAGCAGTGTACTAGATTCGGCCAAACTTCTCCACTAGCTCAGAACCAAACAAGGTTCCTACCTCAGGCCCAAAGCCTTACACTCAGCCAAAAGGCCTACACTCAGCCCCAGGCCTACACTCAGCCAATCAAAGGCCTACACTCAGAGTTCTTCAACTCCTACACTCAGGCACCAAGCCCTACCTCAGCCTTTATAAAATAGGCTTACAATCACTCAGATCCAATGGATCTTACAAGTTATAATAGAAATTACAATTCTAACTCTACAACTCAGAAGGAATGAGAGGAGTTGAGAGTTTCTTGGAGAGTTCTTGGAAGAACTCAGCTTGATCCAAACTGACTTAGCTTTCTTCAAAGCTTCTTGAGTAGAACTGAATTAGTCTGAATCTTCTGCAGTTGATCCTTGATCTCTGCTTCTTGAAATCCAGATGACTCTGAATTCTTCTTCTCAGCCTTAGTTCCAAAGACTGAATCCTTGGTTGGAGCTCTCTCTCTCCAACTACTTAGATCTGCAGTTGGACTGCCTGATCTTCTTGTGTTGATCCTCTGTGTATCACTTCTTGATTTAGTCTGATCAACTACTTCAATTATTATCACACCATGTAATGATTGTGAACTACTTTACCATAACTCTTTTCTGTAAACTGTGGGTGCCTATTTATAGGCTTCCTTCATGGTAACCGCTGATCCGGTTTATAACAGACTTTTGACTTCACTGACAGTTGCTGTAGACCGCTGGATTGGCAGCTGTCATGTCAACCAGTCACTTCTTGAAATTCTCTAACTGTCAGTTAGTGTCGAGACTTTCTGTTCTTAAGTGTCGACACTTATAGACCAAGTGTCGACACATGTTGTGTAAGTGTCGACACAAGTCTACAAGGTGTCGACACATTCCCTTGTATGTCTCGACACAGTTTCTTCTGCATGTGTCGACACTGAAATTGAGTGTCGACACAAGTACTTGTACTTCATTCTTTCTGTATTCTTCTAAGTGTCGACACATCTCCTTTGTGTCGACACATCTTCATGTGTAGAAACTGTCAAGTGTCGACACTGCTTCTTGGTGTCGACACAAGTCTTCATTCTTGATTCTTCAGCTGAGTGTCGACACATCTCCTTTAGTGTCGACACTTATACTTAGAATATTTTACAAGTTTTCTGTTCTTTGCTAAGTGTCGACACAGCTCCTTGTGTCGACACTATCTTCAAGTGTTGAGTCTTCTGGTTATGTGTCGACACATTGTGCTGAGTGTCGACACATTCTTTAAGTGTTGACTCTTTGAGTGTGTGTCGACACATTATGCTGAGTGTCGACACATTCTTCATATGTTGACTCTTTGAGTGTGTCGACACATTGTGCTGTGTCGACACATTCTTCATATGTTGACTCTTGATTGAGTGTCGACACATTGTGTTGAGTGTCGACACTTGTACTTAGTCTCTGCAGAATTATGCTGAGTGTCGACACAACTCCAAGTGTCGACACTTTCTGGTGTTGACTCAGCTCTTCAAGGTGTCGACACTTCTGCTAAGTGTCGACACAGCTTTTCTGCATCCTTCTACACTGAGTGTCGACACAGCTCCAAGTGTCGACACTTTCTGACTGGTGTCGACTCTTCTTCCCTGGTGTCGACACAATGACTCCAAGTGTCGACACTGCACTGGGTGTCGACACAGCTTTCTCAAGTGTCGACACTTGCCTCTGGGTGTCGACACAAGCTTTCTCAAGTGTCGACACTTTGCCTCTGGGTGTCGACACATGGACTTAGAATTTTCAGCTTCAGTCCAGTGTATGTCTAACCTGCACAAGTAACTCAAACAAACATCAAATACATTCTGATGTATATCATTGAGTTAGGTGAGGCTTCTTCAAATCAGGTACATTTGACCAATGTACCCAACC